>QRFJ01002225.1:0-282151 GCA_006176705.1 Cocos nucifera | reverse complement strand
TGAAATTTGCCCTCGAGCTCTCGCCACTGTCTTCTTAAAACTTTGGACTCAGCCTCCGCATCCTCGACAGCCCGATGTTCACAAATGAGCTGAAGCTTCAGCCATTGAACCTCGGCCTGCACTGCCCCAACCACCTCTGAAAGCTCGCCAATGGTCCTCTTCAAGGAGGCCATCTCCTTCGACTCGCCACTCGCACTGGCTTTCTAGTTATTGTGTAGTTGCTTTCGATGATGAGCTGCTTCATCTCTGGCAACCTTGAGCTCACCTTTAAGCCTGGACATCTTCTCTGCCCAGGTCACTCGAAAGCTATTATGCTGGCCCTCAGTATCTTGCAGTTGCTTTTGAAGCTGGGAATACTTTATTGACCAGTCTGAGTCATACCGAGCCTTGTCGGTAGACCACAACGAGCTTCCTTCTAGAAGATGGATCTTTTTTCTGACATCCTTCAGGTTAGCTTTGAGAGAACTGATCTTCATTGTCAGTGCCCAAGACTTGTTGCTGGCATTTTTTTTGAGTTCGATGACCTCCTTCTCGAAGCTGCCCTTTCGGATATTGAAGCTCACCGCTTCCTTTATATGTAAGCCTCGGAGACGACTGATCTCTTTGGTCACCTCAAAAGCATTCTTTCATGAGGCTCGAAGATCATCCTCCATCTTCTTCAACTTCTTCCTCAGAAGTTGAACTTCCTTCCTCAGGTTCTTTATCAAGGGCTTTATCGAAACTCCCTAAGGCAGTGGATCAGCGTTGGTGGGAGACTGCATTCGAGATACGAAAAGCGCTCAAGGGTATGAAAAAAAAAATTCACTTTATTTAATCAAAACTTTTGAGTACAAGACACAAAAAAAGGATACAACTATTCGAGGATCTCAACCTCGGAGGGTGGAGTCGGATCGCTCTCGGCTACCTCAAGTCCTTGAACTAGCTTGGGCGCCTCTGTGGCAGGTTCAGACGGACCAGAAGCGAGCTCGTCGAAGGAAAGATCGACTACAGTATTAGACAATCCCACCTCCACGTCATCTTCCTCCTCCTCCAGAAAGTCTAGGTCAAGCTCGGGGAACCTCCGAGCTACCCTTCCCTTGTAGAGCTCGAAACCCTTGATAAATGCTTCCTGGCTGAAATCGACATTCAGGTTCCGCATCTTAGGAGAGGTCTTGAACTCTTGCACAGCCTGGGTCATTACCTCCAAGATCGACTTCGTCATTTGGGTCTCCAGTTCGGCGACCCTATTTTTGGATTTCTTCCTTCTCTCCTCCTCTAGGGCCAATGTGGCCTTCAGCCTGGCTGAGGCAAACTCCTCCTCGCGGATTGCATCCCAAAGACTTTTGATGTCCGTCGCCTTCTCCTCGACGAGATGCTTGACCTTGTCGACCCTCTCTTGAAGATGACGGACCTCGGCTCGAAGGTCATCCTGGGCCTTCTATGCCTCCACCTGACGATGCATCCTCTTGATGTGAGCGAGCATCTGGTGACCCGACTGCAACAAACGATCGATGTTAAAAAAACAAAGGAGAAAAGAAGAAGGAGAGAAAAAGAAAGAGTCAAGCAACGAAGCAAATACCTTAAAAATGGTTCCAAGAAAACTCTAAATGAGCTGCCGTAGGTCTAGTTCGACCATCTGGTCCACCACCTCAGGCATGGCAAACTTGTCGGCAAGCTTTCAAACGATCTTTGGGTTGTTGAAGAGGTTCTTCCCTCGTTCGTTGTTGTTGCCGTTCGATCCGCCTAAGCAAGCCTTGCAGAACATCTTCGCAATGGCTTTCTTTTTCCTTCCCTCTCCTGTCCCTTTTCTGACAAGGGCCTCCAAAACCCGATCCCCGCTGGAGGGACCTGAGGGCATGGAAGGCACCGGGCCCATGCTAGCAGTGTCAATCTCAGCAGTTGAGAGAATCTCGATGCCGATGATGGCCTTGGGCGTAGCGACAATGGGGGCGGGGACTTTGGAACTGGAAACACCGACCTTCGCCCTCTTTGAGCCATCTTCTTGTGCCTTCTCTTTCCTCTTCCTGGTGAAGAGCCCTTTGGTGAGCATCTTGGCAGCTTGTGCATTCATTTCTGTAGCAGAAAAAGAAAGGTAGTCAGCAGCAATACACGTGCGCGAAATCATGTGGACTCAAAAAATCAAAAGATATACCAGTAGGATTGTGGGGACTCAGACCCAGATTGAACAAGGTTTGTTTCTTTAGAAGGTCGAGAAGAGGAGAAGCTCGGAACATGTTTAGTTTATTAGAGGAATTAAGGTTGGCTCCATCTAAGCTAGGAGCTCGGTGAACTGACTCTCTAATGTAACCCCATGAAGGAAGATCTAATGGCAAGGTTGGGCAATGTACAAAAAATTACTTTTTCTTCTAGTTGTGAACGGAAGAAGAGTCACCTTTTCAATAACCCCTTCTTGCCGACCCGGGGGGAAAGTACCACCAATCCTTCATGAAAGTATGGTGCTAAAAGGTATAGAAATTTCTAAAAAGCGAAATGGTCGGCTGGACTTCAGTCAATCAACAAAGGTAGAAAAAACCTATGATGAACTGAAAGGAGTTCGGTATGATAGATGAGAAGGAAATATTTAAGAACTAGAAGAGGACGACTACGAATGGGGGCAGCAAAAATCTAAGCTCGGTGCACAAAACTTTTAACTACAAACAAAACTGGCCGGTCGGGGGAGAACTGACCCAGTCGTCGAAGCTGGGAAGTTCAAGGTCATATTCTGGAGGGATTCCATATTGGATTTGGATCAAAAAAAGATCATCCAGGGTAAGGATGGACGGATGGTGTTTGGAGTGAAAGATGAGCGGGACATGTTTCTAGGCTCTATCTTGGCCAGGGGTGTAGAATCAAAGATGGTTGGTCCGGAAGAGTCTCGTGAATCGATGGAGTGGGAGGTTTCGAAAGACATTTGGATCAAGATGAACCCCAAGAAAACCTTCCTAAAAAAATCAAAAAATCAAAAAGACAAGGAGCCAGAAATGATAAGCATGAATAACCTAAGAAAAGGATTAGGAAACTGACCTAAACTGTCCAAGGATGATGAAAGGACAACAGACGCGATGAGGATCAATTGAAAGGGTGTCCAAAGCTTAGGAACGCAAAAGAAGAATGAAACCCACGGGAAGAAGGTGAACAGGGGCCGAAGGAAGAAGAAGACTCGGGCAGGGATGACTTCTAAATAATAGGAGAAGTTCTTAAATAGCCAGAGACAACCCGAAGCAGTTATGATTGTGGATCGACTTCAATCGGTCTGCATGTGCCGCATGTCCCACTCATCATGATAGAAAAGCGGCGATGGGCAGAGTCTTTATGGCACCTTGCCTGTGGCAGAGTTTCGGTGGGAGATTCGAAGCACCATCCTTTTGGACTCGTTTCAAACTTAGAAAGTTTCGGTGCCAGCATGGTAAACATCAAAACATCTCATCTTGATAAGCGCAGGAATCTGGGATCGGACATCGATCATCATCTTTTTTTCTTTCTTCCTTCAAATTTTGAACTCGAGAGTAGGGGGACTATTGTTGGGGATAAACCCCGCTCCCATCGAAGTTTGGTCCAATGCTTAGCCTAACATAACTGTTAATCATTAAAGAGCTTCGATCGAAAATTCTCCCTCCAGCGGTCGAACTCCTCCCGGACTCCTCCAACGATCGAACTCCTCATGGACTCCTCCAGTGGTCGAACTTCTTTTGGACTCCTTCAATGGCCAAACTGCTTTTCGATTCCTCCAATGGCTAAACTCCTTCTGACCTCTTCAGTGGTCGAACTCCTTTCGGACTCCTTTAGTGGCCGAACTCCTTTCGGACTCCTTCAGCGGTTGAACTCCCTGCAGTCATCTAGGAAGGTCTCTGCACGAGTCTGGTCTCATGCACGGCATGAACCAACCCACACCCAGACTATCTTAGAGGAGTCCAAACTCCTCTAGAATTGATACTGCTCAAAGGTCATCACCAACCGACGCCCATCCCTCAAAACTTCTACTATCAAATCTCAAATAGACCGATATCTCAGGACAACAAATACTATCTTTCGTAATAAACTCCACGTGGCCTCGAGCGGTCCACTACTCGATAGTTACGGCTGTCACTATCAATTTATTACAGACTCTATCTATAAAAGGGATACTCCAAATATATTTTCTCTAGACTTTCTTCTCCCTTCTAAAAACTCTACAACTTTTTTGACTGAGCACTCCATTTCTATTGGCCGAAAAAGCTAACTTGACCATCGGAGGGTCTTACCAGAGCCGCCACCTCGGGCTTTGGATGAGACTTATTTTGCATGTCACCGATGGTAACCTCGTCTTCTCCAACTCTAGCACTTCTCCAACGGCAATCAGATTTCACACCAATAGACTTCATCATAATAATGGAGTTCATTAGAAGATGTAAACTTATGATGAAAAAGATGCTAAAATATTTTTATTAATTAATAAATCAATTATAATTATAAAATTGCTCAACGGTCAATAGGCTGATGATTGGCTTTAGGATATAATTCACAACATAATTAGCATGGAATGATTTTGATCGTTAATTGTGAAATGATTGATCAAAGGACTAGACGAAATCCGATTATGAGATAATTTTTTAGTTAAATGATCTTGGCTACTACTTTAATCATTTTTATGATGGCGATCATAAAATTTAAATTATTTTTAGATAAATGATCTTGGATAAAGTTGAAGAGCTGAAGAGTCCAATTTGAATGGATTTCTTCCCTTGCACCACCTCATCCCCATGCCACACCTTCTTTCACGTAAATTTAGAATTTGCATGATTTATTTCCCATGCCAAATCACATCTCCATGCCCCCCTTTTCTTGCTTGTTGATAAGGATAAGTTTAGTTTAAGTTTTGAGTTTGAATTTGAATTGAATTTTTAATTCAATTTTTAATTTGGTTTTTGATGCATGCTAATCTATAGTTATGGCAAGTGCACCAATCGATCAAGTAATAAAGTAAATGAGTAGAATATTGTCCCTCAAGGATTGAAAAATAAGTACTGAAAAGCTCTTTGCTATGCTTTATTTAGAAGACCGATTTATGGAAATAAGAAATTAAAGAACAAAATAAATAAATAATTAAAAATTTTAAGGAAATAGAGAGAGTGTAATTATTAGGGTTTTAAACTTAAGAGTAATGGGATGCTAAGGCAATTGGTTCACCAACTCAGTCAATATAATATTCAGATTATTAGATTAATTTTATATCATGTGACGGTAGAGTCTCCTAATTTATTTACTATCGTTTGGTCCAGGCATAGCAAAACTATCAATATTTATTAATTATCCTTTAGTCCATGTGTAATTTAAATAAATATCAATATATTAAGTTTTGTGAAACCCTCTAATTAAAATACACTGCATCCAAAGCATATGAAAATTCCTGCATGCATATGAATTCTAATTTGATTCATAATACAAGGTATATAATCAAGAAGCAAAAACATAGATGTACTTGGTCCATAACATCGATGTTCATCAGATCAATTAGAAGATGGCCAGCATTCTAAAAGCATTAAGATCAGATTTATATACTCCTTATGAATAAAATTTAAAATTAAAAATAAATTATACTGAATATAGCATCAAAAGAGTGGCTACACCTTAGCCTTAGTAAAAAAAAATTTAGTTTATGATAACAAGTTCAAAAATAATAAATAAAATAAATAAAAAAATAACATGAGAAAATTAGACTGTTTAATTACTGAAATTAGTTGTCCGTTGCTCTTGATGTGGAAAACTTGATGAAGAAGAAGAGAAGCTCCTTGATTAATGTCCTAATTATCGAAAAAAGAAAAAATAAAAGCCCTTTCTCTTCTCTTTCCCTTAAAACTCTCTCTCTCAAAACTCTCTCTCTCCACTATTTTTTTTTCTAACTCTCAGCTCTCTCAGGCCTTTAAATAGACTAGAGTTGGTTTTTTGATTGAAATCCCATAGAAATCATGTTTAAAACTCTCAAAAAAAAAGTCTTGGATCAATTCTAACCGTTGAATGTCGATCAAACGATCCAAAAATCACTCAAAAATCATTTTAAAAATCCAAATCAAGTCAGAATTCATTTGGACCACTGTATCAGCCTTAAAGATTGAATCTCAACCATCAGATCATGCACATGAAAGCTTTTGATCTTTAGTTTAATGTCGGGATGAATTTCAACCATTGGATCTTGATTGGAAGCTATGGATGCCGTTCGTCAGTGCATGCATTTCGACCGTCCGATCAAATCCCAGTGAAAGGTGTCCATCGAATCAGGTAGAATTCCTAAATTGCTCTATGTAGACCATGCGCGAGCCCAGTGTTGCATGGACCATCACATTCTTCAGCCAATCGAAGCGCGCTTCTCCATGTGAAATCCCCAAAATACCCTCCAAACGATCCACCGTGTGCCACAAAAAATGCTGATATCAGCTTGGCATCAGCATTGCATCAGCTAATCGATCTGCTAGGTGTGGTCAGATCGGGTGGTCTATTGAACCAATTTTTCTGAACCGATTTGAATCGGACCAACTTTGTTTTTTTGAAATTTAATTTCGGGCTCGTTTGAAGTCCATTTTGCCTAAAATTTATTTCATCTGAATCAGAAAAATAAGATCTTTGTATTAGTTGCCTTCTTTTCTGCATAAAATTAATAAAAGTATCAATCTCTAAAAAAATAAATTAATTTATTTTATAATTTAGTACTTTATTAGTATATTTTTACCACTTATCACACCCCCCAACTTAGTCATTGCTAGTCCCTTAGCAATGTTTTATTTAATATCATATTTTAATAAGATTATCCATCAAAAAGATAAAATCTAGGACTAAAGGTCAAAAAGTTTAGAAAATACTGCTAACTAAGCATTGAGCTTCAGAAGCAAATTTTGCAGTCAATACAATTAAAAACTTCCTTAGAGTACATCAAAGATTTACAGCACTTGTGTTCGTGATGACTAACTTTAGCATTTTAGTGTTAAATTAAAGGATAAAAGTATCATCTCTTATCACCTATTTTGGTTCATTTACTATACATTCTCAATTTTATACTCATGAATTAAGGTAGCTTTCACATTGATTTTTTTTTTTTATTTAATATGCTGAGTATCCTGGCCTTTCCTCCATCATTTTACATAAATTTCCATACTTGATCTAGGTGCAGAGACCCAATTACTAGGCTTTGGACAATCCACATATATTTTGTCTTTTGTACTTTATTTTTAGGCAGGTAGCTCTTTCCTTAAATTCAAGTTTCTTTGATTAGAATGTATATTAATTATCAATTTTTAGTGATAATTAAATTCTTAGTTGGCCTTATAATCAATACTTACCTTGCCTTGTTAGTGTGCATGTACAATTAGAAGTGCTAATAGTCTTTTGATGATCTAAGTAGGCTGTTAAAGGTTTGACCAACCAATCTACTTTTTTAATTCATTACATTCATTAGCAAGATATTTCTATCTTTTATCACTTGTCCAGTCTATCTTGCTCAAGATTTTCTTCTTGACACATGGTTTTTTTTTTTTACCCCCTAACTTATTCTACATTATCTTAAAAAAAAAGAAAAATAAAGAATGCAATAAAGGATAGGAAGGAATACACCTAATTTGGTTCAGTCTGGTTCTTTAAAGCTTTGAAATTTTGCTTGAGCTCTCATTGATTTTTTTCTGCAAAATTGAAAATACATACCAAAGCAGTAAAAGAGCTACAATAAATTACTAAAAAATAAAAAAAAAGAAAAATAATCAAAATTAAAAAGAAAAGAAACAACCTATCTAGTAGTTCTGATTTATAGTCTTTAGCTTGACTTTCTTTGAGTTCTGAGTTGAATCAATCTGGTGCCACTTCAATTGGAATACTTTCATGTTTGGTCGAGCCCTTTTTCAATTGGACATTGCTAGCTTTTATAGTCTTAAACCTACTTTCTATAGAATTCTCATATATCGAATTGTATATAATATCAATTAGAAAATAAGTTTGATTATCATCAGGATGTTTAGTATCTTTGAAAACATTAAAAGTAACTTATTCATCTTGGATTCTAAGAATTAACTTTTCTTATTGAATATCTATTAAAGCTCTTTCAGTAGCTAAAAAGGGTCTCCCTAAAATAAGGGGTACATCATAATCTTCTTTCATATCAAGAAAAATAAAATCAATAGAGAAAATAAACTTATTTACCTTTACCAAGACATCCTCTACTATACCTCTTGGATATTTGATGGATCTGTCGGCTAATTAAAGAGTAATAGTGGTACGCTTCGGTTCTCCTAGACCCAGCTTCCTGAAAATTGAAAAAGGCATGAGATTAATGCTTGCTCCTAAATGATATAAAACTTTATCAAAACTATAATTACCAATAATGCAAGGGATAGTAAAACTCCTTGAATCTTTTAGCTTCTATGATAATTTATTTTGAAGTATTGCTGAGCATTGTTCATTCAAATTTATTCTCTCATGCTCCTTCAGCTTTTTCTTATTTGTTAGGATTTCTTTAAGAAACATGGCATAACTGGGCATTTGAGTGATAGCATCTACAAACGAAATATTAATATGTAAATTCTTTAATATTTTGAAAAAGTTAGAAAATTTCTTATCTAGATGCTATATTTGTCTCTCTGGGAATGGTAGTGATGGCACATAGGGCTTCACATTTGGATCGGCAAACTATATACCTGGAGACCATTCATCTGCTGGTTGTTTTGGTGACTGATGAATTTTTGTTGATGGTTCCTTATTTGTAGTTGGCTCTTTAGTCTCTTTCTTTTGATGTGGTTCCTTCAGCTTTGTACCTCTTCTTAGGGTGATAGCATTGACTTGCTCCCTTAGATTGGTCTCTATGTTGCTGGGCAAGGATCCCTGAGGTCTCTCGAAGATTATCCTAGCCATTTGACCTATTTGCATCTCCAAGTTTTGAATTGTTATTGCTCGGTCCTATCTAAGTTTGGCTTCTAAATTTTTTATAGTTGCTTCTTGGTTTTGCATAAATTTGACCATCAACTCTTCCATATTGGACTTCTTTTCAGGTACTTGAAATCCTGAGGGTGGCTGTTGTGCTACATTTTGATTACTCCATGAGAAATTTGGGTGTTGCCTCCACCCTTGATTGTATCTGTTGTAGGAATTATTTTGTTATGGCTTAAAAAAATTACCAACATAATTAGCTATATCAGTTGCTTTAGCAAAAGGATTACCTATCTGGCAATTGCTCATATCGTGCTCCATACAGGTCACAAGTGATGCTCTGAACATGCATAGCTGTTCCCTTCAAGTTGTTGACTTTGGCTCTAAGGGCTACAATTTTAGCTAGTAAGGTTGGCACGCAATCTACTCCCTACATAGCTGCTAGTCTTTTTGGCATCATACGTTCTATCTGCCACTGATAGCTATTTGATGCCATCTCATCGATCAGATCGAAGGCTTCTTCCTTCATTTTTTGATTAATGGATCCTCCTACTGCTGCATCAATCATAGAATGATTAGTAGGAGATAAACCATTATAGAAAGTTTGTACCTAAAGCCATATGGATAGTTGATGATGTGGACATCTCCTCAGCAGTTCCTTGAAATGCTCTCAAGCCTCATATAGTGTCTCCATCTCCATCTGCATAAAAGAAGTGATATCATTGCACATCTTGGCAGTCTTGGAAGGTGGAAAGTACTTGGCTAAGAATTTTTGGGCTAGGACATCCCAAGTTGTGATAGAACCTACAGAAAGAGATTGAAGCCAACTTTTAGCTTTGTTTCGTAAAGAGAAAGAAAATAACTTTAATCTAATAGCATCATCTGACATCCCATTAATTTTAAAAGTATCACAAAGTTCAAGAAAGTTAGAAATATGAGCATTCAGATCATCATGCATGTGTCCACTGAATTGAATAGTTGATTGAATCATCTAGATCATCACCGATTTTATTTCGAAGTTGTTTGCTCACACGTTAGTTTCCTGATGCTCGAAGCTGCATCGACTATAGATGGTGTGATGTAATCATTTAATGGATGATGTACTGATCGAATAGCTTCATGCTGTCCCTCAGTCGCCATTTCTAATCCTAGATTGATGTCGTTAGGATCTTCAGCTACCATGTTTCTTTCTTGTTGTAGTCTTCTGATAGTCCTTCTAATTTCTAGATCTAAAGATAGTAAGTTACTATGTCCAATACGTGTCATTCATTTAACAAATTTTAAAAATAAAGTAAGAACAAAAATTAAAAATAAAATTCTAAAGTATAGCTAGGATCAAAATTTTAATATTATTTTAGACACAATCCCCGACAACGACGCCAAAAACTTGATGCATGCTAATCTATAGCTATAGCAAGTGCACCAGTCGATCAAGTAATAACGTAAATGAGTAGAGTATTATCCCTCGAGGATTGAAAAATAAGTACTAAAAATCTCTTTCCCATGCTTTATTTAGAAGATCGATTTATGAGAATAAGAAATTAAAGAACAAAATAAAGAAATAATTAAAAATTTTAAGGAAATAGAGAGAGTGTAATTATTAGGATTTTAAACTTAAGAGCAATGGGTTACTAAGGCAATCGATTCACCAACTCAATCAATATAATATTTTGGTTATTAGATTAATTTTATTTCATATGATGGTGGAGTCTCCTAATTTATTTACTATCCTTTGGTCCAGGCATAGCAAAACTATCAATATTTATTAATTACCCTTTGGTCCAGGTGTAATTTAAATAAATATTAATGCATTAAGTTTTGTGAAATCCTCTAATTAAAATATGCTGCATCCAAAGTACACTAAAATTCCTACGTGCATATGAATTCTAATTTGATTCATAATACAAGGTATATAAACAAGAAGCAATAACTTAGATGTACTTGGTCCGTAATATCTATGTTCATCAGATCAATTAGAAGATGGTCAGTAATCTAAAAGCATTAAGATCAGATTTATATACTTCTCATGAATAAAATTTAAAATTAAAAATAAATCATACTGAATATTGCATCAAAAGAGTGGCTACACCTTCTAAGTAAAAGAAAATTTAGTTCATGATAACAAGTTCAAAAATAGTAAATAAAAAAATAACATGAGAAAATTAGACTGTTTAATTGCTGAAATTGATTGTCCGTTGCTCTTGATGTGGAAAACTTGATGAAGAACAAGAGAAGCACCTTGATCGATGTTCTGATTATCGAAAAAAGAAAAAATAGAAGCCCTTTCTCTTCTCTCTCCCTTAAAACACTCTCTCTCAAAACTCCCTCTCTCCCAACTCTCTCTCTCTCCACTATTTTTCTTTTCTAACTCTCAGCTCTCTTAGGCCTTTAAATAGACTATAGTTGCTTTTTTGATTGAAATCCCATAGAAATCAGGTTTAAAACTCTAAAAAAAAAGGTCCTGAAACAATTTTGATCGTTGGATGTCGATCAAATGGTCCAAAAATCACTCAAAAATTATTTTAAAAATCCAAATCAAATCGGAATTCATTTGGACAGTTGGATTGGCCTTAAAGATTGAATCTCGACCATCAGATTGCATACAGAAAAGCTTCTGATCTTTAGTTTAAAGTCAGAATGAATCTCCACCATTGGATCTCGATCGGGAGCTACGGATGTCGTTCGTCAGCGCATGCATTTCGACCATCCAATCAAATCCCAATGAAAGGCACCCATCGGATTAGACAAAATTCTCAAATTACCCTCTATAGATCATGTGCGAGCCCAATGTTGCGTGGACCACCGCATTCTTCAGTCAATTGGAGCACGCATCTTCATGTGAAATCTCCGAAATGCCCTCCAAATAGTCCACCGTGCACCACAAAAAATGCTAACATCAGCTTTACGTCAGCATTACGTTAGTGGGTTGGTCTGCTGGGTGCGGTCTATTGAGCCAATTTTTTTTGAACCGATTTGAACCAGACCAACTTTTTTTTTTTTGAAATTCAATTTTGGGCTCGTTTGAAGTCCATTTTGTCTAAAATTTATTTCATCTAAATCAGAAAAATAAGATCTTCATATTGATGGCCTTCTTTTCTACATAAGATTAATAAAAATATTAATTTCTAAAAAAATAAATTAATTTATTTTATAATTTAATACTTTTATTAGTATATTTTTACCACTTATCAGTTTTGATTTTGAATTCAAGTTTAAAAACCTAACTAATCCTTATCCTGTCTACTAGTTTTTGGATGCCAATTTAAAAGAAGAAGAGTGTGGGGCATGGAATATGTTTCTTTACGTGAAAAACTTCTGAAGTTTTTATCGAGAGAAAGAATTTTGGGTGTGAGGTCTTTGGGGTGTGATTTTATTCTTAGTCATGGGTTCCTTAGGGTTTGATCTAGGGTTTTGGGTAGAGAGAAAAAAGAGAATAGAGATTCTCCCATTGATCTTCTTCCTCCACCTCTTCTCCTCATAATTATCCTTCTTCACCTCCTAGATCTAGAGGGAACTCTGCAAGAGAGCTAGTACCCAAGGGAGTTCATCAAACCTCTGATTGGATCAAAAACTTCATGTGGATACCCATAGTAGTCAGACTACTGTGCAGCTACTATGTGACTAGAAGAACCTAAAAGGAAAACTATAGGATTTATATCTTTAATTTAAAAAACCTTTTTCAAAAAAATGCAACAAAATTCAAAAAATTAATCTAATTAATTTTATATGCTAGTGATCTAATCAATAAAATCCTATACCTGGGATCATAATGTGATATATATAAATAAAAAGTACAAGTAGTAAATCATATTTACCACTATTTGTATTCAGAACATAATATCATTGCATGGGTTGTCGATCACCCCAATCGATATACTATCAGGGAGGTTTACTCATTGTGACATAGCCAGACATGGAATCTAGCCTCTATGGATCATCCACATGAGGTCCTAGTCCTAATCGGCTCCTCTCGAGTGCTAGCTTGATACTAAAATGCTCAATGACTGATGTAGATCGATCTAAATTAATCTTCCTTCATTGATTTTTTGGACACTCTAGAAAATCAGAAAACAAAGTATAGAGGATGAGGAAGGTCTCGTAGAATTTTTTTGAATTTATGACACTCACAACTCACAAAATCTCCTCCTGAATCCTAGGCTGAAATCCTAAGGCAGCACTCACTCAGAACCCTATGCTACACTCTTTTTGGAACTTTTTTCCTAGGAAACTGTTGGTTTTTCTCATGCATGAAAGTGTGGATCATGTGGAGAATGACTCCTCTTCAGGTTGTATGCATGCCCCATTCAATTCCCCATTTTATTTTGCATAAATCAATGTAGAGTGCTTGCGGGAGGGATAAGATCAAGTGGTTGCCCATTCAAATTCAAACTCTATTTCGGTTCAAATGGTAGCCAATCAAAGCCTATCCACTTAAGGCATGAGAAACCAAGGCATGAACTCCCTTGTGCATGGAAAACTTATGAGAATTAAGAATTCTCATGGAGAAAGAAATGGGCACAAGTCAGGGTGATGTGGTGCAAGGAAGACTAGTTAAACTAGTCTTAAAAACCTTATCCAATTAATCTCCAATCCAAATAAATTTGGCTAAGCCCAATTAGACTAGACTAAATCCAACTAAATTAGGCTTAAATTAAATTAATTAAATTCTAATTAAATTAGAAATTAATTAAGCCCAAGCTCTGATCAAATCAAGGAACAAACTTTCTCGATGATTAGGTCATCACATAACCTAATCGGGTCAAACCTAATTGAATCTAATTTAATTGGACTTGATCCAAAATTTATCACTCAATCAAACTAAGTTAATTACTAATCAAAATTACTAATTAAATCTTTTATAAATATAGAGTGTAAATCCAGTGGATGTTCGGATAATAAAATCTCATCTATATGAAACTCTTCATCGAAGAGTCCCAAACCAGTGGGACTATTGACCCTAGTATCCTAAATGAGTGAAATTCTTGATTACAGAGTCCTAGACAAGTAGAACTTAGAGTTCTAATGTAGTAGAACTCTTGCTTATAAAGTTTCAATCTCGTGTGATCTTGATCATAGAGTTCTAGTCTAGTGGGACTCTTCATCAGCCAGCAGATTGGTAGGAACCTCTAATATGTATGATCCCATAGATTTAAACCTAAGCCAGTAGCATAGAAATTAATTCCTATACCAATCAATGTGACCATCTAGTAATAAAATCTGATATCCAGATAGATCAAATAGTCGTAGCCACAACATTCAGAATCTACTCGAATATGGTTATTTTATAACTCATCCCATTGACCTCTGTGTATAGAATAACTCAGAGTTAAACTACCAACTCTAAAAATTCTATTCATATCATGTCTCAATGCAATTAGTCCTATGACTCCTCACAAGGGCTACCATGTCTAAGGTTTTGCTAAATTAAAACAAAAATCAACACAACTTTTGAAATCTAGAGTGGTCAATCACATCTTGATTCATACACTGACTCCTCAAGTACTTGACTGTACATAGAAACTTTTTATCACTGAATTAAAAATTTAGATAGTTCAATACCAAAGCATAGTGAGCTACTTGTAAGTTACCACGGTGATCTCAGATCAGAGGAACACTTATACTCATATCCCTTTGGAGCAATTCCTAGAGTTGGTGACGTTCAGTATAGATATAATCCTATATCTCACCTGCATGCCATATTAGTGTCTCCACACTCTTTGGTTAAGAGGACAACCAACCCATATGGAACACAATAATCTATACTCGATAAATGTTGTCATCCTTGGTAACAACGTATCATTTGATCGTGAATAGATTTAAGGACTAAACGATAAATCTTTCTTTATAGATTCTACATAGTCCTAAGAATTTCATCACAACACTGGAGTTCATTAGAAGATGAAAAGAATTTATGATGAAAATGAAAAAATAACATCTTATTCATTTGTAATTCATATACAAATATAAGAAATAACTCAACCATCAATAGGCTGATGATTGACTTTGGAATACTCTTTCCAACAATCTTTCACTTGGACTAAAGCCAATCGGTACGGTATCTAATACCCATCTTCAACTTGATATCGTCGAACTTCTTTACTACAATGGCTTTAGTGAAGGGGTCGGCCAGGTTTTCCTTCTTGTCGATCTTCTAAAGGTCAACAATACCTCAATCTATAATCTTTTGGACAAGGTGGTAGTGACGTAGAATGTGCTTCATCTACTGATGTGCCTTTAGTTTTTTTGCTTGAGCAATGACTTCAGAGCTATCATAGTATATCAAAACTGGACCATCAAGGAAGGGTGCTACTCCAAGCTTGATGATGAATTTTCTTAGTCACACCATTTTTTTGGTAGCATCTGATGCAGCAACATACTCTACCTCACCAATTGAGTCGACCGTACTGTACTGCTTGAAAATCTTCCAACAGACAACTCCATCATTAATCGTGGTCAGATTGAAGTTAGAGTCTTGATAAGATTAGGATGTTATCGTTAAGACACCATATTTATCAGTTTAATTCTAACTTCTTAAATTGATTAAAAATAGGCAATAAGTAGTGAGTCGAATCGAATCCGCAGAGAAGGTAGTATTTTAGTTTTAAAATCTTTGATTTTTTTATAAAAAAATTTGGAAAATAAAGTTGAAGTCATAAAATAGAATTATAAATAAAAAATAAAAATTAAATATTATAAAAAAATAAACTTGGTACTAAGATTTACTAATTAGATCTTAGCATCTACTTGCAATAATAATGGAGTATAATTAAAATAAAGAATAAAAATTTAAAGAGTAGAAAATAAAATATTAAAATTTAAAGAGTAAAAAATAAAATTTACATTAATTAAAATTTAATTTAAAGTTTAAATACATGAAATTTAAAAAGAGCAAAAAAGAAAGAAAAACTAGAAAAGATGTGATCTCTATCTCAGATAGGCGTTGGCATGAAGATGGCATTGGAGACAGCTTTTCTTCATAGTACTCATTGCCTTGAAGTAGCCTCTAACCCAAGCATGTCTCCCACCCTAGACCACAGTTTTGCCTTGATCGAAGACAACTTAATTTGATGGCATGGGGTCTTATTTATAGGTGTTGGAGGGTTGGAGTATTTTCTTCTAGATAATATGGAACTAAGAAAGAGTTTTAATCATCCAAATTAGAGAAATCCTAGTGAAAATTATATTAAAATAGCCTATGGATGAATTCTGTATAGTTCCATGATTTCTGGCCATCAGATTTTGATCAAATGGTCCAAAAAATGCCAAAAATCAAGTTTTAAAAGCCTAGATCAAGTCAGATTAAATTCTAGCTATTGGATCACTTTAGTTAGATGAATCTCGATCGTCAGATCAATGCTTGGTATTTTAATCACCGTCGAGAGCTTCTAGGGTCATTGGATCATCACCTAGAACGCATGCAGCCATCTGATCGAGTGAAATAAGGAACTGGGAACCAAATCAAATTGGAAAAAGATGACAGCCATTGGATCTAGTTTTGAAAGAAATCTAGCCATTGGATCATCGCCTGGAGCATCCAGAGCCATCAGATCGAAGTAGTGGAGAGCTGGAAAATCGAGTTAGAATAGAAAAGCATCACAACTATCGAATCTGGTTTGCAAACCACCAGGACCATCATGCCATTACTGTAGCTATGGATCTTGTAAATCGGGCGCATTTGAAGACTGAACCAATCAGCGTGCAGCTTGGCCTATGAAATTGTCATTTTACCCCTGAATGCGATGATGAATTTTCTATAAACCTTTTAACGATCTTAGTCAACCATATGGCATCCTGTGATTGGCTGAACTTTGCTGAGTTGGAGGTCCACGCCTGGTTTCATGGACCGATGGGTCAGCTTTTATGGCTGAGCCGGCTTGGACGGTGCATCGATTGAGCTAGATGCGGCAGCTTGGCTAAGTGCGCCAGCTTGGCTGGGCAAGCCAGCTGAGCCATTTTAATTTTTTTCTTTAAAAATTTATATCAGGTCCATTTTAACTTCGATTTGTTTCAAACTTATTTTGTTGTGACCATAAAAATGAGCTCTTTTCATTGATGAATATATTTTTTAAAAATAATAAATAAAAGTATATAATTTTTAAAAATAAGAATAAATTAATTAATAAATTAATATATTTATTAGTGAATTTATTGTACTTATCACATTCCTCAATTTAAGCTTTGCTCATCCTCGAGTAAAGAAAAAATTTTATTTTAGATACCTTTTAACTTTAGTATTTCAAATTTTACCTAAACTATTTCAAAAATGGCCATTGATGTTTAGTAGAACTTAAGTGAGGTATATCATTGGACTATTAATACTTAACCAATATAAAAATTAAATGAAGAACATTTAACTTTTCCAAACTTTTTCTAAATTATCCCTATCTTTATCTTTGAATTCTTTAAACTTTCATATGGGCAAGTGTATTATTATTTTCACCCTTTATTTATTAATTTTTTTTATTCATATTGTCTACATTTTGATGCAAATATCATTGCTTACTTAAGCAATGGGATCCGATTACTTGGTGGAAAATCAATGTAGTTTTTTTTTTACGATATTATACCACTATTTAATACCTTAACTCCTTAAGCTTTCTATTTGATCCATGTAACGAGTCTTGTGCCAGTGACTCCCAAACCAGTTGACTCTAGGGCACTAGGTATAAAATACCCATCGGGCTTACTAGCTTGAATTAAATAGGCTATGAGTTAAGATTAGCTTTATAATGAGCTTCTTTGCTTTTTTCATCTTTTGATGCAAAACTCAATGCTTACTTCGGCAAAGAGGCCTGATTACTTAGTACAAAGTACTTGAAAGCTATTTTATTTTAAAAATAATTTTTATGAAGAAATATATAGTTACCCTACATAAACCCATAAAAAGTAGACTCTTCTTTGATGCTGGTAGAAAATATTAGAATTGCTCAAAGAAAAATTATTTATGTTTTAGACTTAACTCTTTATTGGATTTTTTTAATACTTTATCATTTAATATCTACAAATTCTCTAATCTGTGCATCAATCTTTTTTTAAAAATCCTTAGTTCAACTTGATTCTTAAGCATAATTAGATATCAAAATACTAAATACTAAGTTCTTCAAGAACTTTAAAAATTTTAAAATTTTTACTATTCTCCTCCCATCTTAACCGACATTGTCCTCAATGAAGAAAGAAAAATAAAGGATATAATAAAGAATAAAAAAAATATACTTGACTTGATATGTTTCTGGTCCAACATGTGCCTCTAAAAATTTGGGCTCTCCTTCCAATTTATTCAACATGTCCTAAAAAGAAAATAAACTAAAAAATAAATTAGATGCAAGAAAACTAAGTATGAGATTGCCTCACAACAAGCACTAAGTTTACCGTCTTCAGCCAAACACAAGATAGCTTACCTATCCTATATCAAATACTGGATTAACAAATTTTAATGATTTTGGATTGCCAATATCAGGAAGATAGTTTATAAACTCTTTATTGATAAATTCATTGTTAATTTCGAGAAGATAGGATGTGACCCTAATCTCAGATCCTTGTTTATTAAAAATTTTTTCTATTTGTTCTTCTAAAATGCTCATGAATTGAGTTTTTAAATTAGGAGTTAAGTTTGATACAATGGATACTAGAAGGGTGTCTAAAGGTGGCTTTAATTCTGAAGGTAAATTAATATGATCTTGTTTAAGCAACTCCATTGACTCTTCATTTACCTCTTCGTTTTTACTTGAAGAACTGACTTCTAAGGTTGAAGAAAATAGGACTATAGATTTATAGGTCTTAGGTAAATCATCTATTCCCTTCTTTTCTTTGTCAATCTCATTTAAATTGGATCCAGCATCAATACTAGTTTCGGACTCAAGTTCTTCTATGTGGTTAGGTTTAGTACTAACCTCTTCTTTCAGATTTTTATGTTGGCTAGCATCAGTATTATTCTCTCTTACCTGGTCTTGATATAAGTCTTTAAGAAACCCATTACTTCTAAGTTCATAATTTGCTTTGGCATTCTCTAATTTGGGATCGTTAGGTGGAATATTAGATTGATGACTGAATTCAGGTGCTTGATGGATATAAGGTGGGTTGTTTATAAAAATTGATTGGCTCGATAATTGACCTAGTTTTCTTCTCATGGTAGACTTAGCTAATTATCCTATTTATGCTTCAAGCTTGGTGATAGATTGTTGTTAAGTTAAAATCAATTATTGTTGAGTTAGAATTAATTATTATAGTTGATTAAATCTATCATCAGCTAGATTTATTTATTGAGAAGGTGGGTATGATGGCTGATTATAATATGATGGCTGGATAGATTGAGTAGGCTAATCACTATTATAGGCATAGTTCTGGTATTGGGGTCTATTTTGGTAATTTTGAATAGATAAAATTTGGATCTATGCCTGAGTCTATCGAGGTATCTAAGAAAAATTGAGGTGGTTACTCTAATCTGGGTTATATAAATTTGAAAATAGATCATTAATCAGCTTAGAGTAGCCTTGAGCAGCTTGGACATGTTCTTGGATAAAAGATGAAAATTATGCAACCATGGGATATTTACTAACATGATGGGCTGGGCTAGCATAGATTGAACAAATCTCCTGATAATTAGAGGATGATGTGAATTATGCAGAAGATTGTTGACCTATGGTTAGGACTTGATCTAATTTATGGACAAGAAGGTCCACTTTATTTATCAAGTTCAAATTAATATTAGAACTAGATTCTGGATGTTTAAATTCATCGATCCCTACATAGTTTTGGTAGAAAGGTAATGAAGCATGATTAATTGAGTTTTCACTTAGGGTTTCAAACAAGGTATAGGCTTTGTCCTTAATTTTATTCATAAATACACCTCCACAAGATGCATCTATCATTTATTTATAATGGTCTCCTAAATTCTCATAAAAACATTGAACGATTTGCCACTTAGACCAACCTTGATGTGGGCATTTTCCCATGACTCATGAATTTGTTCTCTTGAAAGTTGAGCAAATCTAGTGATAGCTTGCCTCATGGTGTTGGTTTGGCCTATGGGATAAAATTTCTTTAAAAATTCATGTTGCAATTCAGCCTAAGTTTTAATTGGTCTTCCTTTTGTGTCAAGCCAGTACATGGCTTTATCCTTTAATGAAAAGAAAAATAAGATTAGTCTAAGGGCATCTTTAGTTAAATTTTAAATTTTCATCATGGAATAGATTTCTAAAAAGTCATCTAGATGCTTATAGGGATCTTCATTGGTGTTTTCATAAAAGCATAGGAGCATCTGAATTATAGTCGACTTGATCTCATAGTGACTTGTAGGAATATTGGATAAGTGGACACAAATCAAAGGATTATAGGTGGAAGAAATAAAATATTTCTTCATCTACCTAGCTGATTCTCTAAAACTTCTAGTCATTTGATTATTAGGTTTAATATGGTTCAGCCATTCACTTTTATAATTAGGTTCAACTAAGTCAGAAAAAGCAATCTCCTATCGTGCATATACTAGTACAACCCTAACATGTGGTTTAGAATTTTTTAGATTATTTTATTATTTTACTATTTTATTATTTTTTTAAATTTTTTTAAATTTTTATAATTTTATTTATTTTATAATTATTATTTTAATTTATTTTATTTTATTTTATTTTATTTTTGGAGGGAAAAGAAGAAGAAGAAAGAAGAGTTCTAAAGGAGAAATCCTAAGGAGTCCAAAGCTAAGAAGAGAGAAAAGAATTAAGTTTTAATTAGCTTGGATATTGGTTAGCAATCAAGTTGGTCAATCAATCCTGACTATGGATTATCCTAGATCTAGACAACTCCAACTACCAAGGTCACCTTCAAGTCCTTCAAGTGTAAGATCAGCCACTCAACTGGCCAGATAAGTATAAGATCGGTGGGAGTGCCTCCGTTGCTTGCATGAGACATCAATTATGCTTGGCCAGGTAAGCTTACGGAATCAATTATAAACCACCTTTCTTCAGGCCCAGTCATCCCTAAACCAATTTTCTTAGATATCAGTTAATTGACTAACCCTAATCCGATCCAACTCTTAGGGTTTCTTGTTCTATTGAGCTCGAGTTCTTAGGGCCGATGTCTAATTGATTTTAATTTTAAAGGCTTAGGTCAATTCAGGATGCTGGTTGATTTTTTATGGGCTAAGAAAGGATGATCAAATTTTTATCTTATCTTATTTAATAGGTTGTGCCCTTAAGTTGATTTAAGATTAATATGCATAATCAATTTCAGATAAGGGGTTCTATGCAACTAAGTTAGATACATGTAACTTAATTAAACTTGAGATGCTTATCTTACCTCCAGTGATCACCAAAAAGAAAATAAAAATAAAACTAAATCTAATATGATGGATGCTTTAAGCAATTAATATTTCTACTCTTGTCATGAAGCTTTTAATTAGATTTAAGTGGATATTTTTTAATTTAATTTAAAAATAAAGTAAATAATAATAAAAAAAAGAGGCCTAGGATTAGGATTGATCTCACCAAGCAAAATTGGAAGCTTCTTTCTTGTCCTAATTTTTTATTCTTTTTTTCTTTTTTCTACAAAATAAATAAAAAAAATTAGTGAAAAAATAAAAGAAATTAAAATTTTATTTATAATTTATTTTATAAAAAAATTAAAGATATCAAAAATTTTAATATCCATGCCTTCCACGGTGCCAAAAACTTGATAAGACATGATGTTGTCGTTAAGATACCATATTTATCAGTTTAATTTTGACTTCTTAAATCGATTAAAAATAGATAGTAAGTAGTGAGTTGGATCGAATCTATAGAGAAGATAGTATTTTAGTTTTAAAATATTTAGTCTTTTATAAAAAAAAAGATTTTTAAAAAAAAAATTAAAATAAAAAAATAAAATTATAAATAAAAAGTAAAAATTAAATATTATAAAAAAATAAATTTGGTACTAAAATCTACTAGTTAGATCTTAGCATCTACTTACAAGAAAAATAAAGTATAATTAAAATAATGAATAGAAATTTAAAAAGTAGAAAAATAAAATAACAAAAATAAATGACTAGAATTCAAAGAATAGAAAATAAAATTTGTATTAATTAAAATTTAATTTAAAGTTTAAATACATGAAATTTAAAATGAGCAAAAAAGAAAGAAAAACTAAAAAAGATATGATCTCGTTCTTGGATCGGCACTGACATGAAGATGGCATAGAAGATAGCTCTTCTTCACATCATCCGTTGCCTTGAAGCAGCCTCTAACCTAAGCATGGCTCCCACCCTGGATCGTAGCTTTCTCTTGACCGAAGACAACTTAATTTGATGACTTGGGATCTTATTTATAGGTATTGGAGGGCTGGAGTATTTTCTTCTAGATAATGTGGGACTAAGAAAGAGTTTTAATCATCAAAATTAGAAAAATCCTAATGAAAATCATATTAGAATAGCCCATGGACAAATTTTGTATAGTTCGATGAGTTCTGACCGTCATATTTTGATCAAACGATCCAAAAAATGCCAAAAATTGAGCTTTAAAAGCCTAGATCAAGTCGAATTAAATTCTAGCTATTGGATCACATTAATTAGATAAATCTCGACCATTAGATCAATGCCTGGTATTTTAATCACCGTCGGGAGCTTCTTGGGCCATCGGATCATTGCCTGGAATGCGCACGGCCATCCGATAGGGTGAAATAAGGAGCTGGGAATCAAATCAAATTAGGAAAAGATGATTATCGTTGGATCTGGTTTTCAAAGAAATTTGGCCATTGGATCATTGTCTGGAGCATCCAGAGCCATCAATTCAAAGCAGTGGAGAGCTGGAAAACCGAATTAGAATAGGAAAACATCACGACCATTGGATCTAGAACGCAGACCACTAGGACCACACAATCATGCCATTACTGTAGTTATAGACCTTGTAGATCGGGTGCATTTGAAGATCGGACCAATCAGTACGTAGCTTGACCTATGAAATTACTATTTTACCCTTGAATGCTATGATGAATTTTTTGTAAACCTCTTAACGATCTTGGTCTACCACATGGCATCTTGTGATTGGTTGAACTTTGCTGAGCTGGCAATCCACGCTTGGTTTTATGGACTGATAGGTTGGCTTCTATGGCTGAGCCAACTTGGATGGCACATCGGCTAAGCTGGATGCAGTGGCTTGGCTGAGCATGCTAGCTTGGCTAGGCGAGCCGACTGAGCCATTTCATTTTTTTTTGCTTTGAAAATTCATATCGGATTCGTTTTAACTCCTATTTGCTCCAAACTTATTTCATTATGATCAAAAAAATAAGTCCTTTCCATTAATGAATATATTATCTAAAAATAATAAATAAAAATATTTAATTCTTAAAAATAAATATAAATTAATTAATAAATTAATACTTTTATTAGTAAATTTATTGTACTTATCAAGTCTGTAAACCCCATAAGTCTCAAATATGACTCACCATTTTGTATTTCTCAAATACTTAAGAAAGGTTTTAACAACCTTCCGATTGTTCTCCTTTAGATCAAATTGGTATCTACTCACTACCCCTAGTGATTATGCCACATTTGATCTCGTATATATTATGGTGTACACGAAAGAACCTACTGCCGAAGCATATTGAATTCTACTCATACGATTTCTCTCTTGAGATGTTGTCGGACAATCTCTCTTTGAGAGAGAAATTCCATGGCCAATTAATAGATAGCCCTTCTAGAAATTCTCCATATTGAACCGCTTCAGCATAGTGTCTATGTACGTTAACTGGGACAACCTAAGCAACCTCTTAGATCTATCTCTATAGATCTTCATCCCTAGGATGTAGAAAGCTTCTCCCAAGTCCTTCATGAAGAATTGAGATGATAGCCAATTCTTTATTCCATATAATGCAGGGACATCATTAACGATTAAAAGAATGTCATCCACATACAATACAAGAAATAGTACTATAGGATCATTAGTCCACTTGTATATGTAGGATTTTTCTCCATTCTTAATGAAGCCATACATTTTGATCATTCTATCAAAATGCATGTTCTAACTCTAAGATGCCTACTTCAGTCCATAAATGGATCTTTGAAGTCTGCACACCTTAGACTCATCTAGGGATGTGAACCCTTCATGTTGTATCATATACAGCTCTTTATCCAGCTCTTCATTTAGAAAAGCTATCTTTACATCCATCTACCAAATTTCATAATTTAGATGGGCAGCTATCGTAAGTATAATCCGAATGGACTTGAGCATTGCCACAGGAGAAAACTATTGGAAAATCAAGTAGGATTTCGTACATATATTTTGAAACTTTTTCAAAATCAGATGCAGCAGAAGACATAGATTAAACTATTTAACCTAATTATGCATGTAATCTAATCACTGAATCCTACATCTAAAATCTATGATATATGAAGATTCAAAAATAAATCTAAAAAATAAATCAAGTTGGTATTGATTATATCAATACCCTGATCTAGAATAATTTTAAAAATTCTAGATCACATCTAGATCAGAAAAGAGATCAGATCTCTTACCTTCGCATGGGTCGAGAACACAATTGTTGATCCCATTATTGTCCTTATTGCTTGCAACCATATAGTGTGTCCGACCTCTATAAGTAATCTACATGAGGCCGCTACGTAGATCGAAGGTTCATCGAGCAAAGATCTGCTCAAAGTGCTAGCTTCATGCGGATCCCTCCTGATGGTCGATCTATAAAAATATCTTCAGATCTCTTGGACTCTCCAAGAGAGGAAGATCAAATGGAGGATTGAGGGAGAAGACCAACTTTGGATCTTCCAAAAAGATGAAAAGAAAAGCTCAGGAAAATCAATAAGAGAAGACCCATCTTCTCTTTCAGGAAAAAACCATTGAAATCCTGAAATTGATTTTCATGCCATGACAAGAGGAGACCTTCTCCTTAATTATTTTTTCATGCTCCATGGCCCTCTTTATCTTTGATTTTTCTCATAAAAATCTTATAAAAATTTGAGAAGAGAAGAAACCTTGAAAGAAAATCTAAGAGAAGATGTTCTTCTCTTATTTTTCTCTCAAGTGAACATCAACAACTTGATGTCCTAAAAGCCCTCAACGCCCAATCAATTTGGAGTGCCACTTCTCCCACGCCCTGCACACACACTCTCTCTCATATGCATTAAAAATCTCAGGATTTTTTGATGCCAATAACCTATATAAAAGTGGCAATTTCGTATGAAAGGTAGACCAAGTCAAAAGACCTAGTTTTAAGGGATTTAAATAATGGACTTTGGCGGCATCCAACTCTTGGATGCCTCCCAACATATATTGTGCATGGAGGACCAAAAACCAACACACAAAATGAGAAAAAAAAGGGCAACAAAATAAAAGGTTAGGCTTGGGAAAAGTTCCATAAGAGAGATGAAGAGTTTTGAGAACTAGAAATCTATCAAATAGAGTTCGTATCAAAACCAATTTGAAAATTTGAACAAGTCAAATTTTTATTCCAAAAATACCAGATATTAGGGGCATGGAGAATCACACATTGGATTGAAAAATCTCACACCAATATTTAGAAAAAGTGACATGGAAAAATGTTCTCCTTAGGCACAAAGGAAGAGTGGGAGTCCCAGTTAGACTGGGACTCCTATTTGACTAGGTCAAAGCTTTTTTGAACCCAATTTAAATCTTATTTAAATCAGAATAAATGAAATCTAATTAAGGATGATCCTAGTTCAACTAGAAGCCTAATTAAATTAGATTTAATTAAATTTAAATCTGATTTAAATCTTTACTCAATTAAAAATTAAGTGCATTCAAGTCCTAGTCTAACAAGAAATTATTTTTTCTTATAATTTACTTATCCAAAAAACTAATTGGACTTAACCAAATTTAATCCAAACTAATTATAATTGAATTTAATTCAAGTAGACTTAATCTCAGTCTAATTGCTCAGTTAGATTGAGCCAAT
Organism: Cocos nucifera; assembly: GCA_006176705.1. NCBI lineage: Eukaryota > Viridiplantae > Streptophyta > Magnoliopsida > Arecales > Arecaceae > Cocos > Cocos nucifera. The sequence goes on along the minus strand of QRFJ01002225.1, from coordinate 256,396 downwards.
TAAAAATCCAATTGCTAATCGATCCTCCTGCAACACTTGCACTCGATTGATCATCAATTGCATTGATGATTAGATCACTGAACGATTCTTAATTATCAATCAACCATTAGATTAGGTAACAACCTCTTGTATGTGTAGATCCATAGGTTCAATCCTAAGTCGATAGCATAGGAATCAATTTCTATATCAATTAAAATGATCATCTAGCAAAAGTTTCTGACGTCTAGATAGGTTGAATGTATGCGAAGCAACAATCTTAAAATCTTGGCCTATGGTTATCGTATAATTCATCCCTTTGACTAATAATGCTTAACATGACTTTAAGTTAGCTGTCAACACTTATACAAGTCATTCATATTATGTTTTAAAATTTTGCAAATCCTGTGACTCCTTATGAGGATTATCCAGACCAAGATTTTGCTAAATTAAAACACAGCGAGACTTTCACTCTTGAAGTGAATCAGGAGTGGTCAATCCTATCTTGACTTACACAATGACTCTATAAGTACTTGACTGTACCTAAAAACTTTTCAATCTTATATTTGAAATACTGATAGTTCGATACCAAAGTATAGTGAGTTGCTTGCAAATCTCCATGGTGATCTCAGGTTGGAGGGACACTTATACCCATTGGCCTTAGCTAGCTTCTCTTGATAGAAGAGTGCTATATTAGTCATATTTAGAATAGATGTACTTCTACATCCCACCTGCATGTCATACCAGAGTTTTTGCACCACATGGTTATGAGGACGACCAATGCATATGAGATACAGCGACTTACACTCGATAAGTTATTGACCTTGTTAATAACTTATCATTTGATCGTGAACAATTTAAGAATCATCTAATAAATTCTTCTTTATTGATTAATTATGGCTCTAAGAACTTCATTAACTTGTTAATAACTTAGAAGTTCATTTAAGAAAGATAGAACTTTTATGATGAATAAGCCAAATACTGATTATTACTTGATAATTCATATACTAATTTCAATCATTTATAACTTAGATAATTGGCCTTAGGATACATTTTTCAATAGCTTCCACTTAGACTAAAGCCAATCAAAATAGTATCTGATAAGTACCATAAATTTAGCAATAAAAATATTAATTTATCAATTAATTTATATTAATTTTTAAAAATTAATGATCAATTTATATATAATTTTTGAGAAATTAATATTTTTATTAACTAAAAAATTAATTAAAAAATAATAAAAATTAAAAATAAAATTTTATAATCAATAGAAAGAGCTAATTTTTTTATCATAATAAAATAAGTTTCACGTAAAATGAAGCTAAAATGAAGAAGATATAAATTTTTTAAAAAATAAAATAATAAAAATTAAATGAAAATAACACATGGCTCAGTCGCCTCAAGCAGCCGTGCCATATTAGCCGACGCGTCCAAACACACCGAGTCAAGCCAACGAAGCCAGTGTGCCAAGACAACCATGTAAGCCAACTCAACCGTGGAAGCCATCAGCCGGTCCATGATCCAAGCGTGGACCGCTAGCTTAATAGAAATCGGCAAATCACGGAGCGACACGTGGTGGACCTAGACCCTTAAAGGGTTCATAAAAAATCTATCATGGCTCACAAGGCATTTTGGACTTTTCACTCGATGATAGAAGGTGCTGATTGGTTGCGGTGTATGGTGCAGCCGGTCCATGTGGTCCATGGAAATAGTAAAGGTGCGATCGGATGGATCCGATTGATTGCGGTCAAGATCCGATGGTGGTGGTTATTTTCGGATTTGATTTGAATTCCACCAGTGATCTAGCACGATCCGACGGCCAAAAAACTAACCAATGAAGATCCAATGGTTCAATAAGCTCCAGACTTGATTAAAACATCCAGAACTCGATCCGACGGTCAGATTTTCTTCTAATCAGTGCGATCAACAACCAGAATTTAATCCGACCTGATCTGAGTGGATACGCATCCGATTTTGATAATTTTTAATCCATTCGATTCCTATTGATGGCTAGATTTCGTCCAGAGCAACAAAATTGGTCCAAGACTCCTTTTAATTCAATTTTTACTTAGATTTTTCCATATTTTGACGATCAAAGAGCTCCTTAGTTCCATATTACCTAGAAGAAAACTCTCCAGCCCTCCTAGCTCTATAAAAAGGACCTAAGGCCTCTAAAAATCGATAGATCAGATCAAGGTGAAGCTTTGGTATAGGGGAAAGCTAGGCTATGGGTTAATGGCTGCTTTAAAGCAATGGGTGCCAAGAAAAAAAGCTGGACTTCTACACCATCTTTCTACCAGTGTCGATCCAAGATCATAGATCAACTTATTTTAATTTTTTTTTCTTTTTTTATGTATTTAAATTATGAACCTTTTTAATTAATATAATATTTAATTTTATGCTCTTTATTTTTATGGTAATTTAATTTTTATATTTTAATTATTGCTTTTTATTTTTCTGTAAGTAGATGCTAAGATCTAACTAGTAGATCTTAGTACCAAGTTTAAATAACAGCACCTTTTAATTTTTATTTTTTTATTTTTTGACTTTAAATTCTTTTTTAAAAACTTTTCTTTTTTTAAAAAATTAACGATTTCAAATCTAAAAACACTACCTTCTCTATGGATTCGATCCGACTCACTGCTATCTATGCATTTTTCATTATTTTAAGAAGTCAGATTAAACTGATAAATATGGTGTCTTAATGACAACATCGCATTCTTATCAAATTTTTGGCACCATTGCCGGGGAAGGCACGGACATTAAGTTTTTGATCTCTTTGACTTTTTTGTAAATACTGCTTGCTAACTTTTTTTTATTTTGCAGAAAAAAAGGTTAAAAAACACAAAGAACTAGGGCAAGGAACAAATCATTCAATTTTGCTTAGTGAGATCAATCCTAACCACAGTCTATTTCTTTATTTATTTATTTATTTATTTTATTTTTAAATTAAATTTTAAAAAATATATATCTACTTAAATTTAATTAAAAATCTCATAACAAGATTAGAAAATCTAATTGTTTAGAGCATGCATCATATTAGTTTTATTTTTATTTTTATTTTTTTCTAGTGATTGCTGGAGGCAAGGTAAGCCTTTTAGAATTCAATTAGTTACATGCATCTAGTTTAAATTGCATAGAACCCTTTGATTGAAATTTTTTATGCATATTCATATTAAACCAAATTAAGGGCAATACCCAATTAAATAAGATAAAATAAAGATTTGATCATCCTTTCTTAGCCCATAAATAACCAATCAGCATCCTGTATTGACCTAAGCCTTTAATTTTAAAATCAATTAGACATCCATCCTAGGAACTCGAGCTTAATAGGATAAGGAACCCTAAGAGTTGAACTAGATTAGGATTAATCAATTTGACTGGTGTCTAGGAAAGTTGTTCAGGGACGACTGGGCCCGAAGAAAGATGGTTTCTAATTGATTCCATTAGCTTACCTGAACAAGCACAATTAGTAAGATAAGCAATGGAAGGACTCCCACTGACCTTATACTTACCTAGCCAGTTGATTGGCTGATCCTATACTTGGAGGGCTTGAAGTTGACCTTGACAGATAGAAGCTGTCTAGATCTAAGATAACCCTTAGTTAGGATTGATTGACCAACTTGATTGCTAATCAATATTATCACTAATTGAAACTAATTCTTCTCTCTCTTCTTAGCTCTAGGACTCCTTAGGATCTTTTCTTTAGAACTTTTATTTTTTTCTTTCTTTATCTTCAAAAATAAAATAAAATAAAATAAAATTAAAATTAAAAATAAAATTAAATTAAATTAGACTAAATAAAAAATATTAAAAATAATAATTAAATTAAAAATAATAATTAAAATAATATAAAAAAATTAATTTTTTTAAAAATAATAATATAATAAAATAATAGAAAATATATATATAAAAAAATTTAAAAAAATCTAAAATTTTTTTTGAACAATACATTTGGGTTACGCTAATACATGCATGGTAGAAAATTGCTTTTTCTGATTTAGTTGAACTTAATTAAATGGTTGATTCATATTAAACCTGATAATCAAATGGCTGATCTGAACCTAATAGTTTAAAAATTAGATAAAGTTGACCTTCTTGCTTAGAAATTAGATCAACTCCTAATCCTAGGTCAACAATGTCCTGCATAAATCACATCACTTAGCCCAATCCATCATGTTGCATAGTTTTCACATTTTATCCAAGAACAAGTTCAAACTACTTAAGACTACTCCAAGTCGATTAATAATCTTCTTTCAAATTCATATAATCCACATTGGAGTAACTACTCTAATTTTTCTTGGACATTCCAATAGACTCAGGCTCAGATCCAAATTTTATTTATCCAAAACTATCAAAATAGGCCCCAATATCAAAACTATAACTATAATAATGATCAGCCTAGTCAGTTTATCCAGCCATCATACAACAACCAGCTATCATACCCACCTCCTCAATAGACCAATCTAGCTGATGATAGATTTAACCAACTTCAACAATTGATTCTGACTCAACAGTAGTTTATCGCCAAGCTAGAAGCTCAAATTGGACAACTAGCTGAGTCTAACACGAGGAGAGAACTAGATCAACTATCGAGCCTACCAATTTCAAACAACCCACCTAATGTCCATCAACTACCTGGACCAAGTTATCAATTTAATGTCTCACTTAAGAATCCCCAATTTGAGAATGCCAAAGTAATTCTTGAAATTAAAAGCTATAAGATTCTTATGGACCCATACCAAGACCAGGTGAAAGAGGCTAGTACTGATGCTAGCCAAAATAAAAAGAAATAGGTTAGTACTGAGACTAACCACATAGAAGAATCTAAGCTAGAAATTAGTACTGATGCTAGTTCTAGTTTAAATGAGATAGACATAGAGAAAAAGAGAATAGATGATTTATCTAAGACTTATAAACCAAATGTCCTATTCCCTTCAACCCTAGAAGCTGATTCTTCTTACAAAAATCAAGAGGCATGCAATGAAGTGTCAATGGAGTTGTTTAAGCAAGGTCATATTAATTTACCTTCAGAATTAAAACCACATTTAGTCATCCTTCCAGTACCCATTGAATCAAACTTAACTCCTAATACAAAAACTCAATTCATGAGTATTTTAGAAGAACAAATAGGAGAAATTCTTAATAAATATGGGTCTGAGAATGGGGTCATAAATTATGTCCCTAAAATTAACAATGATTATATCAATAAAGGGATAAAAAATTATCTTTCTGAGATTGGCAATCCAAAACCATTAGAATTTATCAATCCAATATTTGACACAGGATAGTAAGCTGCATTGTGTTTGGCTGAAGATGGTAAACTTAGCGCTTGTTGAAAGGCAACCCGATATTTAGTTTTCTTTAGTTTAATTTATTTTTTTATTTAATTTTTTTTAGGATAATTTGAATAAGTTCGAGGGAGAGCCCAAAATTTCAAAGGCATGTACTTGACCAAAAATATGGTAAGGTGTATTCTTTCATGTTCTTTATTACATTCTTTATTTTTTCTTCTCCATTGAGGATAATGTCGATTAAGTTAAGGGAAGGGATAAAAATAAAAATTTTAAAAAATCTTAAGAAAAAGTTAGTATTTAGTTTTTAGATATCTGATTATACTTAAGAATCGAATTAAACTAAGTATTTTTAACAAAAAATTGATACACAGATAAGAGAATTTATGAGATATTGAGGAATCAAGTATTAAGAAAATCTAATAAAGAGTTAAGTCGAGAATATAAAAAGTTTTTTCTTTGAGCATTTCTAATTTTTTTCTACTAATTAAAAAAAAATCTGCTTTTTATGGGCTTGTGTAGGATAACTATACGTTTCTTCATATAAAAAATTAAATAAAATAGTTTTCAAGTACTTCTCACTAAGTAACGAAATCTTTTTGCCAAAGCAAGCATTGAGTTTCACGTCAAAAGATGGAAAGGACAAAGAAACTCGTTGTAAAGCTAGTTTTAACTCGTAGCCTGTTTAATTTGAACTAGTAAGTCTGAGGGGTATTCTATACCTAGTACCCTAAAGCCAACTGGTTTGAGAGTCGTTGACCCAAGACTTGCTACATGAATCAAATAGAAAGCTTAAGGGGTTAAGACACTCAATAGTAGTACAATATTTTTTTTTTAAAAAAAATTTCCATTGAATAATCAAATCTCGTTGCCTAAGTAAGCAATGATATTCACATCAAAAAGTGGACAATGTGAAAATAAAAATCAATAAATGAAGGGCAGAAGTAGCAATACATTTGCCTATATGAAAGTTTAGACAAATCAGAGATAAATGTGGGATAATTTAGAAAAAGTTCAAAAAAATTTAATGTTCTTTACTTAATTTTTCTATTGATAAGTATTAATACCCCAATGATATATCTCACTTAAGCTCTATTGAATATCAATGGCCATTTTGAAAATTGCTTAGGTAAAATTCGAAACTCTAAAGTTAAAAGATATTTAAAACTAAATTCTTTCTTTACTTGAGGATGAGCAAAGCTTATGTTGGAGGTTGTGATAAGTATCATAAATTTACTAATAAAAGTATTAATTTATTAATTAATTTATATTAATTTTTAAGAATTAATGATCAATTTATATATAATTTTTGAAAAATTAATATTTTTATTAATTTAAAAATTGATTAAAAATAATAAAAATTAAAAAATAAAATTTTATAATCAATAGAAAGAGCTTATTTTTTTGATTATAATGAAATAAGTTTCACACAAAACGAAGCTAAAATGAAGAAGATATAAATTTTTAAAAAAATAAAATAAATAAAAATTAAATGAAAATAACATACGGCGCAGTCGGCTCAAGCCACTATGCCATATCAATCGGTGTGTCCAAACGCATCGAGCCAAGCTGATGAAGCCAGCGTGCCATGCCAGCCATGTAAGCCGACTCAGCCATGAAAGTCGTCAGCCGTTCCATAATCCTGGCATGGACCGCCAGCTCAGCAGAAATCGACGAATCATGGAGCGACATGTGGTGAACCTGGATCCTTAAAGGGTTCATAGAAAATCTATCATGGCTCATAGGGTATTTTGGACTTTTCACTCGATGATAGGAGGTGCTGATTGGTTGCGGTGTATGGTGTAGCCGATCCATGCGGTCCATGGGAATAGTAAAGGCACGATCGGATGGATTCGATTGATTGCGATCAAGATCAGACGGCAGTGGTAATTTCTTGGTTTGATTCGAATTTCATCAACGATCTAGCATGATCTGATGGCCAAAAAACTAGCCGATGAAGATCCAATGGTCCAGGAAGCTTCCAACTTGATTAAAACATCCAGAACTCGATCCGATGGCCAGAATTTCTCTTGATCAGTGTGATCAACGGCCAAAATTTAATCCGACCTGATCTAAGTGGATACGCATTCGATTTTGATAATTTTTGATCCATTGGATTCCTATTGATGGCCAGATTTCATCCAGAGCAACAGAATTCATCCAAGACTCCTTTTAATCAAATTTTCATTCAGATTTCTCCATATTTTGACGATCAAAGAACTCCTTAGTCCCACATTGCCTAGAAGAAAACTCTCCAGTCCTCCTAGCTCTATAAAAAGGACCTCAGGCCTTTAGAAATTGATAGATCTGATCAAGGTGAAGCTTTAGTATAGGAGGAAGCCAGGCTATGGGTTAATGGCTGCTTTAAAGCAATGGGTGCTGAGAAGAAAAGCTAGGCTTCTACACCATCTTTCTACCAATGCTAATCCAAGATCAGAGATCAGCCTATTTTAATTTTTTTTTATGTATTTAAATTATGAATCTTTTTAATTAATGCAATATTTATTTTTATGCTCTTTAATTTCATGCTCTTTATTTTTATGGCAATTTAATTTTTGTATTTTAATTATTACTTTTTATTTTCCTGCAAGTAGATGCTAAGATCTAACTAGTAGATCTTAGTACCAAGTTTAAATTTTTGCACCTTTTAATTTTTATTTTTCTATTTTTTGACTTCAAATTCTATTTTTAAAATCTTTTCTTTTTCTTTTCAGAAATCAAAGATTTCAAATCTAAAAACACTACTTTTTCTGTGGATTCGACCCGACTCACTGCTATCTATGCATTTTTGTTTATTTAAAAAATTAGATTAAACTGATAAACATGATGTCTTAATGCAACATCGCATTCTTATCAGTATCAAATACCTATCTTCCATTTAAACTCATAGAACTTCTTAATTCTGAGGCTTTATCAAATGGGTCAAACAAGTTCTCCTTTTCTATCGATCTTTTGAAGGTCGATGTCATCCTGATCCAAAATCAAAGGTGATAGCAATGCAGAGTATGCTGGTCCTATGGTATACCTTTGATTCTTTAGCCTAGGCTATAGCTCCAGTGCTACATTAATACTGGTCTGTCAATAGAGCATGCTATTTCTAGCTTGCTAATGAATTTTTGCAACCACACAGCTAACATGGCAGCAATAGATGCCCCAATGTATTCTACATCATTAATAGAATAGGCTATAGTATTCTGCTTTATTTAGAATATATTCATAATCTGACACTCTCTTTTTGTCGTCTCTATCTGACTAAGAAAATTAGAATCAAAATATTTCATAAGTTTTAAGTCAGTTTCTCCATATATGAGTCACTGGACCTTAGTATTTTTCAAATACTTAAGAATTTTCTATACAATCTTCTAGTAGTGCTCATCTAGATCAGACTTGTATCTGCTCATTACCTCTAGTGAGAATATCATGTCTGGTGTCATACATGGAATGGGATAATTCAAGTATCCATTTAGATCTACCTCTATAGATTTTCATCTGTAGGATAAAAGATGCTTCTCCTAAATCCTATATGAAGAATAAAGATGACAGCTAAACCTTTATTCCCTATAATATTAGAATGTCATTTTTGATTAAGAAAATATCATCCATAAACAACACCAGGAGTAATATAGGATTCTTCTTCGTTCATAACGAAGACATGCATTCAAAATGCATGTTTTCAACTCTAAGATGCCAGCCAAACGGGTTTTGTAGATCTCCACCTATCCATCTAAGCTACTCTGATCCTTTTGAAAAATCATTTGCATCCAGTTGATTTTTTTCCTTCAGGTGGATCAACTAGTGTCCATACACTATTGATTTTCATGGACTCCAATTTGGATTTTATGACTCCAAGCCACTTAGAGTCAGACCTCCACATAGCATCCATATTGGTGATCGGATCCTTATTGTTCTCATCAAGCTCAACAGGATCATCATCCCCGAACTAGAAACAAAAATATCTATCTAGATGATGTGATACTCTATTGGATCTCCTTAAAAGTGCCTCTTTAATGAGCTTCAGATTGTTCTAATGAAAACCTGATTCTGTAGTTTACTAGATTGTGTTAGTTTTTTCTACTAGTCAAACTTTCTTAAGTTCAACTTTAGTGGCATCTGTTCCTTCTTTAAAAAACTTTCTTTTCAAAAAGAATGCCCTACTATTGATGAACAATTTTTATTCTTCAGCATGGTAGAAGTTACAACCCCTAGTTTTCTTAGGGTATCCAATGAATAAACAATTATTAGACCATGATCCAAGTTGATCTATGTGCAAACCTTTGACATAGGCCAATCAATCCCAAACTTGAAGGTGAAAGAGTCTAGGCCTATGTCTGATCCATATCTTATATGGAGTCTTTGCAATAAATTTACTCGAAATAATTTCAGAGCAAAATAAGTAGTCATAAGAGCATAACCTTGAAATAGGTAGACTAGTAAATCCCATCATGGATTGAACCATATCTAACAAAGTTCGATTTCTTCTTTTCAATACACTGTGTTCTGGAAGGAGTCCACCAAGAGAGAATCCTATTCTCTCTTAGATATGTTAAAAACTCATTAGATAGGTATTCACCTCCTCGATCTGATCAAAGAGTTCTAATATCTTTGTCGGTTTATTTTTCTACTTCATTACAAAATTATTTGAATATTTCAAATGATTCAAGTTAGATGCACCCGTACATAGATAGGTTGTCTATAAACATGATGAAATATTGATATCCTTCTTTGGAACTTGAGTTCAAAGATTCACATACATCATTATGTATAAGACTTAGAACTTCACCCACTCTTTCACCTTTTCTAATAAAATGTGACTTCATCATATTACCGAGAAGACAAGACTTATAGGTCAATAATGATTCACAATCATTGATGTCAAGGTTTTCCTCTAAAGCTAATATGTTTATCCTATTCTTGTTAACATGACTAAGTCTATAATGCCAAAGGTAGACATCCTTGATATTATCTAACTTGGGTGTTTATTAAATATGTACATTACACTTATAGGCCAGGATGAAAGGTACATGTTATTTATTTATTATCTATGTATTATTGTAACATCATTCATAATAATATCATAATAATCTTTCTTTATTGATAAATGATAACCATCTATGGCCAAAAGGCCAACAGAGATGACGTTTATTATAGACAATGAACAATAGTGATAATCTTTCTAAATGACAACTTTTGATAATAAGCATGATAATTCCTAAAGCTAGGATTGAAACAAGACTTTCATTCCCAACCTTCTAGAATCTCTCACTATTTTTAAATATTCCACTTACTTGAAGTCCTTACAATGAATTGCATAGGACTACCGGTATCCAATACACAGGTAGTAGAATCACAAACAGAAAAATTTCAAGGAGTTATTATATAACATCTTTGATGAGCAACTCTTTGCTCCTTTCTCTTGTTCAACCTATTAGGATCAAGGAAAGCAAGATATTCATAACAATACCTCTTCCTATAACCCTACTTCTGACAGTAGAAGCACTTTGCCTGATTTGGATTAATCTTGGACATTTTATTTTTATTGGACTTAGAAGCCCTCGTAGAAATCCCTTCGTGCTGTTGAACTAAATTTAACTTCTGATACTGATTATTGAAGTTGGATCCCATAAGTACATCACTGTCTGACAATGATCGGAGCAATTAGGGTTTAGCCTTATTCTGAAAGAAAAGACAACAAAGATCTATTGTATATGAATTATTTTAAGGCTAAAAACTTAGAATTTAGTCTAAAGATTCACCTACTATTTTATACGAATTGGTAGCCTCTACCTCCAATTTAGAGAATTACTTTAATTCTCTAGTAGGTACTAGAATCCACATGACTGCTTATGGGCTCAAGAAAAGCTCTGGCTAACCCATGTGCACCTATGGGTAGGTTCATAATTAATTATTTTTTCAAATAATTTCTAGTAATTTTGTTTTGTCCTAGGCTCCGCTTCAGTAGGTGTAAGGCATCTCCACTGATGTTGCTCCAAGAATTAATTTTGATGATTATAAAGCATTTGAGGGGATTACTAATGAATTTGGCTTGGAAAAAGACTATTTGTATTTCAGAGGCAAAATTATAATTTTATCAAGTTTTGATTTGAAAGTCTCAAGAGCAAGTATAAAAGATTTCTGATCTTTTAGAGGTAGTCCCATAATTTTTGGATGCATATTTTGGAAAAAAATCAAGTTTGAAGCAAAAGGATCGATCCCTAGGTCGTCCCCTACTAAAACGGGCTGTTTGGCACACTGTCTCTGTGCCAAGGTTTGACCTCTGCTATTTCATAGGCCAAAAATATAGAATAATTAATTTTTTGGATTCTGTCTCATAGGTCGACCTCGAGGTCGATCCCTGTGCCAGAGATTGGCCTATGAGTCGACCTTTGTGATGGAAATCTTCTACAATGGCTAATTTTATCTACTTTTGGTAGCTTTTATGTTGGGAATATATGCTCTTCCCATATGGATTAGCGTGGCCACTGGTGATTAGTCAAGTAACAAGGAAGTACTTCTTAGAAATTTCTATGGAAGCATGATCAAGTAAATCAAAGAATGGAGAAGAAGAGAAGAAGAGATTTCTGGAAGAAAAGAGCTTTTATTCAGTATATTTTAGCACTCTTACAACCTTGACCTATTTTCGATATATATACTTTAAAAAGGGTCAGGCCCAAGCTCATAGAAAAACTCTCCAAATCCAAAAAACTCACGTACACAAAATAATAACCCATAAAAACTGAGCCAACCTAGTTTCAGACTGAGCCGGCTAACCTACGACTGGATCGGCTTAGTTCCAAACTGAGTCGATTGTGTACCGTGCTAATAGCCCAAAAATACTGCTTTCTATCTAAATTTTTCTTTGAGATCTAGCTGACCCAATCCTGGACTAAGCCGACCTAGTTCCGAACTGAGTCGGCTCAGTCTCAGAGTGAGCCAGTCCAATTTCTGAACTTTACTATTGAGATTGATTCTTCTTGCAGCTCGCTCCCATCTTTTCATGACCCATCTTCTCATATTTTCAAGACTTGGGAGTGCCACTTCTGAGCTCACATTCTCCATCTTGGTGCTTCCAAGTCCTTGTGAACTCATCTCTTCTCAACAGATCCATCCATGCTACACATCTCTGAAAGCTGTCTCTGGGGAGTTCCTTCATGAGTGCATCAGACAGATTTTTCTTGGTATGGACCTTCATCAGTTCCACTTCACCTTCCTCCACCAGCTCTCTAATCCTGTGGTACCTCATGTCTATATTCTTTGTGCGCGCATAATAGACTAGATTCTATGCTAACGACAGAGCACTCTGACTATCACTGAACAATGTAATCTTGCTCTGTTCCACCCCCAACTCATCAATCAGCCTCCTAAGCCAAACGGCTTTCTTTGCAGCCTCTGTTATCCCAATGTACTCGGCCTCTATGGTAGACAAGATCATGATTGGCTGAAGGATTGATCTCCAAGACACTGGTCCACCATATACGTAGAAGAGGTATCCAGCAGTAGACCTCCTTGTATCAAGATCACCAGCATAATTTGAATCAACAAACCCTTCTAGAGGACCTGAACCATCACACATTTTCACAGATTATTCTCCAAATCCTCCCGACTGCCCACCAAATACCAAACCATAATCTCTTATTTCATGCAGATATCTCAATATCCATTTCAATGCTTTCCAGTGTTCCTTCCTAGGGTTAGCCATGTATCTACTAACCGTGCTCACAGCATGTGCTATATTTGGTCTACAGCACACCATAGTGTACATCATACCATCTATAGCATTTGCATAAAGAACTCATTCCACGTACTCTCTCTTCTCTTCTAATTGGGGGCACTGTAATATGGAGAGAGACATATGGCTCGATAATAGCATCTCTGTAGGTTTGGCCTTCTCCATCCCAAACCTCTTCAGAACCTTCTAGACATACTTTTCTTATGATAAATGGAGCACTCCTTTGCACCTATCTTTGCAAATCTCCATTCTAAGGATTTTCTTAGCTGAATCCAAATTTTTCATCTCAAATTTAGATGATAATGCCCTTTTCAATCATTTCACAGCATCCATGCTTCTATTGGCTATGAGCATATCATCTATATATAATAATAGGTACAGAACATCCTCCTCATCTACATCCTTAACATAGACACAATAATCATGTTTACATCTACTAAAACTCAAGCTCAAGACAAAGCTATCAAACCTTTGATACCACTGACGAGGAGATTGTTTCAAGCCATACAAAGACTTCTTGAGTAAACACACCTTTTCTTCCTGTCCCATCTCCATGAAACCATCTAGTTACTTCATGTAGATTCTTTCCTCCAAAGTTCCATGAAGGAAGGTCGTCTTTACATCCATCTATTGCAATTCTATGTTATGCTGTGCCACCAGTGACAACAAAACTCAAATAGATGTATGACGCACCATAGGAGAGAAAATTTTTATATAGTCGATCTCTTCCCTTTGTGAGTATCCCTTTGCTACTAGCCTTGCTTTGAATCTGACTCCACCTTGTTCTAAAGGTATTTCTTTCTTTGTGAACACCCACTTTGAGCCAATAGGTCGAGCACCCTCTGGAAGATCCACCAGCTGCCATGTCTGATTTTTCTCAAGTGATTTTATGTCCTCCATCATGACCTACATCCATGAATCATGATCCTCACTCTCCATGGCCTCCGCATAATTCTCTAAATCTTCATTAGTAGTGATGAGTGCATAGGAGATAACCTCATCAATGCCATATCTGATCGGTCTGCTAATAGTATGCTAGGGCTTATGCAAAGCCACTCCCACTGGCACATCTCCATTTGATGTCTGTGGTTGCTCCTGCACATTTGTCTAAACTGCCGACCCTTCATGCTAATTTTCAATCTGAGACATTACTTTTCTGCCTAGCTCAACCTCAATAGGAATACTTCTGTTAGTGGATGTAACCTGCATGCCATTATTCTCTGACTGGCCACCGTTGTTCATCTTTGTTTCTCCAGTTCTATCTATCCCAGACCTCCTCAAGATGCTCTTCTCATCAAAGATAACATCCCTGCTCATCACTGACTTCTGTGCCTGAGAGTTCCATAGTAGGTACCCCTTGACTCCTTATGGATACCCTATGAACATCATCTTTTGAGATTTTGGGTCCAATTTGCTCATCTCGGTTGCCTCCACATGTGCATAAGCTGTGCAACTGAAGACTTTCAAGTGGCCAAGCTCCACCTTTTCACTCTAGACCTCTTCTAGAATGCCTCCATTTAGCTTATAATGAGGGGACCTATTCGCAAGAAAATAAGAAAAAATTAAAGCATCATCTCAAAAGAACTTTGGAAGTGACGTCTACAGCCTCAAACTTCGTGCCTTCTCGATCCATGTTCGGTTCATCCGCTCCATAATGTCGTTCTGCTGGGGAGTCATCCTCACCGTGTAATGGCTTTTGATGCCATTTTCCTCACAGTACCTCCTAAACACTAGGCTAGTATACTTCCCTCCATTGTCTGACCTCAAACACTTTACCTGTCTCCTTGGCTCCTCTACTTCAGCTCTTCAGGCTCTGAATCGGGCAAACACCTCTGATTTTTCTCTGATAAGATAAACCAATACCTTCCTTGAAAAATCATCAATGAAAGTAACAAAATATTTTGCCCCACCTCTAGTTGATACAAGCGCTGGTCCCCACACATCCGAGTGCACTAAATCCAGCACTCCCTCACTACACTTGGTACTTCTGGCAAACTTCACCCTACGCTATTTGCCAAAGATACACAGCTCATAAAGATCTATGCCCTTCTTCTTTAGGGATGGGATCATACCTCTTCTGCTTAGTTTTGTGAGCCCACGGTCACTCATATGATGCATCCGATAGTGTCATAGTCGATATAAAATCTACTCCTCCTGTGCCGCTGCTAGCACCTCTGCACCATCATTTACCACTGAGCCTTCCATTCTATAATGATTGTTGCTCAGTCTTCTATCTCTCATCACCACCAAAGCTCCCATAAAAATTTTCAGACATCCACTCCCAGCCTGGCTACTAAAAGCATAACCTTGCTCCTCCAAATAGCCCAAATAAATCAAATTCTTTTTCAAATTCGATACATGCCTGGCATTTGATAATGTATGAATGATCCCATCCTACATCCTCATCCTGATAGAGCCAATTTCAACTACTTTGTATAGGTGATCATCTCCAAGGCTAACACTTCCACCATCAATCTTCTAGTAGTAGCAAACCACTTTCGATGAGAAGTATAGTGATGCGAGCATGCAGAATCTAATATCCACATAGTATTGCACTCTGTAGATTCATCTAATATAAATAGCAGGTCTTCTCCACTGCTCACAAAAGCTGTATCATCTCCCTTGCTGGCCTTCCCTTTTTCTGATCTCAAAAGGGGACAATCTCACCTCAGGCATCCAAGCTGATGACATTTATAATATTTCAATATCATCTTCCTCTGATTGCAAGACTTTGACCTATCCTTAGATTTTCCTCTTGTCTTCTTCTTTGATCTTCCCTATCTTTAGTTCACAGTCAGGATCTCAGACTTAGGATCTCCCTTGCAGATCTTCTCCCTTTGCTCATTTGATCTGAGCACACCAACAACCTCTTTATAGTTTAGGGTCTTCTTCTCATAAACTAAAGTTGTTATGAGACCATCATACGAACCTGAGAGAAAATATAATAGTAGCAATGCCCGATCCTCCTCATCGATCGTCACATCCAAACTCATCACCTCAGAACATATCTAATTGAACCTTTGGATATGTGCAACAAGATCTCTACCTTCAGACATCCTCAGACTATACAGCTATTTCTTCAACCATAGCTTGTTCGTCATGTTCTTCCCCATGTATGTATTCTCCAGTCTTTTCTAGAGCCTCTTTGCCGTAGTCTTTCTGCAAACCTCGGGCAAAACCTAATCGGCCAAGCACATTCGAATCGTGCTTAAAGCAATTTCATCCAACTCTTCCCAATCCTCAGCACTAATCTTTTCTGGCCTTTCTTTTGTCAAGATCTTGTAGATCCTCTACTGAACCAATAAGTCCTTTAATCTTTGTTGCCATAGGGTAAAGTTTCCCTTACCATCGAACTTCTCAAAATCCAACTTGAATCCACTTGATCCTATGACTTCAAACAAGTCATGAATAGATCCCTAACACCCTTCATGATCACACATCAGTAAAACTATCCTTCATAAAAAATCTAACTAGCCCTAGATCCTCTTTTCAAACTTTTGTATCACCATTCCTTCATGTAAACAATCTCCACCTCAATCTAGAGACAACCACGAAGCAAACTAAAAGTTTTTAAAATAAAATCTGATGCAACAGATCCTAAATGTAGTAAACCCTAGGTGTCTTTCTTTCTTCCATGCAACACTGCTCTGATACAAAATGTTGGAAATATGTACTCTTCCCACATGGATCGATGTGGCCACTGATGATTAGCCAAGCAATAATGAAGTACTTCTTAGAGATTTTTATGGAAGCATGATCAAATAAATCAAGGAATAGAGAAGAAGAGAAGAAGAGATTTTTGGAAGAAAAGAGCTTTTATTCAGTATATTTCAGCACTCTTACAATCTTGAACTATTTTTAGTATATATACTTTACAAAGGGTCAAGCCCAAGCTCATAGAAAAACTCTCCAAATCTAAACAACCCACGTACATAAAATAATAATCTATGAAAACTGAGTCGATCCAGTTTTAGATTGAGCCAGCTAACCTACGACTGGATTAGCTCAGTCTGGTCGGTTTAGTCCTAGACTGAGCCGACCTAGTTTCCAACTGAGTCGGCTCAGTCTTAGAGTTAGTCGGCCTACTTTTTGAACTTTACTATTGAGACTGATTCTTCTTTTGGCTCGCTTCCATATTCTCATGACCTATCTTCTTATGTTTCTAAGACTTGGGAGTGCCACTTCTGAGCTCATATTTTAATGATTTCTTTAAGGTCTCCAACAGCTACAAATCTTGCCCAAGATTCTCTCCTCCATTCATTGAAGATTTAAAAGGCTATAAAAAAAAAAAATATAAGAGATTTGATGATTCAATTCAACTCTAAGCATAAAGTCCTTTTCAAGAAAAGAAGCTTTCATTTTCAAGTTCACCAACCTCTTAAGAGCTCATTCAAGTCTCCAATAACCTTGACGAAAACTAGAAAAGCTTCCTCCATTATTATGAAAAGTGTTCTTAAGATTTTATTTGCTCATTAAGGGAGCTAAACTTGTATTTGATAGTCATTAACTCTTATTTTTTGCTTTATTATTTTGATTCTAGTTTTAGGGGGGGTTTAAAACTTGGGAGGATTGATCCGAGCCTTAAATTGGAGTGTGTAGGAATGGCTTGTATCCAAAAAATAAGTGTGCTATCTGGGATAGCTAGGATTGGAGGTACCGATGTTGTATTCTGGTTGAATATGTTTAGTGATTTTGAATTTTCAAATAGGAGCTTGGAGAGTGGATATAGGTGCAAGAAAAGCACTGAGCCACTATAAATCTTGCTTTTTTGTGGTGTGCTTGCTATCTTTCTTTTCTTAGTTTGTTAAATTCTTTCTTTTAAATCTTTTATATTTTTATCTAATCTAAATCGCTTTACATGCATGACTTGCATATCATCATTCAATCTTGATATCTTTAAATTAGCTTTAAAATTTTAAAAATCTAATTCACCCTCCCTCCTCTTGGGTTGTATAGCTGGGCAACAAGTGGTATCAGAGTTCGGTGCTCTAGCCCTACTTTGATTTAACCATCAAAGAGCCAAAGATCTATGGCAACCTAAGTTAGCTTTTCTCTAGCCGAGGGGCGGTCCACAAACTGACCTCCATATTTTAATAGGTCAAACTATACCTATTAGAAAGCTCAAATGAGAATACTCATACAAGCACTTGACTACGATATTTGGAGTATCATAGTTAATGGACCACACACACCCACTAAGATAATTGATGGTGTGGAATCAACCAAATTCGAAAAGAAATGGGATGAGGTTAATAAGAAAATGGCTCAACTCAATGCAAGAGTCATGAATATTTTATACTGTACTTTAGATGCTAATGAATTTAATCGCATTTCAACATGCATGTCGGCTAGGAAAATATTGGATAGGTTAGAAGTAACTCATGAAGGTACTAATCAAGTTAAGGAGTTAAAAATAAACATGCTTGTGCACAAATATATACTTTTCAAAATAGAGCATGATGAGTCAATAACTAAAATGTTTACTAGATTTACGAATATTATAAATAATCTTAAAAGTCTTCGCAAGTTTTATTCTAATAGTGACCTTGTGAGGAAGATTCTTAGATCTTTGCTAAGGATATGGGAGGCCAAAATGACTGCAATCCAAGAAGCCAAAGATCTAAATATTTTATCCTTGGAGGAGCTTCTAGGGTCACTAATGATGCACGAGCTAAGTATGAAACAACATCAAGAAGAAGATGTTAAGAAAAATAAAATAATAGCCCTTAAATCCATCACTCAACAAGATGAGGAATCCGATGAAATGGAAGATGAAGAATAAGATAAAGAAATAGCCCTCATCACAACAAAGTTCAAGAGATTTTTGAAGAAAAAACAAGGGATGAGGAAGAGGCTACCTATCAGAGGAGAGCATAGCAAGGAAAATGAAAGGGAGCAGCCTCTTATTTGCTATGAATGTAAGAAGCTGGGGCATTTTAGATCTGAATGTCCTTAACCTAAAAAGGTTTTCAAGAAATACAAGAAAAAGAATATGGTGGTAACATGGAGTGACAGTGACGACTCAAGCTCTGAAGAAAAAGAAGCTCATGAACAAGCCAACCTATGCCTTATGGCACATGAAATGAGGTAAATGTTGAAATCTCGAATGAATTTACATTCGAAGAACTTCAAGAAGCCTTCTATGATTTAGTAGATGATTTAAAAAAATTAGGAACTAAAAATAAAGATCTAAAATTTAAGAATCAAGTCTTGTTAAAAGAAAATAAAATTATCTTAAGTGAAAAACTAGTCTTAACTCAAGAGAACATAAATTTGAAAAATGAAATCGACAAGCTAAAATTGATAGTCAAAAAATTTACTTTATGTTTAAACAAACTTCATATGATTCTTGAAAATCAAAAGATCATTTATGATAAGACTGGTCCAGACTATAATCCCTTAAGAAAATAAAAATTTTTGAAAAATATTTTTGTAGATTCACAAAGCAAAAAATTTTTAAATGTTATTTACTTTAAATTTGGTAAACTAGGACACCAATATTATACATATTTCTCTAACAATTTAAATATAAAAAAAATATGGGTTCTGAAAGGAACCATTGTGACTAACCTTAAAGGACCCAAGAAAACTTAGATACCTAGAGTAAGGACTTGATTTTGCATGTAGGTGTGTCTTGTATTCAAAGGAGAAAATCAAAGATGGTATCTTGATAGTGGATGCTCAAGATACATGATCGGTGATGAGTTCCAATTCATCACGCTTGATGCTAAAAATGGAGGAATGGTCATCTTTGAAAACAATGGCAAAGAAAAGATTATTAGTATAGATAACATTGGTATCACTCTCTCCAAGTATATTGAAAATATTTTATTAGTAGATGGTTTAAAACACAATCTCTTAAGCATTAGTCAATTTTGTGATAAGGGTTACAAAGTTACTTTTGAATCTTCATAATGCATTGTAACTAGTCCCTATAATGATGGCATTAAGTTTGTTGGACATAGACATGGTATTGTTTATATGGGAGATTTGAATGATTTTTCTATGATAAACATGCAATATCTAGTAGCTATGAATGTCAAAATTAATGAGTCTAGTTGGCTTTGGCACCGTACACTTTCACACATTAGTATGCATTCACTTTCAAAGCTTATCAAAAAGGAATTAGTTATCAGTTTATCAAAATTAAACATTAAAAAGATAAAATTTATGATGCATGCCAACTAGGTAAACGAACTAGCATTTTCTTCAAATCTAAGAACGTTATTTCAACTTCTAGGCCATTGGAACTATTGCACATGGATTTGTTTGGTTCTACAAGAACAACAAGCTTAGGTAGAAAATGTTATGATTTTGTAATTATCGATAACCACTCATGCTTTACATGGATTTTCTTTTTGGCATACAAAGATGAAACTTTTCATATTTTCTCAAAGTTTTACTAAAAAGTTACAAATAAAAAAAAATTTTTAATTCAAAGCATTCGAAGTGATCATGTAACCGAATTTGAAAATCAAGACATTGAAAAATTTTGTGATGGAAATGAAATAAGCTATAATTTTTCAGCACTTATGACAGCCCAACAAAATGGGATGGTAGAAAGAAAAAATAGGACTCCAGATGAAATGGCCCGTACCAAGCTATGTGAAAGCAACTTCCTAAGATACTTTTGGATTGAAGCAATTAATATGACATGTTATATCTTAAACTATGCTCTAATCAGACCAATTTTAAAGAAAACATCTTATAAGCTTTGGAAAGGAAGAAAATCTAACATTGCATATTTTCATGTTTTTGGTTGTCGATGTTTTATTTTGAACAATGCTGAAGAAAAACTAAAAAAAATTGATGCAAAATCTAATGAAGCTATTTTTCTTGGTTACTCCTCTTCTAGTAAAGCTTTTAGAGTATTTAACAAAAGAATCTTAGTAGTAGAAAAGTTAATATTTGTTGTTTTTGATGAGACTAATGATCTTCCATCAAGATAGAGTGAGGGTATTGATGATGCAAATTCTCTTATAGAAGGAATGAAGGAGATCATCCTAAAGGATTCAACAATTCAAAATGAAGAGGATCATGAAGACAAGTAAGAAAATGAAGGTGAAGAACAACGAGAATAACCTCAAGGTACAAATGATCTTCCAAAAGAATGGAGATATGTTCACAATCACCTCAAAGAACTAATTATTGGTGATCCTACACATGGGGTAAGAACTTGCTCTTCACTTAGAGATGCATATAATCATTTTGCTTTTGTTTCTTATTTTGAACCTAAAACCATAGATGAAGCCAAAAAAGATTATAATTGGGTAAACGCAATGCAAGAGGAACTTAATCAATTCGAAAAAAATAATATACGGATCTTAGTATCAAGACCTAAAAATTATCCAATAATTGGTACAAAATGAGTATATCAGAATAAATTGGATGAAAATAAAAATATAATTAAGAATAAAGTAAGATTAGTTGCAAAGAGTTATAATCAAGAAAAGAGAATTGATTTTGATGATATCTTTGCATCTATTGCTAGACTAGAAGCAATTAGAATTTTACTCGCTTATGCATGCTTTATGAATTTTAAGTTATTTCAAATAGATGTTAAAAGTACTTTTCTAAATGGATATATTGGTGTGGAATCTGATTGACATTGGAACTGGCTGAAGCTAGAGAAGCTGAGGTTGCCGTCAGGACCTGCAAAAGAAGTCCAAATCGAAGGAGGGGTGGCTCTGGTAGGTTGGTGCGGAATCTGATCGATGTCGGAACTGGCTAGAGCTGGAGAAGTCAAGGTCACCATTGGGACCTACAAAAGAAGTCCAAACTGGAGGAGGGGTGGCTCCGATAAGATCCTTTGATGGTCAAGTCAGCTCTTCCAACCAACAGAAATGGAATGCTCAGCAAAAAAGGTAGTAGAGTTTTGAGAAGGAGAATGAGAGCCTGGAGAAAATATATCTAGAGG
The DNA here is from genome assembly GCA_006176705.1 of Cocos nucifera. NCBI lineage: Eukaryota > Viridiplantae > Streptophyta > Magnoliopsida > Arecales > Arecaceae > Cocos > Cocos nucifera. The sequence continues at coordinate 234,483 of QRFJ01002225.1, read as the reverse complement.
ATCCCTTTTATAGATGGATCCTGTAACAAAGTGATAGTGATAGCCATAACCATTTGGTAGTGGGCCGCTCGGAGCCACGTGGGATTTGTTACGGAGGGTAGTGTCTGTTGTCGTGATGTGCCAGTCTGTTGAAATTTAATAGTTGAAGTTTGGAGAAGTAGATGTCAGTTGGTGATGAACTTTAAGTTATATCAATTTCAAAGAAGTTCGAACTTCTTCTGAGTCGTCTGTGTGTAAGTGGGTTCATGCTGTGTAGATTGCTGGATCCGCACAGGTGTGGAGACCCTCCCAGGTGACTGCATGGAGTTCGATCGAAAGGGGTTCGAAAGTCCACTGGAGAAATCTTGAAGAAAGTCCACCGGAGGGACCTGGAAGGAGGTCTTCTGAAAGGATCTACATGTAAACCCACTGGAGGAGAAATCTAAAGGAAAATTCATTTGATGGAGAAATCCCACTGAAGGAGAAGTTCGGAAGGAGTTCGGCTAATATAAAAGTTCAGAAGGAGTTCGACTGACATAGAAGTTCGGAAGGAGTTTGATCGGTGGAGAAGTTCAGAAGGAGGAATCCATGATTGAAGCTCTTCTATGACTACAAATTACAATTTGGCTGTGCACCAGATTGAACTTCGATGGGAGTGAGGTTTACCTCCAATAATAGTCCCCCTACTTTCGAGTTTGAAATTCGGAGGATGGGAGTAAAAAGACCTCAACCGAAGTTCTTTCCTGGGTTCTACACTCATCAGCACGAGATGCTTTGGCATTTACCATGCTGGCATCGAAGCTTTTTAAATCTAAAATAAGTTTGAAAAGATGGTCCTTCGCATCTCTCACCAAAACTCTACCTCAGGTACAGTGCCATGAGGACTCCATCCGTCGCTACTCCTCTATCATGATGAGTGGGACACGCAGCACATGCCAATCGACTGAAGTCGATCCGCAATCATAACTGCCTCAGATTGTCTCTGGCTATTTAAGACCTTCTCCTCTCATCCAGATGTCATTCTTGCCCGAGTCTTTTTCTTCCTTCGATCCCCGCTCTTCTTCCACCCAAGGGTCTTAGCTTCCATCCTAGTTTTCTTGGACTTCGAACATCCTTTCGACTGGTTCTCATCGCACCCACCATCATTTCATCCTCCTCAAAATAGCCTAGGTCAGTTTTTCAATCATTCTCTTTGTGTATTCGTGCTTTTTAGCTTCTTACTCCTCTGATTTCTATGACAATACTTGCCCTATATTTTTCCTTAGTTTTCGAAGGTTTTCTTGGGGTTTTATTTCGATCTGAATATTTTTCGAAACCTCCCACTCCATCAGTTCTTGGAGCTCGCTTGGACTGACCTTCCTAGACCCTACACCTTTGACCGAGATTGAACCTAGGAACATGTCTCACCCATCCTTTGTTCCAGATACTATCCCTCCATTCTTACCCTGGATGATCTTTCTCTGATCTGGATTCAATATGGAATCCCTCCGAAATACGAGCTCGAACTCCCTAGTTCAGACGACCGAGCAAGTTCTCCTTCGATCGGTTGATTTTGCTTATATTTGGAAGCTTTGCATGTCGAACTTCAACTTTCATTCCCCCCTTCATGGTTGCTCTTTTTTGCTTTTTGAACATCTCCCTTGCTTCCATAGCACCGAATTCATTTAGGTTCACGATAGGATTCCTTTTTCTTTGCCATCTAGTCGAGGTCCATCCGACCATCTCACTCTTTAGGAACTTCTACACCTTCAAAAGCCATCCTTCTATGAAGGACTGATGGTACTTTTCTTCTTAGTTCGGTAAGAAGGGGTTACTGAAAGGTGCCCCTTCTTACATTCATAATTGAAAGAAAAAATATTTTTTTGTGCATTGTCCGACCTTACAATTAGATCTCTCTCCTTTGGGTCACATTAGGGAGTCGGTCCGTCGAGCTCCTAGCCTAGATGGAGCCAACCTTGATTCCTACAATAAACTTAAAGCATATCGAGCTCCTTTTCTTTCCAATCTTCCAAAAGAACAGACATTCTTCAACCTGAGTTTAAGTCCCCTCGATCCCACTGGTACATCTTTTGCTTTTCAAATTCACGTGGTTTTGCATATGTGTATTGCCACTGACTGCAATTCTTTTTCTATTGTAGAAATGGATACTAAGGTTGCCAAAATGCTTACCAAGGAGCTTTATGTGCAGAAGAGAAAAGAAAAAGTGCTAGGTAGTAGCTTGAAGAGGGCGAAGATCGGTGCTTCCAACTCTACGGCCCCTACTGCCACTATCGCTGCTTTCGAGATCAATGCCAGCGCCAAAGTTGCCTTAACTACTGATAGGAATGCGATGTTGTCGTTAAGACACCGTGTTTATCAGTTTAATCCGACTTCTTAAAATTATTGAAAATGCGTAGATAGTAGTGAGTCGGGTCGAATCCATAGGGAAGGTAGTGTTTCTAGATTTGAAATCTTTGATTTCTTTGAGAAGAAAAAGAAAATGATTTGAATTTTGAAATAAAAACTGAAGTCGGAAGATTGAAAATAAAAATTAAAAGGTGCAGAAATTTAAATTTGGTACTAAGATCTATTAGTTAGATCTTAGCATCTACTTGCAATAAAATAAAAAGTAATAATTAAAATATAGAAATTAAATTACAATAAAAATAAAAAGTAAGAAATTAAAATACAAAAATAAAATTTTTATTAATTAAAATTTTAGAATTTAAATACATAAGAATTTAAAAAAAATAAAATAGCCTGATCTCTGATCTTGGATCGGCATTGGCAGAAAGATGGTGTAGAAGCTCGGCTCTTCTTCTCGGCACCCGTTGCTTCGAAGCAGCCTTTAACCCATAGCCTGGCTTCGCCCTGTACCAAAGCTTCACCTTGATCGGAGATATTGATTTCTGGAGGCCTGGGGTCCTTTTTATAGAGCTAGGAGGGCTAGATATTTTTTTCTAAAGGCAATATGGGACTAATGCCTTTGTAATCATCAAAATCTAAATAAAATTTGAATTAAAATAGCTCTGATATATGACTCTGATAAATCTGATAAAATCAGCCGTTCAATAGGAATCCAACGGTCCAAAAATCATCAAAATCGGATGCAGATCAAGCTCAGATCGGGTCGGATTAAATTCTGGCCGTTGGATCGCGCTTGATGGAGGAAATCTGGCCGCAAATCATGCGCTTCGGAGAGTCTTGATCGCCGTCGGAGCTTTCTGGACCGTCGGATCATCGCCTGGATCGAGCGCTGCCATCCGATGGTGATCCGCATGATGTCTGTATCTGAATAAAATCTGGAAGCAACCACAGCCGTCCGATCCTGACCGCAAACAACCACATCCGTCCGATCGCGCAATCACTGTTCCCATGGACCGCGTGGACCGGCCGCACCGCACACCGCAACCAATCAGCACCTTCTGTTGTCGAGCGAAAAGACTAAATTACCCTTGTGAGCCGCGATAAATTTCTGTAGACCCTTTAGGGGTCTAGGTCCACCACGTGGCAAGCTCTCTGATTCGCCGGAATTTTGCTGAGCTGGCGGTCCACGCCTGGATCGTGGACCGGCTGATGGCTTCAATGGCTGAGTCAGCTTTGATGGCTTGGCTTGGCTTGGTGGCTCGGCTTGGCTTGGGCTCGGCTTGCGGAGCCGGCTGAGCCGTTTTCTTTTTTATTTAATTTTTATTTATTTTATATTTTTAAAAATTCATATCTTTTTCCATTTTAGCTCCGTTTTACTTGAAATTTATTTCGTTGTGATCAAAAAAATGAGCTCTTTCTATTGATAATAAAATTTTATTTTTTAATTTTTATTATTTTTATTATTTTTTTTAATTAATTTTTTAATTAATAAAAATATGAATTTTTTCAAAAATTATATATAAATTGATTAATAATTTTTAAAAATTAATATAAATTAATTAATAAATTAATACTTTTATTGGTGAATTTATGATGCTTATCACACCCCCCAACTTAAGCTTTGCTCGTCCTCGAGTAAAGAAAGAATTTAGTTTTAAATACCTTTTAACTTTAGAGTTTCGAATTTTACCTAAGCAATTTTCAAAATGGCCATTGATATTCAGTAGAGCTTAAATGAGATATATCATTGGGGTATTAATACTTATCAATAGAAAAATTAAGTAAAGAACATTAAATTTTTCAGAACTTTTTCTAAATTATTCCACTTTTATCTCTGATTTGTCTAAACTTTCATATAGGCAGGTGTATTGCTACTTCCATCCTTCATTTATTAATTTTTATTTTCACATTGCCCACTTTTTGATGCGAATATCATTGCTTACTTAGGCAACGGGACCCGGTTACTCGGTGGGAAACCAATTTTTTTTTTTTTTTTTTTTTTTTTTTTTTTAACGTTGTACCACTATTGAGTGTCTTAACTCCTTAAGCTTTCTATTTGATCCATGTAGCGAGTCTTGGGCCAATGACTCCCAAACCAGTTGGCTTTAGGGCACTAGGTATAGAATACCCCTCGGGCTTACTAGCTCGAATCAAATAGGCTACGAGTTAAGACTAGCTTTACAACGAGCTTCTTTGCCCTTCCCACCTTTTGACGCGAAACTCAATGCTTGCTTAGGCAAAGAGGCCCGGTTACTCAGTGAGAAGTACTTGGAAACTATTTTATTAAAATAAATTTTTATATGAAGAAACGTATAGTTACCCTACACAAGCCTATAAAAAGTAGACTTTTCTTTGATGCTAGTAGAAATAATTAGAAATGCTCCAAGAAAAAAATTTTTTTTATGTTCTAGACTTAACTCTTTATTGAATTTTCTTAATACTTGATTCCTCAATATCTCATAGATTCTCTGATCTGTGCATCAATTTTCTTTTTAAAAATGCTTAGTTTAATTCGATTCTTAAGCATAATCAAGTATCTAAATACTAAATACTAACTTTTTCGAGGACTTAAAATTTTAAAATTTTTATTTTTCTCTCCCCCCAACTTAATCGACATTGTCCTCAATGGAGAAGAAAAAATAAAGGATGTAATAAAGAACATGGAAGAATACACCTAACTCAGTATTTATTTATTTTTTTTTTGGTCCAGCACATGCCTTTGAAAATTTGAGCTCTCCCTCCAACTTATTCAAATTATCCTAAAAAAAAATAAACTAAAAAGATAAATTAGATAAAAACTAAATATTGGGTTGCCTCCCAACAAGCGCTAAGTTTACCGTCTTCAGCCAGACACAATGTAGCTCACTATCCTGTGTCGAATATTGGATTGACAAATTCCAATGGTTTTGGATTGCCAATCTCAGAAAGTTGATGTTGATTTATAATCCCATTATTGATATAATCTTTGTTAATTTTTAGGGATATAATTTATGATTCCATTCTCAGACCCATGTTTATTAAGAATTTCTCCTATTTGTTTTTCTAAAATGCTCATGAATGGAGTTTTAGGAGTTAAGTTTGATTCAATGGGTGCTGGAATGGTGACTAAAGGCGGTTTTAATTCTGGAGGTAAATTAATGTGATCCTGCTTAAACAACTCCATTGACATTTCATTACATGCCTTTTGATTTTTATAAGAAGAACCAGCTTCTAGGGTTGAAGGGAATAGGACATTAGGTTTATAAGTCTCGGGTAAATCATCTATTCTCTTTTTCCCTTATTTCTATCTCATTTAAACTGGAACTAGCATCAGTACTAATTCCTGGCTTGGGTTCTTCTATGTGGTTAGTCTCAGTACTAACCAGTTCCTCTAAATTTTTATTTTGGCTAGCATCAGTACTAGCCTCTCTCACCTGGTCTTGGTATGGGTCCATAAGAATCCTATAGCTTTTAAGTTCAGGAATTACTTTGGTATTCTCAAATTGGAGATTCTTAGATGAAACATTAGATTGATAATTTAATCCAGGTGGTTGGTGGTCATTAGGTGGGTTGTTTGAAATTGGTAGGTTCGGTAGTTGATCTAGTTCTCTCCTCATGTTAGACTCAACTAATTATCCTATTTGAGCTTCTAGTCTGGCGATAGATTGCTGTTGAGTTAGAATTAATTGTTGAAGTTGGTTAAATCTATCATCAGCTAGATTGGTCTGTTGAGGAGGTGGGTATGAAGGCTGATTATAATATGATGGCTGGTTAAACTGACTAGGCTGACCATTATTATAGGCATAATTTTGATAATTTTGCTCAAGTGAAATTTGGGTCTGAGCCTGAGTCTGTTGGGATGTCCAAGAAAAATTAAAGTTACTCCAATCTGAATTATATGAATTTGAAAATGGGATCATTAATCAATTTGGAGTATCCTTGAGTAGCTTGAACTTGTTCTTGGATAAAATATGGAAACTGTGCAGTCATAGGATATTCACTTACATGATGGGTTGGACTAGCACAGATTGAATAATTCTCCTGATAATTAGAAGATGATGTGAATTGTGCAGAAGATTGTTGACCTAGGGTTAGGAGTTGATCTATTTTCTGAGCAAGAAGGTCAACTTTATCTAATTTTTGGACTATTAGATTTCATATTAGCCATTTGATTATTATGTTTAATGTGAATCAACCATTCAATTAAGTTCAACTAAATCAGAAAAAGCGATTTCCTACCATGCATGTATTAGTGTAACCCTAATGTATGGTTTCAAAAAAATTTTAGAATATTTTTTTTATTATTTTATTATTTTATTTATTAAATTAATTTTTTATTTATTAATTTTAATTTTAATTTAATTTAATTTAATTTTTTTAATATTTTTTTAGTTAGTTTTTTAATTTAATTTTATTTTATTTTATTTTATTTTATTTTTAGAGGAGTAAGAAGAAAGAAAGAAGAGTTCTAAAGAAGAGGTCCTAAGGAGTCCTAGAACTAAGAAGAAAGAGAAGAATTAGGTTTAATTAGGTTTGATGTTGGTTAGCAATCAAGTTGGTCAATCAATCCTGACTAAGGGTTATCCTAGATCTAGACAGCTCCTAACTGCCAAGGTCACCTTCAAGCCCTCCAAGTGTAGGATTAGCCAATCAACTAGCCAGGTAAGTGTAAGGTCGGTGGGAGTCCCCCCGTTGCTTGCCTTAGACACCAATTGTGCTTGGCCAGGTAAGCGAACGGAACCAATTAGAAACCACCTTCCTTCGGGCCCAGTCGTCCCTGAACCACTTTCCTAGACACCAGTCAAATTGACTTATCCTAACCCGGTTCAACTCTTAGGATTCCTTATCCTATTGAGCTCGAGTTCCTAGGGTTGATGTCTAATTGATTTTAAAATTTAAAGGCTTAGGTCAATGCAGGATGCTGGTTGGTTGTTTGTGGGCTAAGGAAGGGTGATCAAATCCCCACCTTATCTTGTTTAATTGGGTTGTGCCCTTAATTTGATTTAATATGAATATGCAAAAAAAAAAATTCAATCAAAGGGTTCTATGCAATTTAAACTAGATGCATGCAACTAATTGAATTCTGAAAGGCTTACCTTGCCTCCAGCAATCACCAAAAAAAATAAAAATAAAAATAAAGATAAAAATAAAACTAATATGATGCATGCTCTAAAGCAGTTAGGGTTTCTAATCTTATCATGAGGCTTTTAATTAGGTTTAAATGAATATTTTTTAAATTAATTTAAAAATAAAATAAATAAATAAATAAATAAAAAGAAAAGAGGACTAGGGTTAGGATTGATCTCACCAAAATTTGATGCTTTCTTCATTTTCTCTTTTTTTTCTACAAAATAAATAAAAAAAAATTAGTAAGCAATATTAAAAAAATATAATTAATTTACAAAAAAAAAATCAAAGAAATCAAAGAAAAAAAATAGCATCTATTCCTTCCCCGGCAACGGCGCCAAAAACTTGATAGGAACGCGATGTTGTCGTTAAGACACCGTGTTTATCAGTTTAATCCGACTTCTTAAAATTATTAAAAATGCGTAGATAGTAGTGAGTCGGGTCGAATCCACAGGGAAGGTAGTGTTTTTAGATTTGAAATCTTTGATTTTTAAGAAGAAAAAGAAAATGATTTGAATTTTGAAATAAAAACTGAAGTCGGAAGATTAAAAATAAAAATTAAAAGGTGCAGAAATTTAAATTTGGTACTAAGATCTATTAGTTAGATCTTAGCATCTACTTGCAATAAAATAAAAAGTAATAATTAAAGTGCAGAAATTAAATTACAATAAAAATAAAAAGCAAGAAATTAAAATACAAAAATAAAATTTTTATTAATTAAAATTTTAGAATTTAAATACATAAAATTTAAAAAAAAAATAAAATAGCCTGATCTCTGATCTTGGATCGGCATTGGCAGAAAGATGGTGTAGAAGCTCGGCTCTTCTTCTCGGCACCCGTTGCTTCGAAGCAGCCTTTAACCCATAGCCTGGCTTCGCCCTGTACCAAAGCTTCACCTTGATCGGAGATATTGATTTCTGATGGCCTGGGGTCCTTTTTATAGAGCTAGGAGGGCTGGATATTTTTTCTAAAGGCAATATGGGACTAATAGCCTTTGTAATCATCAAAATACTAAATTTGGATAAAATTTGAATCAAAATAGCTCTGATATGACTCTGATAAATCTGATAAAATCAGCCGTTCAATAGGAATCCAACGGTCCAAAAATCATCAAAATCGGATGCAGATAAGCTCAGATCGGGTCGGATTAAATTCTGGCCGTTGGATCGCGCTTGATCGAGGAAATCTGGCCGCAAATCACGCGCTTCGGGAGTCTTGATCACCGTCGGCAGCTTTCTGGACCGTCGGATCATCGCCTGGATCGAGCGCTGCCATCCGATGGTGATCCGCGTGATGTTTGTAGCTGAATAAAATTCGGAAGCAACCACAGCCGTCCGATCCTGACCGCAAACAACCACATCCGTCCGATCGCGCAATAACTGTTCCCATGGACCGCGTGGACCGGCCGCACCGCACACCGCAAGCCAATCAGCGCTTCTGTTTGTCGAGACGAAAAGACTAAATTACCCTTGTGAGCCGCGATAAATTTCTGTAGACCCTTTAAGGGGTCTAGGTCCACCACGTGGCAATCTCTGATTCGCCGGAATTTTGCTGAGCTGGCGGTCCACGCCTGGATCGTGGACCGGCTGATGGCTTCAACGGCTGAGTCGGCTTTGATGGCTTGGCTTGGCTTGGTGGCTCGGCTTGGCTTGGTGGCTCGGCTTGCGGAGCCGGCTGAGCCATTTTCTTTTTTATTTAATTTTTATTTATTTTATATTTTTTTTTTAAAAATTCATATCTTTTTCATTTTAGCTCTGTTTTACTTGAAATTTATTTCATTGTGATTAGAAAAATGAGCTCTTTCTATTGATAATAAAATTTTATTTTTTAATTTTTATTATTTTTTAATTAATTTTTTAATTAATAAAAAAATGAATTTTTTAAAAATTATATATAAATTGATTAATAATTTTTAAAAATTAATATAAATTAATTAATAAATTAATACTTTTATTGGTGAATTTATGATGCTTATCAACTACTAAGGTCAGCACCATTGGCGTGGGCTTCTTATCTCCTATGCCCTCGGGTCCTTCCAGCAAGGATCAAACTTCTGAGCTTCCTACTGAGTGAGAGATGGGGGAAGATAAAAAGAAGAAGAAAGCTGTCACCAAGATGCCTCGCAAGGCTCGTCTTAGCGAGTTAGATGATGACAACGACGAACAAGGGGAAGATCCTTTCGACAACCCAGAGATCATCCGAGATTTAACTGACAAGTTTGCAATGCCAGAGGTGGTGGATCACATGGCTGACCTTGACCCACGGTAGGTCATTTGGAGTTCTCTTGGAACCATCCTTAAGGTGATTGCTCCGTTGCTCGACTTTTTCTTCTCTCTTTCACTCCTCTTTTTTTTCTTTTTTCTTTTATAACACCAATCATTTATTATAGTCGGATCACTAGATGCTCGCCTGCATCAAGAGGGCATGCCATCAGGAGGTGGAAGCACAGAATGTCCAGGAGGATCTTGGAGCCGAGACTAGTCATCTTCATGAAAAGGTCATCGAGGTCGAGCACCTTGCAGAGGAGAAGGCGGCAAAAATCAGGAGTCTCGAGGGCACACTCTAGAAAGAGGAGTTCATCTCGATCAGACTTAAGACCACACTAGCCCTAGAGGAGGAGAGGAAGAAGGAAGCTGAGAATAAGATCGCCAAATTGGAGGCCCGAATGGTGAAGTCGATCTCGAAGGTGATGATCCGGGCCATGGAAGATTTGAGGGCCTCCTCCGAAATGAGGAACTTAAATGTTGAATTCAGTCAGCAAGCATTCGTCAAGGGTTTTGAGCACTACGAAAGTAGGATTGCCCGAAGGTTCCCCAAGCTCGACCTCAGCTTTCTGGAGGAGGAGCATGATGCAGAAGCGAAACCTTTCGATGTCGCAGTCGATCCCTCCTCCACCGAGCTTGCTTCTGGTTTGTCTGAACCTACCGCAGAGGTGCCTAAGCCAATTTGAGAACTCGAGGCAGTCGAAAGTGCTCTAGCTCCATCTTCCGTCGCCCGCTCAAGGTTGAAATTCTCGAATAGTTGTACATTTTTTTTCTCCTTTTTTTTGCTTTATACTCAAAATTTTTTAATAAATGAAAATGAATTTCATTTTGTCTATACCTTTGAGCATTTTTCATATCTCAAATGCAATCTCCTATCAATGCTGATCCACTGCCTCAGTGGGTTCCCTTGAAACCTTTAATAAAAAATCTGAGGAAGAAAGTTCATCATCTGAAGAGGAGGTTGAAAAATATGGAGGACCACCTTCAAGCCTCATGGAAGAATGCTTTGGAGGTGACCAAAGAGGTCACTCACCTCTCACCTCCAAAATTTACACATGAAGGACTCCACGAGTTTCAGCATTTTGAAGGAGAGCTTTGAGAGAGAGCTGGCCGAATTTTGGGATAATGCAAGTGACAAGTCTTGGGCACAGATGGTGAAGATCGGCTCCCTCGAGACTCAACTCAAGGAGGCAAAGGAGAAGATTCAACTTCTGGAGGAGAGCTCATTGTGGTCCTCTAATAGGGCATGATTCAAGTGAGACTAGTCGATGAGGTTCTCCACACTTTAAAAGTAGCTGCATGACGTTGAGCTCACATATGAGACTTATCGATTGGGCTAGAGTGACAAGACATCAAAGCTAGAACAAAAGCTTCGTGCTGCCAATGATGAAGTAGCTCGACTCCAATGGTGACTTGATGATGGCTTTTGGGCTGGTACAAGCAGGAAGGCTGAGGAGATCACCTCCTTGAAGAGGACTATCGGTGAACTCTTGGAGTCAGTCGGTGCAGGAGAGGCTGAGGTGGAGCAGCTGAAGCTTGAGTTGACTTATGAGCGTTAGGCTACCAAGGATGCGGAGGCTGAGTCCGAGGTCCTGAGGAGGAGGCTGCGAGTGTTAGAGGAGAATTACCATCGAGCCGATAGGATATTCTGCGATAACATGATGAGGCGGAGGGAGCACGAGGAGGAGGTCGATCGTCTGAAGGAATCTTTGATAATGGCCACCAGTCTGAAGATTGAAGAGTCCGGCTCTTACTAGGATTTCGGTGGCCTTTCTCTCTCTCTTTCCTTTTTCAGTGTAATCGATGTCGTCAACCTATGTTTTATTTGTAATGAACTTATTTTTGTAATAAAATAGTATGTTTTCTGTTATTTTTATTTTGCATGAATTCAAAGCTTGCTTGTGGCTTCACTTTCTTCACTTTATTCTTTTTTGAGTTTTCTTCTAATGAAGTGGCTGTTGTGGATGCCAATTCAAGGTCTTTTTTATGGATCCAAAAGTGATTTCCCTTCTTGCGTGTCATATGGTCGAGTAGTTGTAGGAGAAATATGTGTAAGGATCAGTGATAGAATTTCTCCCATCATTTTGCTTTAGGTTGGAGGTTCGTTTGGGACCATTGGATGGGCCCCCTTTTTCTCCTTTTATCCTCAGCTTAGGTTAGCATGGCCTTCGACTTTGCTCACATTAGGATGAGGTCCTCCTATTTCTAACAGGGCTATAGGGGCATGAAAAGATCATTGAAGGGGCCTCTCCCTATATCCCGACTTAAGTAACCGAGGTCTTCACTTTAGCTCAATGTTAGGATGAGGTTCTCCTCCTGTTTCTAACAGGAATATAGGAATACAAAAGGGCCATTGAAGGGGCCTCTCCCCACATCTCAGTCTAAGTAATCGAGGTCTTCGCTTTAGCTCAATGCTAGGATAAGGTTCTCCACCTATTCCTAATAGGACTATAGGGGCATAAAAGGGCTGTTGAAGGGGCCTCTCTCTACATCCCGACTTAAGTAACCGAGGTCTTCGCTTTAGCTCAATGTTAGGATGAGGTTCTCCTCATATTCCAAATAGGGCTATAGGAGTATAAAAGGACTATTGAAGGGGCCTCTTCCCGCATTCCGACTTAAGTAACCGAGGTCTTAGCTTTAGCTCAATGTTAGGAAGAGGTTCTCCTCCTATTCCTAACAGGACTATAGGGGCACAAAAGGACTGTTGAAGGGGCCTCTCCCCGTATCCTAGCTTAAGTAGTCAAGGTCTTCGCTTTAACTCAATGTTAGGATGAGGTTCTTCTTCTATTTCTAATAGGACTATAGGGGCACAAAAGATCTGTTGAAGGGGCCTCTCCCCGCATCCCAGCTTAAGTAATCAAGGTTTTCACTTTAGCTCAATGTTAGTATGAGGTTCTCTTCCTATTCCTAATAGGGCTAACTTCGTCTAATGATAAAGTTCGAGTGGCTATTTTCTGTCATCGTAGTTTTGCACCAAGATCAAAGAAATTAAAATAAAAAGATTTTATTGAAATGAGATTATTGATAGTACATGCGTAAGTTCTTCGAGTTTCATGGGCATGGAAGATCATGCCTCTGAGCTCCTTCAAATAGTAAGTTCCAGGCCGAACGACTTTTTTGACTTTGTAAGGACCTTCTCAATTTGGGATGAGCTTTCCTTGGTTCTGAGGTTGTGAAATGGCTGCTCATCAAAGTACCAAATTTCTCACTTTGAATATTTTATCTTTTACTCTAGAATTATAGTAACGGACCACTCTTCATCTATAAGTGATCATCTGAACTTAGGCTTTTTCTCATTTTTCATCCAATAGATCGAGGTTTGCTCTGAGGTCCTATGAATTGCATCGCTCGCTGAAGGCTACAACCCATGCCGATGGCAGCTTGAGCTCTATCGGGATGACTGCTTTCATTCTGAAAGCTAGAGCAAATGGCGTTTCTCTAGTTGATAGCTTTTGGGTAGTTCGGTATGCCCATAGGATGTGTTAAAACTCATCCACCTAGGTTCTCCTTGCTCTTTCAAGTGTTACTTTGATGCCTTGCAATAGGGTTCTGTTGGTCACTTCAGCTTCGCTATTTGCCTATGGATGGGCTACTAATGTAAAATAGTGGGAGATGTTTAAATCTTCACAAAATTTGTCAAACTTTGCTTCGACAAATCATCATCCGTTATCTGTTATGAGGGTTCAAGGTAGGCCAAATCTGCAAACAATCAACTTTCAGACGAAGTCCTGCACTTTTATTTCAGTGATTTTCGCTAGAGGTTCAGCCTCGATCCATTTTGTGAAATAATCTATGGCCACCAAGAGGAACTTACACTATCCAGATGTCATAGAAAAAGGTCCGAGTATGTCCATTTCCTATTAAGCAAACGGCCATGGGATGCTCAGGGGTGCATGTTCGAAAGTTGGCTGCCTTTTGATGTTTGCATTTCTCTGACAGTAGTCACATTTTTTGACATACTATATAGAATCATGATATATGGTCGGCCAATAGTAATCCAGCCGAAGTAGTCTATATGATAAGGATTTGGCCCCTATATGACTCCCGCAGATTCCTTCATGCACTTTCCATAATGCGAAGTCAGCTTCTGAAGGTCGGAGACATCTCAAGAGCGGTAGGAAATACGATCTTTTGTATAACTTGCCTTCGTACAGGACATACCGGAAGGCTTGATTTCTAAGTTTTCGAGCTTCTTTCGAATCATGAGGAAGAGCTCCATCCTTGAGATAAGCAACTAGCGGGTCAATCCAGCTTGACTCATGCTCGACTTGCATAACGGACTATGACTCCTCCGAACTTGGGCATTTTAGAACTTCAAAAAATACTTCCTTTGATAGTTTGACTGGGGCTAAAGTCGCTAACTTAGAGAGAAGATTGGCTCTGGTATTTTCTACCCTCGAAATCTATTGGATGCTAAAACTATTGAAGGCCAGAGTCAAGTTCTTCGCTTTCTTAAGATATTTTATCATGCTTTTCTTTCGAGCTTCATAACTATCGCTAACTTGTCCAACCATTAATTGAGAATCACTATAGACTTGGAGCCGATCTGCTCCCAACTCTTTAGCTATCTTTAATCCTACGATCAGAGCTTCATATTCAACCCCATTATTAGTCATAGGAAATTCAATGCGTAGCACATGTTCAGCGATGACTCCTTCTAGATTATCTAAGATCCGCCCTACACCCGCACCAGAAGCATTGGATGAGCCAACCACATATAGGGCCCAAAAACCTTCAAGAAGGTTGGCTCTCTCTTCAGAGGAGCCCAACCGTAACCATGAAATACTGGTTTCATTCTGTTCTAGCTTGGCTTCATCTGGAATGGTGCTTTCTATTATAAAATCTGCTAACATCTGAGCTTTGACTGATGGCTGAGGCTGAAAGTTGATGTCAAATTCTGTAAGTTCGATTGCCCACTTTGTGATTCTTCTGGAGGCATCCATTTGATGGACTGCTTTAATTCGTTGATCAGTGAGAAGAGTTATGGTGTGCCCCTAGAAATAAGGTCAGAGCCTTCGGGCTATAATCAGTAGAGCATAAGTTAGTTTTTCTAATCTAGTATACCTAGTTTCAACATCCCTCAAGACTTGACTTATGTACTAAATCGATCGCTATATTTTTGCCTCTTATTTGACTAGGACTGCCGCAAGGGCTGCTGGGGAGACCGCCAGGTACAAAATTAATTCCTCTCTATGTTTGAGCTTTGCTAATAGATGAGATGAATAGAGGTACTCCTTGAGCTCTTTAAAGGCTTGTTGATATTTAGTAGTCCAGCAGAAATTCTTCGACTGCTTTAAGACCTAAAAAAAGGGCATACATCGCTCAGCTAACCTTGAGATGAAGTGGTTCAGGGCTGCCACCTTTTCAATCAGACGCTAAACTTTTTTAATTGATTATGGAGTAGTCATCTCTTGAATGGCCTGAATCTTTTCTGGATTTGCTTTGATTCCATGCCTCGACACCATAAGTCTCAAGAACTTCCCTGAAGTTACGTCGAAGGCGCACTTGATTGGGTTTAGCTTCATCTTGTTTCTCTTGAGAGCGTTGAAAGTCTCTTCAAGGTCGACAATGTGATTTATTAAAGCTTGGCTCTTGACAAGCATGTCGTCTATGTATACCTCCATGTTGCGATCGATCTGCTCCTTGATGATTTTGTTGATCAGGTGCTAGTACATTGCCTCCATATTTTTGAGTCCAAAAGGCTTAACCCTATAATACTAAAGACTACAGTCAGTGATAAAATCGATTATCCTCATCCTCTGGTGCCATTTGAATTTGGTTATCGCAGAAAAAGGCATCCATGAAGGTAAGGAGCTCGTGGCTCGAGGTTGCATCCACTAGTTGATCAATCCTGGGTAGGGGGTAGCTATCTTTTGGGTAGGCTTTATTGAACTTTTTAAAGTCTATGCATATTCTCAACTTGCCATTCACCTTTGTGACGAGCGTAATATTGAAGATCCAATTTGGATAGTTGACTTCTCAGATTAATCCGGCCTTGAGGAGCTTGTCAACTTCATCTACAATTGCTTTCTGCCTCTCTGGAGCATAGTTGTCTCTCTGGAGCATGGTTGTGCATCTTTTCTTTCACTGGCCAATGTTTAGGGTTGATAGCTAGGTGATGTTCCATGACCTCTGCATCTATTTCGGGCATGTCATCGAAAACCCAAGCAAAAACATCCGCATTTCTTTGCAAAAGTTCGACAAGCTGCTCTCGAATTTCTTTTGCTAGGTTGGAGTCGATCTGCACCATGTGCTCCACATTCCTATCATTCAATAGGATGGAAACAAGGTCTTCCATAGGCTCACCCTGCTCTTCTATCAGATCATCGCGGACATCCAACCCATCAATCGGACAAGGATCTAGCTGCTTACCCCTTTACGAGGCGATTGAATAGCAATGCTTTGCTAGGGTTTGATCTCCTCTGACTTCTCTGATTTCATAGCTTGTCGAAAACTTCATTTTCAAGTGATATGTCGACATTACTGCCCGAAGTGCATTTAGGCCAGCTCAGCCAAGGATCGCGTTGTAAGTGGACGATGCTTTTACTACTAAAAAATCCACTCATGTCCTGGACTGTCTTGGATATTGTCCTGCAGCTACAACCAAAGTTATTATACCTTCAACTAGTACTACATCGCCAGTGAAGCCTACTAATGGGGAATTCATCAGTCCAAATTGACTATTAGGTATAGATATTTTGGAGAAAGCATCATAAAATAAAATATCGATCGAACTTTCATTATCAACAAAGATGTGGTGTACATCATAGTTAGCAATGTTTAGAAAGATTACAACCGCATTGTTATGTGAGAACTGAACTCCTTGAGGATCTGGTTTAGTGAAGACTATGGATTCTTCAGTCCTCTATCTCTTCACCAATCATTTAGATCCACTGGCCTTCTCTCATTGAAGTCCCCCAAAAATTGTATTGATGATGTTGAGAGGTGGCCAATCTTCCTACTGCACTTCTCTCCTTGATGGTTTGGGTTAGGGTTGTGCCCTTGGCCGATCTTCTCTTTCTTCAGGCTGACGTCATAGAAATCAACCAGTCCGGCATCGCCTGATGAGCTTCTCGATCTCATCTTCGTGCTGAATATACTTTTTAATATCATGATTATGGTCATGATGGTAGAGATAGTATTTGTTAGGATTGCGCTTGCTAGGATAAGTGTGTATCCTCTCCGACCTCGGTTGCTGCTCCTTGATCTCAATCAGTACTTATATTTTTGGAGCATTGAGTGGGGCATAGTTGTAGAATCTTCTAGGGAGGAACCTTTTTGCACCCTTCTATCAGGGCTTCTTTGACGACGAGCTTAAGGAGGAGTTCAAGCTTGCTTGTGCTCGGGGGGGGTCTGAAAGTACGGTCGAACTTCATTCGGCTTTTCTTCAACTATGGGCTTGCTAGATTCGCCCACCTACCACTCTCTTGTGACTTTCTCATCCTTAAAGTTGAAGACCTCCTCAGCTTGGGCATAACCTTCAGCCCAAGCTAGCAAATCAGCAAAATCCCTAGGATACTTCTTCAAGGAGAATAACAGATCATTCTTCTGAAGGCCACCCTTAAATGCAGCCACGACAATCGACTGATCCAAATTTTGAACCTCTAGTGTAGTAGCATTGAAGCGATTGACGTAAGCCAGGATCGACTCTCCCTTTCTCTTCTTGATGTTGATGAGGGAGTTCGAACCTCATCACCTGGGATGCCGACTATTGATAAAATGAGTCACAAACTAATGGCTCATCTGGTCGAAAAAGAAGATCATACCCAACTTCAATGTCGAGTTTCAATTTCTTGCTACTCCCTTCATGGTAGATGGGAAAGCTCGGCACAAGATGGCATTTGGCATGCTATGGAACAGCATCATGGTCCGAAAGGCCTCTAGGTGGTCAACTAGATCAAAGATCCCATCATAGCTTTCAAATTGAGGAAGATTAAAGTTTGGTGGGATAGGCTCTTGCATAATTTGAGCAGAGAAAGGAAGATTGGTGCAGATGTCGTCATGGTGAGTCGGGATGATATGGCAGAGTTTCTTAATCTGTTGATCTATTTCTTGCAATTTTGATCGGGAACATCATCTCGATCGCAGATCATGGAAGGTTTTCGACTGTAGATGGGAAAGGTTTCTTCTGAGGAGGAATCATGGTCTAAACAAGGTTCTTCAGCTTTATATTTTCCCTTTCAAGGAGTGTCGGGTCTGCTGACCCAAGTATTCCTCCTTGGGATCAGTTCTTGGCACCCCGATGGGGGGTTTTTTAGTGGAGCTGCTGTTGGAGGTTGCTGCATGGCCTGCACCATTTTGGTAAGGCCTCGAACCTACTATATCAGAAGGTTTAACTGCTTTTGATCTACCATGGCCGTCAGTGGAGTGGGTCGAGATGCTGGTGATGGAGTAGGGATGGACAGATCTGGCACAGATCTAGCAGTAGAAGTGGCGGATCGCTAGGTGGTTGTCTTCTTTGGAGGCATTTCTAAGCTGAAAAGATTGAACAGAGATGGATCCCGATGGATCTCAAAGTATTAAAGAAAGAAAAGGATCAAGATTGACTGGGCACTCCTTTTAAACAAAGGCTTCAGTGCCCTTCCTCTAGCGCTAATTATGTTGGTGTAGAATCTAGTCGACGCCAGAACTGACTGAAGCAGAAGAAGTTATGGTCGCCATCGAAACCTGCAAAAGAAGTCCAAATCGGAGGAGGGATGGATCTGGTAGGTTGGTGCAGAATCTGGTCTATGCCAGAACTAGTTGAAGTTGGAGAAGCCAATGTCACCATCGGGACTTGCAAAAGAAGTCCAAATTGGAGGAGGGGTTGCTCCGACAGGACCATCCGACAATCAAGTCAACTCTTTCGACCAATAGAAATGGAATGCTCAGCACAGAAGGTAGTAGAGTTTTGAGAAGGAGAATGAGAGCCTAGAGAAAATGTATATGGAGAGTTTCTTTTATAGATGGAGCCTGTAACAAACTGATAGCGATAGCCATAACCATTTGATAGTGGGTTGCTCGGAGCCTCGTGAGATTTGTTATGGAGGGTAGTATCTATTGTCATGACGTCTAGTCTATTGGGTTTTAATAGTTAAAGTTCGAAGGACTAACGTCAGTTGGTGATGAACTTTAAGTTATATCAATTCCAAAGGAGTCGGATTTCTTTGGGGTCATCTGTGTGTGAGTAGATTCGTGTTGTCTAGATTGCTGGATCCACATAGGTGTGGAGGCCCTGCCAGGTGACTGCATGGAGTTCGGTCAGAAGGGGTTCGAAAGTCCACTGGAAAAATCTTGAAGAAAGTTCATCGGAGGGACCCGAAAGGTGGTTTGCTAGAAGGATCTACATGTAGACCTGCTAGAGGTAAAATCTGAAGAGTAATTCATTTGATGGAGGAATCTGACTAAAGGAGAAGTCCAAAAGAAATCCGGCTGAAGGAGAAGTCTGGAAGGAGCTCAGTTGATATAGAAGTTTGAAAGAAGTTCAGCTGACTTAGAAGTTTGGAAGGAGTTCAGCTGATATAAAAGTCTAGAAGAAGTTCAACTGACATAGAAGTCCAGAAGGAGTTTCATCGATGGAAAAGTCTAGAAGGAGGAATCCATGATTTAAGCTCTTCTGCGACTACAAATTGCATTTTGGCTATGCACCAAACCGAACTTTGACGGAAGCAAGGTTTACCCCCAACAGGATATATTACCAAAGAAGTTTATGTTGAACAACCTTCCAATTTTGAAAATCATGCTTTTTCAAATCATGTTTTCAAATTACACAAAGCATTATATGGTTTAAAACAAGCACCTAGGGCTTGGTATGAAAGATTAAGTAAATTCTTTCTTAATAATGGATTTTTAGGAGGAAATATAGATACAACCCTTTTCATTAAAAGAGATCATGATGACATCTTAGTAATACAAATATATGTTGATGATATTATATTTGTGTCTACTAATGAAACTTTATGTCAAGATTTTGCTAAGCTCATACAGGGGCAGTTCGAGATGAGCATAATGGGTGAATTAACGTTCTTTCTCGAACTTCAAATAAAACAAACAAAGAAAGGGATCTTCATCACCCAAAGCAAGTACATAAGAGAGCTACTTAAAAGATTTGGGATGGAGAGCTCCAAAGCCGTTGGTACCCCCATGAGTCCGTCATGTAAGCTTGACAAGGATGAAGGAGGTAAAAGTGTTGATTCAAAGGTTTATAGAGGCATGATAGGTTCGTTATTGTATTTAACTACTAGTAGACTAGATATTATGTTTAGTATTTATTTATGTGCATGATTTCAGTCTAATTCAAAAGAATCATATTTAAATGCTGTAAAAAGAATACTTAAATACCTAAAAGTAACTCAAAACCTAGGTTTATGGTACTTTAAGAATTCATCAATCAATTTAATTGGATATTCAAATGCAAATTTTGCTGGATGTAGATTAGATAGAACAAGCACTAGTGAAACTTGCCAATTTTTAGGAGTTAACTTAATCTCTTGGTTTAGCAACAAGCAAAATTTGGTAGTATTGTCTATGGCCGAGGTCAAATACATTGCAGTCAAAAGTTGCTATGCACAAATCTTATGGATTAAGCAACAAATTGAGGACTTTGGCATCAAACTAAACAAAACTTCCATAAGATGTGATAATACTAGTGCCACAAATCTATCTAAGAATCCAATCCAATACCCTAGATCAAAATATATTGAAATAAGATATCATTTCATAAGAGAGCATGTTCAAAATAATGACATAATTCTTGACTATGTTTGTATTGAAAAATAATTGGCTGATTTTTTACTAAGACCTTGAGTGAAGATAAATTTTGTGAAATTAGGAGAGAATTAGAAATTCTAGATCCTTTTGCTTAAATATCCTTCTTTTGATCCCAATTTATCCTCTACTAATATTTTTGGATCAATCCTTGAGACTTAATTTTATTGCTTTAAGTTAAAAATTATCCATCCTTATTATCTTCTTCTTGACTATAAGAAGAAAAATTATTTTTGAACTTAATAAAAAAATCATGGATAAATAATTATACTTTTCTTGTCTCATGGATTTATTTGAGCATTCTAATGATTTTGATCATTTGATTCATTTTAAGCAACTATTTGTATTTTACACATTTTGATCATATTATTATTCTTTTTGAAAATTAATTAGTATCAAAAAATAATTTTTGATCTTAAAAGTAGATTATTGATGAATTTTCATGCCTTGTTTAGATTGATTAATTTTGAAAAATGAGTTTAGGAAAAATACTCTTTTTAAATCTTTTGATATTGATGTCAAGCAAAATATTTTAAAGTAGCTATTAAAATCAAATATTCAAAGAAAATTTTAGTTTCTAATCAATTGGTATTAGATAGGTTAACATTTGTCTTGTATTTTATTGATCTTAATATATATATATATATAATAATAAAAGAAAAGAAGAGATGATTCCTAAAAAAGTAAATATATCTTATAATTTGCTTTGAATGATCTATTTAAAATCTTTAATCTTTAAAATATTTCATCTCTCTTGAATCTTTGAAGTTCAAAATAATTTTGTTTAATGCATTTATTTTATTCAAAAAGGAGGAGATGTGTTTTTAATCCATGTTGTTCATAAATAGAATTAAAAAAAAAGATATTTATTCTAAATTTATTGTATTCTTTCAAAATGGGAAAGAAAAGCTAAAAGGTAAATTTATCCACTAATTATGAAAAAGAGGGGGAGAAAATATTATATGATGAATTTTCTGGTATCAGATGTTTGTTTGTTAAATAAGGGAGAAGATGTTTGTTTGTTAAATATTATCTAATTAGCCTTAATTGAACATTCTAATTAATTTAAGTTAAGAATAATGAACTTTAATTATTTTATGATCCTTTTAAATTAAGCCTTCATGTGATTATTCAGTTTAAATTCAATTGATTTGATTGCCAAATCATTTTTGATAACTAATTGGAGTTAAAACTAATTTGAAATATATTCTCACTCTAAATAAATTAATTTGGATACATACTTCTAATTTTGAAACTCATTTAAAAATATAAATATAATAAAAAAAATTTAATGTACCTTTAGAAATCTTTGTAAAATTATTTTTGCTCTGATACTATCTTTATTTTGCTTGATACATTTCTGATATATATATTTTTTGAGCTTAATTGACTAAAATTTATTTAAAAAAAGAAAAGAATGAATAATGAATTAAATGTTGTGCTTAATTTTACTATTCAAATCTTTAAAAAGCTCTAATCCTCTTAAAGCTTAAAAGTATATACTTGAAAATCTGTTCAAAGAATTGTATTCATTTAAAAAAGAGGAGAGCCTTTGATATTTGAATTTAAGCTAATTTTTTTAAAGAAAGAAATTTCAAAAGATAAGCTTTTAAAGGAGAGATGATTCATTTGATTTGATTCAATTTTCTAAATTTGATACATCTGTTATTTGACATACCCCATCACATCTTTAATTCCTTATCTGATTCAGATGCTTCCAACCATGATCTCTACTAGATTTAGTTTAGTCATCTTTGTATTAGATCATGATCTAGTATATTTTAGTTGTTTCTATGAGTTGTTGATCAAATCGTGGTTGGTTATATTATTTTTTTTGGATCTAACTTATGGCATTGGTACTATTGGCTACTTGGGTCATGGATAGTTGTATCCATGAATTTTGTATGTTTTGATGGCCTATCACTCATGAATGCTTTTGATATCTTTAGCACTTATATATTTTGTAGACTTGATGTTATGGTTTATTGTGTCTGAAATGTTTATATAAATATGATGATGTCATTTGAATGATGTGAAACGTAATCTATCTAAATTTGGCTAAAATTATATTATGATATGCTAAAAATACTGTGTTGTATATAAGCAAATTGAAAGTTTTGTTATAAACTCTTGTTCCAATAGAAAAACATATGAAATAAATTAAGAGGAAGGCTTTTTCTTTTTGAATTTTAAAATCCCTAAAGATCTTACGTGATGATGTCAAAAAGGGAAAGTAGAGTAAATAAAATTAGGCTGTAAGCAAAATTAAAGTAAAATAGATAAATAAAATAGGTAAGTCAAACTCTTTCGTAAATAATTTGAATGTCTAACCATAAGTAATCTTCAAACTGCTCTTTATTTAAGATTTATCAAATAACTGAATATGATATTCTAGTAAGTGATCTAGGCTTCTACATGCTATATTTTTGCTAATGCTCAAATATTTTGTCATCATCAAAAAATGGAAGATTATTGCTCCAAGAATTGATTTTGATGATTATAAAGCATTTGAGGAGATTACTAATGAATTTGGCTTGAAAAAAGATTTTTTGTATTTCAGGGGCAAAATCATAATTTTATCAAGTTTTGATCTGAGAGCCTCAAAAGCAAGTATAGAAGATTTTTGATCCTTTGAAGGTAGTCCCATGATTTTTGGATGTATATTTTGAGAGAAAATCAAGTTTGAAGCAAAAGGGTCGACCCCTCTAGGTCATCCCCTGCTGAAATGAGCTCTTTAACATACTGTCTCTGTGCCAAAGGTCGACCCCAAGATCGATCTTGTTAGATATATATGCCCTAGAAGCCAGAATTGGCTGACACTTGTAATACACTTCTATGGGCAAAATTATAATTTTGACTATAAATAATAAAATAGATTATTTTCTATCATAAATGTGTATTTAGTATCTATGATACATTTCTTGAGTTAATGGTAATGATAATTCATATTTTCAAGAGTTGAAAATTAAAGACATGAATTTTTATTTATTAACTCATAAAATGCTCATGACTATAGGATCGTCATGATGATGGTGATTAATCTGGAAGGTTAGTGTACAATTGCTTCTTCATAGTAGATGAGTCTTGAGTCTATGGTGTGGAGACACCAGAGTGAGAGTATAGATACTCGTTAGAGAATGAGGGCACTGAGCATGACCACCTCGAGCAGTCATAAGGAAGTCTACCTTCTCATCGATGACTGACTCGAAGCTGCAGTGGTGTGTTTGATTCTTTGACCTGAGGTGCATCGGTAGTTCACCTTGAGGGTATTATAGTTTGACTACACCATGACTCGATCTCCTAGCCATTCAGAACCTTGAGGTGTATGTTGGCTATAGCATGTTCATTGTTGGAATTGGATTGCACCAAGAGGAAATCTATCTACCTCGATGGATGAGGAGCAGCCCTATGATGATCATGAAAATCAAGTCCATAAGCCCATAGCCATGGTAGAGTGAAATAATAGAATGAGTTTTTGTTAAGATTTTTACATCGGACTTGAATCGAATGATTAAATCATATGATAGAAATTAGGGTTTGACGAGTTCACCTTAACCCTAATCTGATTGGGGCTCAAGATAGAAGAACTTAATCACATAAGTAGCTGCACCAAGAGATTCATTTTTAGTTTTGACGGGTTGCCACCATATACTGCTAGATGTCACTGGTGGATTTTGAGAGCAATTAGAATGATTTAGATGATCGACCATTCTAGTTGTTTAAATCAGAAGAGCTCTGATCCATCGAAAGAAGTTTTGATGATATCGATGATAGAGATCACGACATATCCCATTACCATATAGAACTGAACCTAACTGGATCACACAATCAGGGTTTGGATTTGGATATCATCAATTAAACTAACTTAGTTCAATTGATTTGAATTAGATTCAACTAGGTTCAAGAAAATCGTGCTAGCACATGATTGAACCTAACGTTCTCCTTTTATTATCATTAAAAGTTATCTCGATTGAGCCAAATGAGTTTGTGCTCAATCAGGTACCTTTACTTGGTTTCACAGAAGCTTGTCCAGGTTAGAAAAGGATTGTCTTAATTTATGAGATAAATTTGAGACAACACCTATGTTGGTATAGAATCTGGTTGACGTTGGATCGAGCTGGAGAGAAGGAGGACGAGGTCGCCGTTGGTGACCTACAAAACAAAGTCCCATCTGGAGTCGGTGGTGGTGGCTCTGGTAGGATCCTTCGATGATCAAGTCAGCTCTTTTGACCAATAGAAATGGAGTGGTCAGGAATGAAAAGTGAGCTTTGAGCTTTAGAGGGGAGAGGAGAGCTTAGAGCTTAGAGAAAATATATCTAAAGGATCCCCTTTTATAGGTAGAGCTTGATTGATGGTGACAGCTGTAGCTGTCTGATAGCGGGCCGCTTTAGGTTGCATGGGGTTTGGTATGGAGAGAGTGGTGTCAGGCTAGTTGTGGCAGCCATGTCGTCCGACCGTGGACTACATCGAGCTTGTTACGGAAAGAGAGGTGTCATCGGACTGGTAGTGGCAGCCATGTCGTCCGGTAGCATTGCCTATGGCAGACTAATGGCGACGGTTCGTCGAGATTTAATAGTCGTAGCTCTGAGAAGGCAAGCGTTGGTTGGTGGACTTCAGCATATATCAATTCCAAAGGAGTTTGGACTCCTGAAGGGAATACATCTAGTTGGGATTATCCAGGAGTAATCCATTGGAGGAGTTCGACTGAGGGGAAGTCTAGGAGTAGTTCAGCTCCTGAAGGAGTTCGGCTGAAGCAAAAGTTCGAAAAGAGTTCGACTCTTGTAGGTGTTCGACTAGAGGAGTACGAAGGGAGTTTGACTCCCATAGGCGTCTGACTGGAGGAGCGTGGAGGGAGTTCGGCTCCATGGATGTCCGGCTGGAGGAGCACGGAGGGAGTTCGACTCTCGTGGGAGTTCGACTGAAGGTCGATTGTTGAGAAGTTCGACCAGTTGAAGGGATTCGGCTAAGACTCGACCGCTGGAGAGTTTGGAAGAGGCTCGGTCACTGAGGAGTTCAACCGGTTGAAGGAGTTCAGCGACTAAAGCTCGACCACTGAGGAGTTCGATCGACTGAAGGAGTTTGGCTAAGACTCGACCGCTGGAGAGTTCGGAAGGGGCTCGACCATTGAGGAGTTCGATCGGCTGAGGGAGTTCAACGATTGAAGCTCGACCGCTGAGGAGTTTGGTCGGCTGAAGGAGTTCGGCTAACACTTGACCGCTAGGGAGTTCGAAAGGGGCTCGGCCATTGAGAAATTCGATTGGCTGAAGGAGTTCGGCTAAGGCTCGACGGTCGAAGCTCTTCTATGACTATCGATTGCATTAGGCTGAGCATCCGACTGGACTTCAACAAGAGTGGGGTTTATCCCCAACAATAGTCCCCCCCACTCCCGAGTTCGAAACTTGAAGGAAGGAAGTGCATAAAAGGCGACTGTCGAAGTCCTCTTCAGGGCTTTGCATTGGTTTAGGTTAAAGCTTGGGGGAGATCTCACCTACTGTAGCCAAGGTTGAAGTTCGGGGGGAGATCTTATCTCCTACAGTCGAGGTTGGCTCGAGGGAGATCTTATCTCCTGCAATCGAGGTTGAAGCTTGGGGAAGATCTTATCTCCTACAACCGAGGTTGAAGTTGAAGTTGAACTCCTCGGGCTCCTGCAGTCGAGGTTGAAGCTTGGGGGAGATCTTATCTCTAGCCGAGGTTGACTCTGGCACTCGGAAGAGATCTTATCTCTGACCGAGGTTATGGCTCGGGGGAGATCTTATCTTCAGTCGAGGTTGACTCGATCACTCGAGGGAGATCTTATCTCCTATAGCCGAGGTTGGCTCGGTCACTCAAGATAGATCTTATCTCTAGCCGAGGTTGACTCAGTCACTCGAGAGAGATCTTATCTCTAGCGGAGGTTGACTTCGGTGCTCGGGGGACATCTTATCTTCTGCAGTCGAGGTTGGCTCGGTCGGTTGGGAGAGATCTTATCTCTCTAGCCGAGGTTGACTCGGTCGCTCGAAGGAGATCTTATCTCCTATAGTCGAGGTTGGCTCGATCACTCGGGAGAGATCTTATCTCTAACTAAGGTTGGCTCGGGTGCTCGAGGGAGATCTTATCTCCTGTAGCCGAGGTTGACTCAGTCACTCAGGGGAGATCTTATCTCTAGCCGAGGTTGACTCGATCGCTCGGGGGAGATCTTATCTTCTATAGCCGAGGTTGGCTCGATCGCTAGGGAGAGATCTTATCTCTAGCTGAGGTTGACTTGGACACTCGGGGGAGATCTTATCTCCTACAACAGAGATTGGTTCAGTCACTTGGGAGAGATCTCTATCTCTAGCCGAGGTTGACTCTATTGCTTGGGAGAGATCTTATCTCTAGTCGAGATTGACTCGGGCGCTCGGGGGAGATCTTATCTCCTACAGTCGAGATTGGCTCGGTCGCTCGAAAGAGATCTTATCTCTAGCCAAGGTTGACTCAGTCACTCAGGAGAGATCTTATTTCTAGCTGTGGTTGACTCGGTCGCTTGGGGGAGATCTTATCTCCTGCAATCGAGGTTGGTATGGGCATTCGGAGGAGATCTTATCTCCTACAGTCGAGGTTGGCCCAGCCGCTCAAGGGAGATCTTATCTCCTACAGCTGAGGCTGACCCGAATCTCTCAGGGGAGATCTTATCTCCTACAGCTAAGGTTGACTTGGGGGAGATCTTATCTTCTACAGCCGAGATCGAAGCTCAGGAGAGATCTTATCTCCTACAGCCGAGGTTGGCCCGGTCACTCAGAGGAGATCTTGTCTCCTATAGTCGAGGCTGATCTGGTCGCTCGACGGGATCTTATCTCCTGCAGCCGAGGTTGGCTCGATCGCTCGAGGGAGATCTTATCTCCTGCAGCTGAGGTTGACTCTAAGGAGATCTTATCTCCTACAGCCGAGGTCAAAGCTCAGGGAAGATCTTATCTCCTACAGCCGAGGTCAATGCTTGGGGGAGATCTTATCTCCTATAGTCGAGGTTGGCTCCGGGGGGATCTTATCTCCTATAGCTGAGGCTGACTCGATTGCTCGAGAGAGATCTTATCTCCTACGGTCGAGGTTGGCTCAGAGGAGATCTTATCTCTTACAGTCGAGGTCGAAGCTCAGGGGAGATCTTATCTCCTACAGTCGAGGTTGAAGTTGAACTCCTCGAGCTCCTGCAGTCGAGGTTGAAGCTCGAGGGAGATCTTATCTCCTACAGTCGAGGTTGGCTCAATCGCTCTGGAGAGATCTTATCTCTAGCCGAGGTTGACTCCAGCGCTCGAGAGAGATCTTATCTCTAGCCGAGGTTGACTCTGTCGCTCGAGAGAGATCTTATCTCTAGCCGAGATTGAAGGACTTTGACCTACTCATGTTCGGATGAGGTTCTCCTCCTATTCCTAACATGACCACTATTGACTGCTTCTTCCCTATCATCACTTAGTTTTTGTCCCAAGAAATAATATTATTGAAATAGAAAAATTTTATTGAAAGAAAGTTACGGGCAGCGCATCCCCAGATTTTTTATGTTTTAGGGTCATGGGAGCATTGTTCCTCCGAGTTCCTTCAGGAGATAAGCTTTGGGATCTGACGACCTCCTCTATTTTATGCTGGCCTTCTCAATTTGGAGCGAGCTCCTTTTGGCTCTGATGCTGGGAGATGATGGATCGTCGAAGTACCATGGCATCGATGATACGGAAGGCGACTGACCTTTTTGTTGTTCCTCCATCATTGGTGGTTCTAGCTATGGCAGCACCCTCAATCGATCTTCTCCTACTTCAGGCTGGCATCTGAGGAACCGACTCAGCTGGCCTCTCCTAACGAGCTCCTCGATTTTGTCTCAGAGCTGAATGCATTTTTCAGTGTCGTGGTCATGGTCGCGATGGTAGAGGTAGTACTTGCTTCGATCGTGCTTATTCCAAGGAGATCGTAATTCTTCTGATCTTGGTAGCTAGTTCTTAACTTCCATCAGAACTTGAGCCTTAGAAGCATTGAAAAAGGCATAATTGTGGAACCTTTCGGGAGGACTTCTTCGCACCCTTCTATTAGGGCTTCCTTGATGGCGAGCTCGAGGAGTTCGAGCTCACCTACGCTCGGGGGGAGTCCGTGAGTGTGGCCAAACTTCACTCGGCCCTCCATCAGGGATGGATCTATTATACTCATCTACCCACTGCTCTCCTAAGGCTTCTTCCTCCTTCAACTTGAAGGCTTCTTCCTTGCAGGCATATTCCTTGGCCCCAGCCAGTAGATCGACGAATTCCCTAGGATACTTCTTCTCTAGGGAGAATAGCAAGTCATTCTTCTGAAGGACACCCTTGAGTGTGGCCATCGCAACAGACTGGTCTAGATCTTGGACCTCCAATGCTGTGGTGTTAAATCAGGTGACAAAAGCTTGGATGGACTCCCTCTCCTTCTACTTGATATTCATCAGGGAATTCAAACCTCGGTGTGGATGTCGGCTACTGACAAAGTGAACCATGAACTGGTGGCTCATCTGGTCAAAAGAAAAGATCGTACCTAGCTTCAACGCTGAGTACCGATTTGTCATTGCTCTTTTTAAGGTAGATGGAAAGGCTCGACACAATATGACATCTGGAGAACCATGGAGTAGCATCATGGTTTGGAAGGCCTCTAGATGATCAACTGAATCAGAGATTCCATTGTAGCTTTCAAATTGAAGGAGCTCAAAGTTCGATGGGATGGGCTCTTGCATAATTCGGAAGGAGAAAGGAAGATCGGTGTGGATGTCATCAAGGTGAGCCGGGGCGACGTGGTCGAGCTCCTCAATCCATCGGTCCATCTCCCAAAGTTTGTGATCGAGGGCATCATCTTGGTCGTAGATCTTGGAGGGCTTCTGACTACAAATGGGAAAGGTCTCCTCCAGAAGAGAACTACAATCCGAACATGGATCCTCTACTCTCTATTTTTCCTTTTCAGGGGCGATGGGTACGCTAGCCCGAGTACTCTTTCTTGGGGCTAGTTTTCGACATTCTGATGGTGGATTTCTCAGTGGAGTGACCATCGGGGGCTGCTGCATGGCCTGCATTGCCTTCATGAGGCCATGAACCTGCTGGACAAGCAGGTTGAACTACTTTGCATCTACCATGGGTATAGGTAGAACCTAAGTTGTCGGGCTAAAGTGGGAGTAGATGGATCTAGATGGGATCGGGCCATGAAGGCCGTCGATCATCGAGTCGAAGCTCTCTTAGGAGGCATTTTCTCTCGGGAAAGAACTCTAGAGAGGAAGAAGAAAGATCTCTAGAGAGGGAGGAGAGAGATCATCATTGAGCACTCCTTTAAGAATAGGGGAATCTCAGAGGCAAATTATCCTTTCTCTAGCATCAATTTTGTTGGTGCAGAATCTAGTTGACGTCGGATCGAGCTAGAGTGGAGGAGGACAAGGTCGTTATTGGGGATCTATAAAATAAAGTCCCATTCGGAGCCAGTGGTGGTGGCTTCGATAGGATCATTCGATAATCAAGTCAGCTCTTCTGACCAATAGAAATGGAGTGCTCAGGAATGAGAAGTGAGCTTTGAGCTTTAGAGGGAGAGGAGAGCTTAGAGCTTAGAGAAAACATATCTAGAGGATCCCTTTTTATAGGCAGAGCTTGATTGATGGTAACAGCTGTAGCTGTCTGGTAGTGGGCTGCTCTAGGCCGCGTGGGGTTCGGTACGGAGAGAGTGGTGTCACCAGGCTGGTAGTCATGGCCATGTCGTCTGACTGTGGGCTGCATTGGGCTTGCTACGGAAAGAGAGGTGTCACCAGACTGGTAGCGGCAGTCATGTCATCTAGTAGCGTTACCTATG
This sequence comes from Cocos nucifera, assembly GCA_006176705.1. Taxonomy (NCBI): domain Eukaryota; kingdom Viridiplantae; phylum Streptophyta; class Magnoliopsida; order Arecales; family Arecaceae; genus Cocos; species Cocos nucifera. The sequence goes on along the minus strand of QRFJ01002225.1, from coordinate 204,253 downwards.
GCAGACTGATGGTGACCATTCATCCAGATTTAATAGTCGTAGCTCTGAGAAGGCAAGTATTGGTTGGTAGACTTTGGCATATATCAATTCCAAAGGAGTTCAGACTGTTAGATATATGTGCCCTAGAAGCCAGAATTGGCTGACACTTGTAATACACTTCTAGGGGCAAAATTATAATTTTGACTAAAAGCAATAAATGGGTTATTTTCTATCACATATGTGTATTTAGTGTCTGTGATACATCCTTTGAATTAATGGCAATGATAATTCATATTTTCAAGAGTTGAAAATTTAAGACATGAATAAATCATTATTAACTCATAAATTGCTCCCGACCATAGGATCATCACGAGGATGGTGATTGATCCGGAAGGTTGGTGTACAATCGCTTCTCTTTAGTAGATGAGTCTTAAGTCTACGGTGTGGAGATATTGGAGCGAGAGTATAGGTACTCGTTAGAGAACGAGGGCACTGAGCATGACCACCTCGAGTAGTCATTAGGGAGTCTACCTTCTCGTCAATGACTGACTCGATGCTGCAGTAGTGTGTCTGGATTCTTTGACCTGAGGTGCATCGGTAGTTCACCTTGAGGGTGTTATAGTTTGACTACACCATTACTCGGTCTCCTAGCCATATGGAACCCTGAGGTGTATGTTGGCTATGACATGTTCATTGTAGGAACTGGATGGCATCAAGATGGAATCTATCTACCTCGGTGGTAGAGGAGCAGCCTATGATGATCATGAGAGTCAAGTCCAGAAATCCATGGCCATGGTAGAGTGAAATAATAGAAAGAGTTTCTATTTAGATTTTCACATTGGACTTGAATCGAATGATTACATCATATGATAGAGACTAGGGTTTGACGAGTTTACCTTAACCCTAATCTGATCGGGGCTCAAGATAGAAGGACTGAATCACACAGGTAGCTGCACCAAGAGGTTCGCATTCAGCTCTGATGGGTTGCCACCATATACTGCTAGGTATCATTGGTGGATTTTGGGAGCAATTAGAATGATTTAGATGATCGATCATTCTAGATGTTTGAATCAGAAGAGTTCTGATCCATCGAAAGGAGTTTTGATGATGTCAATGATAGAGATCATGACATATCCCATTACCATACAGAACTGAACCTAACTGGGTCACACAAATAAGGGTTTGAATCTGGTGATCATCAATTGAACTGATCTAGTTCAATTGATCTGAATGAGATTCAATTAGGTTCAAGGAAATCGTGCTAGCACTCGATTGAACCTAACGTTCTTCTTTTGCTATCATAAATAAGTTGTCCTGACTGAGCCAAAGGAGTTTGTGCTCAATCAGAGGCCTTCATATGGTCTGACTGGAGGTTGTCCAAGTCAGAAAAGGTTGTCTTATTTGTAAGACATTACCTGCCATTTTTGGTCACCTGCCATTTCTTGTTCTTTGACTTTGGTCAAAAGTCTACCTTTGACTGGTCAAACATTAACCATTGACCCTTTGACTTTTGACCACATGTCATGCACCTATTGGAGAGCTGGTGGGGGCCTGTCCCCCTGCCAGAACCTGGCAAGGAGGAGGGCGCACGCCAAGGGTGGCGTGAGCCCAAGTTTGGAGGAGTCTTGGAGTCCTTGTTGGACAAGGACTCCACCTCTCTTTTGGATTCCAATCAGAGTTCTCCCTAAAACCAACTTTGACTGGTCTTAGGCGCCCTCTAAGTAGGAATCCAGGGGACTCTATTCCCACCAATCAGATTTAGATCTGATTTCACAAAGGGTTGTGATTGGTTGGGAATAAGAGAAGCTGGATCACAGTCAGTCTATAAATAAGACCCTGTGCCCAACTCAAATACAGAAATTGAATTGAGATCAAAGTTCCCCATGCCCCAAGGCTGCCTCTCCCCTCTTCCTCCATGCCAAACCATCTTCTCCCCTTGCTCTCCACGTCCAAAAGGAGTTTTGGACCTTGGTTGGTGCGATCCAGATCAAAGAAAGGCGATCAAAAGTAAGAAGGCTGCACTGCTGCAAAGGACGACTGTAGATCTTCAAAAGGAGTTTTGAAGATCCTCCAGATTAGATCTAGATTAGATTTTTGGAGGTGTGATAGAGAAGAAGAGGATCTTCAGATCCAGCCTGAGTGGATATCGGTAGAGGCCAGGCGCTTGCGTGGCTAGATCCAGAACCTTCCGCTGTAAATAGGATCATCAATAGGGTAATAGGATTACCCAAATCAAGTAAATTAAATTTGATTTAATTTATCTTTATTTTATTTCTATTATTAAAATAATAAAATCACATAAAAAACATCCCAGATCTGATTGGGATCGAGAGAAAAATTTTAAAATATATCTCTTGATCTGATCAGATTTGAGCGAACCTGGTCCGGGAAATCAGGATTTCCCTTCACGAACTTCTGAAGGAAATACGTCTGGTAGGGATTATTCGGGAGTAATCCACTGGAGGAGTCTGACTGTGGGGAAGTCTGAGAGTAGTTTAGCTCCTAGAGGAGTACGACCGAAGGAGAAGTTCGAAAAGAGTTTGGCTCCCGTAGGCATCCAACTGGAGGAGTACGGAGGGAGTTCGGCTCCCGTAGGCATCCGACTAGAGGAGCAAAGAAGGAGTTCGGCTCTCGTGGACATCTAGTTGGAGGAGCACGGAGGGAGCTCGACTCTTGTGGGAGTCCAACTGAAGGTTGGCCATTGAGAAGTTCGATCGGTTGAAGAGATTCGACTAAGACTCGGCCACTGGGGAGTTCGAAAGGGGCTCGACCACTGAGGAGTTCGATCGACTGAAGGAGTTCAGTGACTGGAGCTCGACCATTGACGTGTTCAGCCGGCTGAAGGTGTTTGGCTATGACTCAACCACTGGAGAGTTTTGGAGATGCTCGACCGCTAGAGAGTTCGATTGGCTGAAGGAGTTCGACTAAGACTCGACCGCTGGGGAGTTCGGGAGGGGCTTGGCCGCTTAGAAGTTCGACCGACTGAAGGAGTTTGGCTAAGACTCGATCGTCGAAGCTCTTTGGTGACTATCAGTTGATTAGGCTGAGCATCCAACTGGACTTCGGTAGAAGCGGGGTTTATCCTCAACAACCTGTCATTTTCCATCACCTGCTAATTCATGTCCTTTGACTTTGATCAAACGTTGACCTTTGATCCTTGGACTTCTGCCCATGTGTCATGCACTTATTCGAGAGCAGATAGGGGCTTGTCCTCTTACTGGAATTTTGAAAGGAGGGAGCACACACCTAGGGAGGCGTGCGCCCATGGATAAGGATGCCTGGAGTCCTATATGGATGAGACTCTAGATTGCTTCTTGGATTCTACTTAGGTGACCCCTAGCTATAGACTTTGACCTATCCTGGGTGCGATCTAAGGATGAATTTATGGGGCTCTCATCTGATTAGATCAGGTGATATCATCTCACCAATTAGATTTAGATCTAATTGTACAAAGCAACGTGATTGGTCGGGATGATGTGGCACTGCATGGCACAGTAGGGTCTATATAAATCCTATCTACACCCCACTTTTAAGAGAGTTCTCTCCAAGCCATGCCCCAAGGCTGCCTCTCTCCCTCCTCTATGCCATCTTCTAATCCTCTCTCTCCTCTCCATGCCCAAGGAAAGTTGGGCTTCAGTTTGGTGTGATCCAGGCAAGAAAAGCCTGATGAGAAAAGAAGGCACTGCTGCAGATACGACTACTGATCTTCAGAAGGAGTATTGAAGATCCTCCAAATCAGATCTAGATTTGATTTTTGGAGAGATGATAAAGAAGGAGAAGATCTCTAGATCCAATCTGAGTGGATATCAGTAGAGGCCAGACGCTTAAATGGCTAAATCCAGAATCTCAGGCAATCAGCAGGATCATCAAAGGGTAATCAGATTACCCAACATCAAGGTATAAATTCAATTAGATTTAATTTATTTTTAAAACATCTATAAAATTAAATCTAAAATTAAATCTAAAGCATCTCAGATCTGATCTAGATGTATGATAGAAATTTTTAAAATATCTCTCTTGATTTGATCAGATCTAAAGAAATCTAATCCGAAAAATCAGGATTTTCTCTTTAACTAATATCAGAGCCAGGTTCTCTAAATTATTTAGATCAAATTTTTAATTTATTTTGATCTAAAAATTAGGTGATTTCAGATATCACCAGAGATATGATTAGATTTGAAATTAAAAAATTAAAATTAAATAATATAGATCTAAGTTCTACAATATGCATGACTAGTTGTAAAATAGAATAGTTCTATACGTAGTCTTGCATGATCATGATTTATTTTGATTAAATTATGATTTTAGGTATATTTATTTTTAATTTTTTTATGATTATAAATTTTATAATAAGATCTAAAATAAAAAAAATAAAATTATTTAATTTTTAGATCGTACGACATATGATGAATGCATGTTTAGACTAGTTGTAGAATAGTTCTACATAATTATCTAGATTAAAAATTATTTTGATGTGATCAATTTAAATCAAATTTTTTAGATAATTATAAGATAATTTATATCTAAAAAATATGCATGATATGATACATGAGATGTATGTAAAATATGTATAAAGTTAGATTAATTTTATATATGAGATATATGATGTAGATCTAACTAGTTTTGTAGATTTATATTTTTGATTAAGGCGTTCTCCTTGGTCGTCTGGTCATAAGAACAAAGTAGGGTTTAAATGCCCTCTCCATCCATTTGATGGGGTGTTCTTATGATGTGTAGGGGTGCTGCGCATTCGTCCTTAATCAGAAATCAAGAACTTACTTTCTGCAAAACCCTAGATCTTGAAACCCTAGGATTTTATTAACATGTTTTGTTTGTGAACCCTAACTTAATTAGGAATTAAGATTATGAAATATTAGTTAGATCTAAAATTGAGAATTTTAGATCTAAGACATATTCATAATATTAGGTTCGGGCTTGGGTAGCTTAATTAGATTTAAGCGGTTGATCAAATCGAATCAAGAGTTGGTTAGATGGGATCAACAGTGCTTAAATTGACCAGCCTAATAGGATTAAGTCTAGTCAATATCGAGTTACGTAAGTGACCGATCAAGCTAAGACCTAATTAGGCTCAGTGGTTAGAGTCTGGAATGTAGGCTAATCCGATTGATTTTGGCTCAACAATTTGATGTCTAAGGTAAGTTTGGCAGATACGACCGACTGATTTTTAATTAGGAGCTACTCGATTTGAATGCGTTCTTGTCGAGTTAATGGCATATCCCTTCCACCAGTCTCACTTACCTAGCCATATTTATTGTCTCAATTTTGATCTGAGGTGGTCAATAATCCGAGCTAACCCATGCCACTAGGTTAGTCATAATGGTTATGACTATGTCAAGTCTAGTTTAATAAGACCTAAATCAAATCTCCCTAAGAAAAGATTAAGTCCAAGGTCTTCCACCATTGTAGATGTGCGGGCCCTTCCTGAGGTTGATTGTTCTCGGTTGGTTACAGTGGTTCAGTTGCATTGAAAAGATGCAACAATGTCTGTTAGGCATTGGATGCTACGGGCTGGAGGATGGATTGGGCTCAATATTTTGGATATGGTGAGAGACTCAATTAAGAATCCAATCTGTGCAAATGATGGATCTGACTTAACTAAGGAGTGGATCAATATTTTGGGCACGATGAGATTCATGAATTAGAGACCAAGTTTGGGTGCACCATGATTAGAGAATCATTGAACAAGAGTTGTTCACTCATTGGCTAACCCATCATCAATAACTATTAGGTAAGGTAATGAGTCAATTGGGGGGACCGCACCACCCAATAGAAATCATTAATCATAAAGATTTTCGCACCTCTACAGAGAAAGTGTAGGGATCTAAGAAAATAGTGGGAGCTAATTTGATTAAAAATAAAATCTCTAAACAAATTGGTTAAGCCTTAATTATAATATCTAACTAGAAACTTGGACTCTCTATAGAAAAATGTCTACATCCAACCCACTAGCATGAATCCTGGACACCCATAAAATGATCGGATCAAATTATAAGGATTGGCTTCAAAACTTTAAAATTATTTTGGGTTTTGAGAAGTTAACTCATGTATTGGTCCAGAACCCTCCCAAGTTACCAGCCTGTCCATCCGCTAAACTGAGAGCATCTCTAGATAAGTGGATGGACGAAGATAATAAGGCTAGAGATTACATATTGGGCTCGATGTCTGATGAACTTCAGCACCAACATGAAGATATCAGGATTGCTCACCAAATGTTGGCTCACCTACAAGAGATGTTTGGTGAACAGAGTCACGCAACCAAGTATCAAGTCACTAAACGACTATTCAAGGCTAAGATGGGTGATGGGCAGTCAGTTCAAAATTATTATCTAATGATGATCAAGGATTTGGAAGAGCTTGAGAAGCTCGAAGTAAAGTTAGACTTGGACCTGCAGAATGACATAATTCTACAATCTTTGACTGATGTGTATGGGCAGTTCATCATGAACTACCATATGCATAAACTTCAAAATTCCTTGGCCAAACTTATGAACATGCTGGTTACAGCTGAGCTTTCTATGAAAGGTTCTAAAGGCTTAGTGCTTGCTATGGAATGGACTTCTTCCAAGAGAAAGTCTTTTGAAAAAAAGAAGAAGAAGTCTATGAAAATGTAGAAGGTGGAAGAAGGAAAGAAGAAAAAGGCAGAGTTGAAGAAGAAGGCCGCTAACAAAGAAAAGTATTTTCATTGCAGCAATGATGGCCACTAGAAGCAAAACTACCCTACTTATCTAGCCATCCTGAAGAATAAGAAGGAGGCAGGTCATTCTGGAGGTATGCTCGTTATTGAGTCTAACCATATGATTTCTTCTACATTTAGTTGGATGCTTGACTCTAGTTCTAGTGCTCATTTGTGCACTTCCATGCAGGGTCTTGAGGATAGCAGGAGGCTGAGGGATTGTGAGATGATCTTGTGCGATAGAAATAGAGCAAGAGTTGCTGTCATGGCCATAAAAACATATCCTCTTCGACTACCATCTGGTTTAGACTTAGTGTTAAACGACTATTATTATGTACCTGCAGCAAGCAGGAATTTGATTTCTATTTCTTGCCTTGCATTAGAAGGTTATTAGTTTTTTTAAGGACTATTGTAACATTCTTTATGAAAGAAATAAAATTGCAAGTGATTTCCTTATTAACGATCTTTATCAGTTACATATTGATGTATCTATTTTTAATATCGAGCAAAATGTGAATACCATGAAACGACCTAGGGATGGTCCAAATGATAGGTATCTGTGGCACCTAAGACTAGGTCATATAGTAGAAGATAGGGTTAACAAATTGAAAAAAATTGGGCTATTGAGTTCATTGACTTTTGATTCATATTCAATTTGTGAATCTTATCTTCATGGCAAAATGACTAAGCTTCCTTTTATAGGACATGGAAAAAGGGCCACGGATCTTCTTGCCTTAGTACATACTAATGTATGCGGCCCATTTGATGTGCTGACTAGAGGCAACTTTGTCTACTTCATAACCTTTACCAATGATTTATCTAGATATGGGTATGTGTATCTTATGAGACATAAGTCTGAAGCTTTTGAAAAGTTCAAGAAATTCAGACATGAAGTGGAAAAGCAAATAAGAAAACCCATTAAGATTCTTCGATCAGATCAAGGAGGTGAATACCCTAGTTGGGAGTTCCTAGACTATCTCAAGAAAAATGGCATAGTCTCTCAATGGACTCCACCTGAAATACTCAACTCAATGGGATTTTAGAATAGAGGAACCGGATCCTATTAGATATGGTCCGATCCATGATGAGCTTCATAGATCTTCCTGATTTTCTTTAGGGATACTATTTGTTAACTAAAATATACTTAGTAAATAGGGTTCCTTGTAAAACCATTCCTACCATACCATATGAGAAAGTCTCACAAGAGTAACGAGCTAAGGACCAAATGGAACCAAATCAGGTTAAGCCAATCCAATCTCTACCTCCTCCACCTTATAGATCGGAAAGAGTTTCTCGTCCTTCTGAGAGGTACTTAGGTACTATTTTAGAGGAAGTAGAGAAAATGTTCCTCATAGGAAATCGGGTACATGGTGATGATTCCAAAACCTATAACGAGGTAATATCGGATATCGACTCTGAGAAATGATTAGAGGCAATGAAGTCAAAAATTGACTCGATGCACTCGAACCAAGTCTGAACCTTGGTAGATTCACTAGAAGGTATAGTATCTATTGGATGTAAATGGATCTACGAGAGAAAGATTGGTGCAGATGAAAATGTGGAGACATTCAAAGCTAGATTAGTGATAAAAGGTTATAGTTAACGCGAAGGCATTGACTATCAGAACACCTTTTTGCCAGTAGCTATTCTTAAATCCATCTACACATTGCTTGCTGTTGTAGCCTATTTAGATTATGAAATATGGCAAATGGACGTGAAAATGACATTCTTAAATTGATATCTTGAGAAAGATATCTATATGGAATAGCCACTAGGTTTCACATCCAGTGATGATGATCACAAGGTATGCAAGCTGCAAAGATCCATATATGGACTTAAGCAAGCATTACGGAGCTGGAATACTCATTTTAATGTGGTGATCAAATTATTTGATTTCATCAAGAATGAAGAGGAGTCATGTGTCTTTAAAAAGGTCAGTGGGAGCACTATTATTTTTCTCGTATTGTACGTGGATGACATCCTCCTTATTGGGAATGATATTCCCATGTTGACTATTGTTAAAATATGGTTATCCGAAGAATTCATCTTGAAAGACCTAGGAGAAGCATCCTTTATTCTCAAAATTAAGGTCTATAGAGATAGACCGAATAGGATGCTAGGACTTTCACAGAAGATGTTCATAGAGAAAGTGCTAAAAAGGTTTAGCATAGAGAACTCTAAGAGGGATTGGTACCCTTCAGACATGGCATTCATCTTTCAAAAAAGATGTGCCCTAGCACACCTAAGGAAATAGAATGCATGAGCAAGATTCCGTATGCTTTAGCAATAGGGAGCCTCATGTATGCCATGTTATGTACACAACCTGATATAGCCCATGCTGTGAGTGTCACGAGCAGATATCAGTCAAATCTAGGTGAAGAACACTGGACTTCGGTGAAATGTACCCTTAAGTACTTGAGAAGAACTAAGGATATGTTGTTGGTCTTTGATAATGGAGAACTCCAAGTCTAGGGGTATACAGACTTAGATTTTATGTCTGATGTAGATGATCGAAAGTCAACATCTGGGGGTCTATTTATGTGCAATGGTGGAGCTGTCAGTTGGAAAAGTTCCAAGTAGATAGTGATAGCAGATTCCATCATGGAAGCAGAATACATCACTGCATCAGAAGCTGCGAAGGAGGCATTCTGGTACAAGAAGTTTGCCCTAGAGATCGAAGTGATGCCATTAGATGCCATTCTTTTGTACTACGATAATAATGGTGCTAGAGCCTTTGCTAAGGAGCCGAGCTCTCATCAGAAATCCAAGCACATCGAGCGGCAATACCACCTCATCCGCGATTATCTCAAGAAGGATTACATCGAGGTCAAAAGAGTCGACTCCGCAAACAATGTAGTGGATCTGCTTACAAAGTCGTTGGACCAGCAGAAGATCGAAGCCCACCTTAAGAAGATGGGACTCAGATTTGTAGCCAATTAGCTTTAGGTCAAATGATAGTTTGTTAGATATGTGTGCCCTAGAAGCCAGAATTGGCTGACACTTGTAATACACTTCTAGGGGCAAAATTATAATTTTGACTATAAATAATAAAATGGATTATTTTCTATCATAAATATGTATTTAGTATCTATGATATATCCTTTGAGTTAATGGTAATGATAATTAATATTTTCAAGAGTTGAAAATTTAAGACATAAATTTTTATTTATTAACTCATAAAATGCTCCTAACCGTAGGATCATCATGAGGATGGTGATTGATCCAAAAAGTTAGTGTATAATCACTTCTTCATAGTAGATGAGTCTTGAGTTTACGGTGTAGAGATATCGGAGTGAGAGTACAGATACTCATTAGAGAATGAGGGCACTGAGCGTGACCACCTCGAGCAGTCATAAGGAAGTCTACCTTCTCGTCAATGACTGACTCGAAGCTGCAGTGGTGTGTCTGGTTCTTTGATCTGAGGTGCATCGATAGTTCATCTTGAGGGTGTTATAGTTTGACTACACCATGACTCGATCTCCTAGACATTCGGGACCTTGAGGTGTATGTTGGCTATAGCATGTTCATTGTAGGAATTGGATTGCACCAGAGGAAATCTATCTACCTCGGTGGATGAGGAGTAGCCCTATGATAATCATGAGAATCAAGTCCACAAGCCCATGGCCATAGCAGAGTGAAATAATAGAAAGAGTTTCTATTAAGGTTTTCACATCGGACTTGAATCAAATGGTTAAATCATATGATAGAAATTAGGGTTTGATGAGTTCACCTTAACCCTAATCTGATCGGGGCTCAAGATAGAAGAACTTAATCACACAAGTAGCTACACTGAGAGGTTCATTTTCAATTTTGATGGGTTGCCACCATATACTGCTAGGTGTGACCGATGGATTTTGGGAGCAATTAGAATGATTTAGATGATCGATCATTCTAGTTGTCTGAATTAGAAGAGATCTGATCATCGAAAGGAGTTTCGATGATGTTGATGATGGAGATCATGACATATTCCATTACCATACAAAACTATACCTAGCTAGGTTACACAAACAAGAGTTTGGATCTGGATATCATCAATTGATCTAATCCAGTTTAATTGATTTGAATTAGATTCAATTAGGTTTAAGGAAATCGTGCTAGTACACGATTGAACCTAATGTTCTCCTTTTATTATCATTAAAAGTTATCTCGACTGAGCCAAATGATTTTATGCTTACTCAGGTACTTTTATTTGCTCTGACTCGAGCTTGTCCAGATCGAAAAAGGGTTGTCTTAATTTATGAGATAAATTTGAGACAACATCTGCCATTTTCCATCACCTGCTAATTCTTGTCCTTTGACTTTGATCAAACGTTGACCTTTGACCCTTGGACATCTGCCCATATGTCATGCACTTATTAGAGAGAAGATAGGGGCTTATCCCCTTACTGGAATTTGAAAAGGAGGGGGTGCACACCATGGGAGGCATGCACCCATGGATAGGAACGCGTGGAGTCCCATACGGATGGGATTCTAGGTTGCTTCTTAGATTCTACTTAGGTGATCTCTAGCTATAGACCTTGACTAGTCTTGGGCGCCATCTAAGGATGAATTTGTGGGGCTCTCATTTGATTAGATCAGGTGATGTCATCCCACCAATCAAATTTAGATCTGATTGCATGAAGCAACATGATTGGCCGGGATGATGTGGCACTGCATGGCGCAGCAAGGTCTATATAAACCCTGTCTGCACCCCACTTTTAAGAGAGTTCTCTCTAAGCCATGCCCCAAGGCTTCCCCTCTTCCTTCTCTATGCCATCTTCTGATCCTCTCTCTCCTCTCCATGCCCAAGAAAAGTTGGGCTCTAGTTTGGTGCGATCCAGGCAAGAAAAAGCTGACAAGAAAGGAAGAAGGCAGCACTGCTGCAGAGATGACTGCTGATCTTCAGAAAAAGTTTTGAAGATTCTCTAAATTAGATCTAGATATGATTTTTGGAGAGATGATAAAGAAGGAGAAGATCTCTAGATCTAGCCCAAGTGGATATCGATAGAGGTCAGGTGCTTACATGGCTAGATCCAGAATCTCAGGCAATCAGCAGGATCATCAAAGGGTAATTAGATTATCCAACATCAAGATATAAATTAAATATAATTTAATTTATTTTTATTTTTACTCATTAGACTTATAAAATTAGAGCTAAAATATCTCAGATCTGATTTGGATGTATGAGAGAAATTTTTGAAATATCTCTCTTGGTCCGATCAGATCTGAACAAACTTGATCCGAGAAATCAGGATTTCCCCTTTAGACCTCTACTGTTCTGAAGGCCAAAAATATAGAACAATCGATTTTCTAGATTCAATCTTAAAGATCAACCTTGAGGTCAATCCCTATGCCGGAGGTCGACCCCTATGCCAGAGGTCGACCCATGAGTCGATCCCTATGACGAAAATCTTCTGCAACGACTAGTTTTATCCAGTTTTGGTAGTTTTTAATAATTTCTTTAAGATTGTCAATGGCTACAAATCTTTCCCAGGATTCTCTCCTCCACCCATTAAATATTTAAAAGGCTATAAAAAGAAAATGATATTTGAGATTTCATGATTCAATTCAGTCCTAAGCAAAAGGTCCTCTCGAAGAAAAGAAGCTTTTATTTTCAAGTTTACCAACCTCTCAAGAGCTCATTCAGGTCTCCAACAATCTTGAAGAAAATTAGAAAAGCTTCCTCCATTATTGTGAAAAGCATTCTTAAGGTTTTATTTGCTTATTAAGGGAGCTAAACTTGTGTTTGATTGTTATTAAGTCTTATTTTTTTTCTTATTATTTTGATTCAAGTTTTGGAGGGTTCCAAAACTTGAGAGGGTTGATCCGAGCCTTAAATCGGAGTGTGTAGGATTGGCTTGTACCTAAGAAATAAGTGTACTAACTTAGAATAGCTAGGGTCGGAGGTACCGACATTGTATTCTGGTTGAATACATTTAGTGATTTTGAATTTTCAAATAGAAGCTTGGGGAGTAGATGTAGGTGCAAGGAAAGCACTGAACCACTATAAATCTTGCTTGTTTGTGGTGTGCTTGCTATCTTTCTTTCCTTAGTTTGTTAAATTCTTCCTCTTAAATTATTTATATTTTTATCTAACCTAAACTACTTTACACACATGACTTGCATATCATCATTCAATCTTGACATCTTTAAATTTTTTTTAAAATTTTAAAAACCCAATTCACCACTCCTCTTAGGTTGCATAGCTAGGCAACAATTGAAAATTCCAATTAGGTCCAATAATTAATATGATATAGTTTGGTGCATCAAATGAATGATGACTAGGCTCGAGGAAAGCTTTGGCTAATTTGATCGCCATTGAGGGAGTGCGACCTAATCATCATATGATTAATGATAATTTCAATATCTAGATGAACACCAAGCATAAGATGGCTCCATTGTCCATGCAAACTATTGGACCCATTATCAAACATCCTAATGGAAGGCTATGACTCATTTATCTCCATAACTTTATTATTTTAAGGACCTAATAATTTAGAGGATTTAAATTAATTAGTGATTTAAGGATAGAGAAAACATGGACCAAGTTGCTCTCATTGAGTTCACCAAGTAAAATCCTTCTATAGACTTCTTAAGTCATTGATGAGGACTAGGATCAATTACCGTCCATGGGTACCTAAATCAATCTCATTGAATAAAATCAGTCTCATTGATTTACTATATAACATGGGTTAGCATGAATCAATGAGCAACCTAATCAAAAGCTGATTAACCATATTGACTAGGTAAGCGGGCTTCCAATTAAAAACCATTAGTCTAGGAATGCCAGACTTACCTTAGACATCAATCTATTTGTCAGTTTTGATTTGATCTACCTAAAGACTTGGGCTCAATCAGTGAGCCATGATCAGATCCATTTGTTTGATGTATGGACTTTGATCAACAATAACTATTAAAGATCTATACAGAAGAAATGATCTAATCCTAATTAACTACTAATTAGGTTTGATCAATTTCTTAACTTAGTCTATATTTAATCTAACCCTAGGTCTAACCTAATCAATGACCTGATCAGAGCTAATCCATTATCGTTTAACCCATGTTTTATGAAAATATCTTAGGATCTTCAAATCACAAACCTAGATCCTAAACATTCACTTAATTCTCAATTAAGTTCATGGCTGATTGGTTGGGGTTTGGATGTTCAGAACTAGTTTCTGATTTCATCTTTTGAAACATTTTCAAGATGTAAATAATTTACATTAAATTGCATTCAATTCATGATTTTAGATTTGATTTGTTGCAATGTTTAGATGATATCCTAGAATTTTATATCTAGAGTTTTACAGAAAGTAAGTTCATAATTTAAATTCTACAAAGCATATATGTCATTTATATACATTCAAGATTCAAAGATCAAAACTACATATCCAGCATATGTATAAAAGAAACTAGATCTAAACATGAAACATATATTATTCAGATCTTATCTAAATAATCAAAAGGCAGATCATAAACCAATATTTAAAATCTAAAAGTAAATCATAAGATACTTTAGATCTCATCTAAATGATTTATGATTTAGGTTATTCAGATCAGCACATATTAGTCTGCACTATAAAGGATAAATTTTACAGTAGGACAACATTATAATTAGAATGTGCAATATAATATTACTTAGATCTAATCTAAATAATCTAAAATAGATCTAACATCTATTTATTTTTATTTAAAATCAAAAAAAAAATCATAAATCTACTTAGATCACATCTAACTTATTCATGATTCAATTTACAGATCAGCACATACTAGGACAACCTTTTCACTATAAGGGATTAATATTAGAATATGACGACCTTATGATCAGTAGGCATGATCTTTAGGATTTATTTTTAGATTTATTTTAAAGCATGCATGATCATGTCATAAAAGAACCTAGAGCTCTGATACCACTATTCGAAAACCATGTAGGGTTTCATGTATATATTTTAAAACTTTTTTGAAATCAAATGCAGTGGAAGACATAGATTAAACTATTTAATCTAATTATGCATGTGATCTAATCATTAAACCCTACATCTAGGACCTACGATATATCAAGATGCAAACATAAATCTAAAAAATAAATCAAGTTAGTATTTATCATATCAATACCATGGATCTAGAGCAATTCTAGAAATCTTAGATCACATCTAGGTCAGAAAAGAGATAAGATCTTTTACCTTCATGTAGGTCAAGAACACCATAATTGATTTTATTATTATCCTTATTATTTACAGTCGTACAGCATGTCCGACCTCTATAGATGTCTTCATCGAATAAAGATCTGCTCGAAGTACTAGCTTCTCGCAGATCCCTCCTGATGGTCGATCAGTAAAAATATCTTTAGACCTCTTGGACTCTCCAAGAGAGGAAGATTAGATGAAGGATTATGGGGCAAGACCAACCTTTTGATCTCCCAAAAAGATGAAAAGAAAAGCTCTAAAAAATCAATGAGAGAAGACCCATCTTTTCTTTCAAGAGATCAACCTTGAAATCCTAAAATTGATTTCCACGCCATGATAAGAGGAGACCTTCTCCTCAATTATTTTTCCATGCTCCATGGCTCTTTTCCTCTCGGATTTTTCTCATAAAAATCTCATAAAAATTTGAAAAGAAAAGAACCCTTGAAAGAAAATCTAAGAGAAGACACTCTTCTCTTATTTTTCTTCCATGCCCCTCATCCACTCTCTCTCTCTGATATGCATGAAAAATCTTAGGATTTTTTTATGCCAATAACCCCTAAAAAAGTGGTGCTCTCCTATGAAAGGTAGACTACGTCAAAAGACCTAGTTTTAAGGGATTTAAATGATGGACTTTAGGGGCATCCAACTCTTGGATGCCTCCCCACATATGTTGTGCATGGAGAACTAGAAACCAACGCATAAAATGAGAAGAAAAAGGGTGACAAAATAAAAGCTTGGGCATGGGAAAAATTTCATAAGAGAGATGAAGAGTTTTTGAGAACTAGGACTTTATCAAACAGAGTTCATATCAAAACCAATTTAAAAATTTAAACAAGTCAAATTTTTATTCCAAAAATACCAGACATTAGTGCATGGGGAATCTCATATTGGCATGAGAAATCTCATGCCAATATATAGAAAAAGAGGCATGGAAAAATGTTCTCCTTAGGCACAAAGGAAGAGTGGGAGTCCCAGTTTAACTGGTACTCCTATTTTACTAGGTCAAAGTTTTTTTGAACCTAATTTAAATCATATTTAAATCAGATTACATGCAACCCAATTAAAGATGATCCTAGTCAAACTAGGAGCCTAACTAAATTAAATTTAATTAAATTTAAATATGGATTAAATCCTAACTAAATTAAAAATTAGGTACATTCAAGTCCTAGTCTAACAAGGAATTATTTTTTCTTATAATTAGCTCATCCAATAAACTAATTAGACTTAACCCAATTAAATCTAAACTAATTTTGATTGAATCTAATTCATTGAGACTTGATCTTAGTCCAATTGCTTAATCAGATTAAGATAATTAGCAATCAATTGCTAATCGATCCTCCTACAACACTTGCACTCGATCAATCATCAATTGCATTGATGATTCGATCGCTGAACGATTCTCAATGGTCGATCAACCATCTGATCATGTAATAATCTCTTATGTATGTGATCCTATAGGTTCGAACCTAAGCTAGTAGCACAAGAACAAATTTTCATACCAGTTGAAATGATTATTTAGTAATGATATCTGATGTCCAGATAGGTCGAATGTATGCAAAGCAACAATCTTGGAACCTTGGCCTATGGTTACTATATAATTCATCCCTTTGACCAATAATATTCAAGATGACTTTGAGTTAGCCATCAACACTTATACAAGTCATTCATATTATGGTTCAAAATTTTGCAAATCCTTTGACTCCTCAAGAGGATTACCTAAGCCTAGGTTTTGCAAAATTGAAACATAGCAAGATATTCTCTCTTGAAGTTAATCAGGAGTGATCAATCCCATCTTGACTCACACACCGACTCTACAAGTACTTGATTGAACCTAAAAATCTTTCGATCCTGTATTAGAAATATAGGTAGTCTGGCACTAAAGTATAATGAGTTGCTTGCAAGTCATCATGGTGATCTCAGATCAGAGGGACACTTATATCCATTGGCCTTAGCTAGCTACTCTTGACAGTAGAGCACTACATTGATCATGTTCAGTATAGATGTACTCTTACATCCTACCTGCATGTCATACTAGTGTCTCCACGCTACTTGAATATGAGGACAACCAATGCATATGACATACAACAATCTACACTCAATAAATTATCATCCTTATTAATAACTTATCAGTTGGTCATGAATAATTTAACAACCATCCAATAAATCCTCCTTTATAGATTAATTATGGTTCTAAGGACTTCGTCATAACCTAGGGGTTCATTTAAAATGATAGAACTTTTATGATAAATAAGCCAAATGATGAATATTATTTGATAATTCATATACAATTTCAATCATCTACAACTTAGATTATTGGCTTTAGGACATATTTTTTAACAAAAATATCTTATCATAGTCTATACTATAATGTTGACGATACCTCTTGACAACTAGATGGGCCTTATAAGTCTTCACCTGCTCGTCCATGCCTCTCTTTATTTTAAAGATCCACTTACATTCTATTAGTTTTATCCCTTTGGGTGGATCAACCAATGTCCATACATCATTGACCTTCATGGACTCTGTTGATGCAAAAATCTATCTTGAGGTCAGGTCGGCTGGAGTTGTATGATGATGGTGGTATTGCCATCCACAACGTCCCAGGCATCACCTAGCTCTCATACCAAATTGTAGACCCATGATATTATTTAAATGCCAATCATCCTTGACATCACAAGCTCCGATACCATGTTGCGAAAGTTTTTGATCTTTAGCACAGACCTGAAGGAACCTGTGACGTTCTCTATGGGTAGCAAACCACTAACCCTCCACCTAGATCTATGATGGGGTGCCTCCCTCCTTGGACTTAAGGGAGATGCCCCCTTCTCTAGGGCTTCTTTAAGAACCCTGGGGCAACAACACTAGAGAGAAGAGAAGAAGAAAAAATTGAGGAAGAAAAGGTCTGTATTCCACAGCATTCACAACACTAATGAAATTCTAATACAACCTATGTATTTATACATAGCTATTAGGCCCGACCAAAAAACTCCCCGACAAACACAATACATGAAAGCACTCACCAAGTCCATGTATACCCATGTCTCCCATGCTTTCATCCTCTAGATTTAGACCTGACCCATATATTAGTTAGCCCCATTAAGACCTCTGAAACCAGGCCTTAAGACCCCTAGGATCAATCCAGACCCTAGCCCAAAATAGACCCTCGCGTAACACTACCGTGCACTGAGCTGGCTCAGTGCTACATGAGTTAGCCCCATTAAGATCTCTCAAACCAGGCCTTAAGACCCCTAGGATCAACCTAGACCCTAGCCTAAAATAGACCCTCGTGTAACTTTACCGCGCACTGAGCTGGCTCAGTCTCAGCACTGAGCTAGCTAAGTTCCATTGGGTCTGCTGATTCCAAAACTGAGCCGACCTAGTCTTGTGCCATGCCAGCAGTCCCGAATGCTCAGCTCTCTATTTTGCCTATGTCCTGAGACTTAACTGATCCAGTTTTGGACTGAGCTGGCTAACCTGCAGAAAATCTCCTTTCTGTAGTGATTCTCTGATTTTGGTTCCTTACTTCACCTTAAATTCCAAATCTCTGAAGCATTAACCAAGCCCCTAGAATCCTTGGAGCCAACACCCTGACTCCTCCCATGGCCTTCCAAGGCTTGGGAGCACCATAAATCCTCACAATCTCCACCTTGGTGCTTCCAAGCCTTGGCAAACCACTCAACAATGACCTCCTGCACGATCCTGCTATCCCTGCACACTCGACAGCCCCTTATGCAATCATCACCTCCGTCAATCCTCTTCAGCTATGGTACACCCTTGAAGTCTTTGGGATGACCGCCTCCACCACTGAAAACCTTGGCTTGCACCTCTGCACCAACCTAGAATTATTGGATCCCTTCTGCTAAGTAGCTGCATGACTTTTTTTGGACTTCCCTAGAGAACCCATAACGTTCCTATATTGGCACTTGCTGCAAACCCTGACATGGTCTCCTCAAAACTATGCCTGTCCTCCTACACATGCTGCTCCACCTAAAACTATGCATTAATGGTGCCGGTGCTAGGATATCAATCCTCTTGCATCCCTCTGCTCTGAACTCATGTCAAATTTTTCTCTAATTATGAAGCCACCTCTTCGAAGCTCTACCTATATTTGAAGTCTACCTGATGCCATAGAAGTTGATTCTGTCATCGAGTCCTTCAAGGCCAACCACTCAATGCTGCACTACTGAGCCTACCACTGCACCTCAAATACCATCGCTGCCCCTTAAAACTTTTCGCACTCTGCAGCCCTCTTTGAAGTCATCTCGGATATCTCCACAATCTATGGACACCTCTAAAATCCAAGAGCTCATCCAACTCTTCTGAATCCTACGACTGAACCCTAAAAAATTCCATCCTAGTTCTTCTCCTCTGCCCCTATACCAACCATCTCTTCAGTGGCATCCGGAGAACCATCCTCCACCTTAACCAAGACTCTCCCTGATTCCCCTATAGAAAAAATCTGATCCATGATACTTCTAGCTGCTTGAGACCTCCTGGCGCTACCTAAGACTACCTAGCTCTCCCTGAGACCTACATTCGGTCTTCCTAAGATACCACTGATACTCTCTGCTGAGATACACTCCTCGACTGCTGCACCACCGAGCCTCTCTCAGCCTCTGTGCCTCCAGGGTAGTGCTCCTGCAGCACTTCAGTGCTCCCTAGCCTTGTCTCTACGTCGCTCTACAGCCACCTAGTCCTAACCTACTAGACCTTCATGGATCATCCATCTCCATCACTCCTAAGGCTTCGCAAATCCATGCTCTGGTTGAATCACTAAATACATCTCCAACTACTTCCCCATCTTCCTAACATCGAAGGATGTATAGTCGCTTCTTCAGCCTTCCTTCAATCATTACCCCTTAGAAAATCTCTCTTCAATAGCCCCACACTGCCCATCTTTCTAGAGAACGTTGATGCTCTCTATTGAGATACCTCCCTCAACTGTTGGATCATCGAGCCTCTCTCAGCCCTGCATCTCCAAGAAAATGCTACTATAGCACTCCAGTGCTCCCTACCTATCACATAACCATCATACACCTTGATCTTTCTGAAGGAACTAGATCTAGGGTTTCACAAGTAGATCTTAAAACTTTTTCAAGATCTTGCAGTGAAAGACTTAATTAAATCTAAAATTTATTTTAATAACCATGTAAATACCTAGATCTTAGATCTATTACATGATTAAGGCATGATATTAAATTAAAAATTAAAATCAAATAAGAAAGAAAAAGGTTGATCAAATCAACCTAGATCTACACTACATCAAATGCAGGTATGAAGTTTATAGATCAGATCTATTACTTGAGCAAGTTTAGATGTTCTAACTTACATATCTAGGCTTGAGGATGAAGTCACGAGCTGCACATGCATCCGGTCTCTAGGAGTCATCCATACGAGCCTACGATCTCTGATCTGAAGTCCGATGTAGGAAATCAGCACAACATGCTAGTACTGTGTTGATCCTTCTTTGACAGTCGATCCGATTCATCCTTCATCAAAATTTGGACTCTCAAAAATATGAGAAGGAATATGATGAGACTCTCTCAAAAAAACTCAAAAGATAGGAGGAGAGATTAAAAATAAAACAGTCCAAGAAGAAGATCCTCTTCTTGTTCTCTTTTCTCTCTCCTAGACATGTAGTTTGGTGCCTATGGAATCCCCACACCCAAGGATCCTCTTCCTCTGATTTTTGCACACCCCAAACCTCTTCCAAAGCTCTATATTTTATGAAAAAATTAGAACAAAATTTATCCAACAAATAGGAAAAAAGAAGAGTCCAATTTAGGTCAAATTTCTAGACTAGGAATATCCGAACATGGGAAGTTTTTGGGGCGCCCAACTCTTGGGCGCCTCCTCCATAATTTTTGGTGTGGACCAGCAAGGGAGGGTGCACAAAAAAAGAAATTATTTTTCTAAAATAAGAGAAGAATTAATTAAAAGAGGGAATGTCACTCAAGAGAAGATGTTTTGGTCAACAAAGATTCTATCTCATAGAATCCTAAGCAAAACCAATTCCTCCTTTGACTTGGTCTTCCATCTAACTTCCAAATATGATTTGGAGGAAGAGTGGAGGAATGAAAATTAGAAAGAAAAGGATTTTCCATGAAAAATATCTAAAAAATAGGTATAGAGGGCATTGGGACCAAGGTGGCGCAAGAAGATAGGGAGTCTTGGTCACACTAGGACTCCTATTTTGATTTAGTCAAACAAGATCTTTTAACCAAATAAAATTAAAATTAAATCAACCCAATTAAATAAAATCCTAATCCATTTAATAAATTAATTAAATTTGATTAAACTAGATTTAATTTTAATTTATTTTTTAATTAAATTAAAAAATTAGGTTAATCCGAGTCCTAGTTAGACTAGGACTAGTTCTTCCTTGCACTTGACTTATCCAATAAACCTATTGAACTTGATCCAATCAAGCCTAAACTAAATCTAATTAAATCATATTTAATTAGACATAATCTCAACCTATTGGCTTAATCAAATTAAGTCAATTAGCAATTCGATTGCTAATCGATCCTCCTACAACACTTGCACTAGGTTAAATACCAATCGTATTGATTGTTTAACCCTAGAACGATTCTTAATCGTTGATCAACCATCTGATCAGATTGTAAGCTCTAATATATATAACCTCATAGGTCTAAACTTAAGTTGATAGCATAGGAATAAATTTTTATACCAATTGAACTGACCATCTAGCAATGATATCCGACGGTCAGATAGGTCGAAGGTGTTGAAAACCATCCTTAGAACCCATGCGGATATAGTTTCCATATAATTCATCCACTTGACCATAATGCATGTAGGACATATCAGAGTTCAACTATCAACTTTGATCAGATTGTCCGCATTATATTTCAAAATACCAAACCCATCTGATGGATTACCCTAGCCATGATTTTGCTATATTGAAATACGGTGATACATTCTTCTCCAACTCTTGGAGTGGTCAATTCCATCTTGATCACACTCCGACTTTGCAAGTACTTGACTATGCCCAAAAGCCTTTCATTACTGAATTAGAAATTCAATTAGTCTGGTACCAAAGCACAGTGAGTTGCTTATGAGTCACTGAGGTGATCTCAAGTCTAAGGAATACTTATACCTATATCCCATCAGAGACATTCTCGACAGCAGAATGCTCTAGAGTTGGTCACGTTCAATGATGATGTACCCATACATCTCATCTATATGCCATACCAGTGTCTCCACATACCTTGGTTAAGAGGACAACCAACCTATATGACATATAGCGACCTATGCTCGATAGACGCTGTCGTCCTAATTAATAACCTATCATTTGGTCGTGAACAAATTTTAGGACTAATCGATAAATCCTCTCTTTATCGAAACTAAATAATCCAAAGAACATAATCACAATAATAGAGTTCATTAGAAGATGTAAACTTATGATAAAAAAAGATACCAAAATATTTTTCAATAATTAATAAATTAATTATAATTAGAAAATAGCTCAACCGTCAATAGGCTAACGGTTGGCTTTGGAATACAATTTCCAATAACTCTCACTTATCATAAAGCTACTCAGCATAGTATCTAATACCCATCTTCGATTTATGGTTGCTGAACTCCTTGATTGCCAGGGCTTTAGTGAAGGGGTCGGCTAGGTTCTCCTTTCCATCGATCTTCTGAAGGTCGACATCACCACGATCCATGATCTCATGGACCAAATGAAAGCAGCATAGAATGTGCTTTGTTCGTTGGTGTGCCTTCAGTTCCTTTGCTTGAGCTATGGCGCCAGAATTATCCCAATAAAGCAAGATTAGACCATCAATGAAGGATACTACTCCAAGCTCGGTGACAAACTTTCTCAGCCACATAGCTTTTTTTGCTGTATCTGATGCTACCATGTACTCTGCTTCGCAAATAGAGTCAGCTATTGTATGCTACTTAGAACTTTTCCAGCAGATGGCTCCACCATTTAGAGTAAAGATATATCTCGACATATTTTTGCTATCATCATGATTAGATTGAATGCTGGAGTCCATAAACCCCACAAGCTTTAGATCTGACTCATCATAAATCTACCATTGGTTCGTAGTATTTTTCAAATACTTAAGGATGGTTTTAACCATCTTTCAGTGATTCTCTCCAGGGTCTGACTGGTATCTACTCACTAATCCTAGTGAGTATTTCACATCTGGTCTTGTACATATCATTGCATATATAATAGACCCTACTATCGGAGCATATGGAATTCTACTCATATGTTCTCTCTCTTTTAGGAGTTGTCAGACAATCCTTCTTAGAAAGAAAAATTTTTTGGCCTATCGAAAGATAGCTATTTTTTGAATTCTCCATGCTGAACCTCTTCAGCATAGTTTCTATGTACATGGATTATGATATACCAAGCATCCTTTTAGATCTGCTCCTATAGATCTTCATCCCTAGGATGTAGGATGCTTCGCCCACGTCCTTCATGGAGAACTGTGATGACAACGAGACTATTATTCTTTGTAGTACGGGGATGTCATTCTCGATTAAGAGAATATCATCCACGTACAAAATAAGAAATACCACTGTTGGACCATTTGCCCATTTCTAAATGTAGGGTTCTTCTCCATTCCTAATGAAGCCATACATTTTGATCACTTTATCAAAATGCTTATTTCAACTCTGAGATGCCTGCTTTAATCCATAAATGGATCTCTAAAGCTTGCACACCTCGGACTCATCTATGGATCTGAATCCTTCAGGTTGTATCATATGTACATCTTCGGTCAGCTCTCCATTTAAAAAAGTTGTCTTCACATCCATCTGCCAGATCTCATAGTTCAGATGGACAATAATGGCAAGCATGATCCGAATGGACTTGAGCAATGCCATAGGAGAGAACGTCTCATCTTAGTCAATACCATAATGTTGATGATACCCCTTGGCAATCAGATGGTCTTTATAGGTCTCCATCTTTTCGTCTGCACCCCTCTTTCTTTTGAAGACCCATTTATACCCAATGGGTTTAACCCCTTCAGGTGGGTCAACTAATCTACATACATCATTGACCTTCATGAAATCCATTTCAGATCTCATGGCTTCTAGCCATTTCTTAGAGTCGGCTCTCTACATCGCATCCATATAAGTGATCAGATCCTTATCGTTCTCATTGAGTTTGATGGGATCAACATCCTGGACCAAGAATCCATAGTATCTATCCAGATGGTGGGGTACTCTGTCGGATCGTCTTAATGGTGTGGGTTCACTAGGCTTCAGATCTGATTTGATGAAATTCGACTTAGGTTCAACATTCTGTGTCGAACTTTTTACCTGTTGAACTTCATCAAGTTCAACCTTAGAGGCAACACTTCTTTCATCAAGAAACTCCTTTTCCAAAAAGATTGCCCTAAGACTGATGAACACCTTTTATTCATCAACATGGTAGAAATAGTATCCTTTGGTCTCTTTTGGGTATTCTATAAATGTACACTTGTTAGACCTAGGTCCAAGTTTGTCTATAACTAACCATTTGACATAAGCCGGGCACCTCCAAACTCTAAGATGTGAAAGTACTGGCTTACGTCCTATCCATATCTCATATGGGGTTTTAACTATAGATTTACATGGAATCTTATTTAATAGATAACAAGCCAATTCGAGTACATATCCTCAAAAGGATATCGACAAGCTGGCAAATCCCATCATGGATCGAACCATATCTTACAAAGTTCGATTTCTTCTTTCAGACACACCATTATGCTGTGGTGTTACAAGAGGAGTCTATTGAGAGAGAATTCCATTCTCTCCTAGATATGTGAGAAACTCACTAGAAAGGTATTCTCCTCCTCGGTTAGACTGAAGAGTTTTAAAACTCTTTTTAGTTTATTTTTCTACTTTACTTTGAAATCGTTTGAACATTTCAAAAGAATCTGACTTATATTTCATCAGATAGACATATTCATATCTAGATAAATCATCTGTGAAAGTGATGAAGTAGACATATCCATCTCTAGTACTTATGCTCATTAGTTCATATACTTCAGTATGTACTAGACCTAAGAGCTCATTGGCTCTCTCACCTTTTTCAGTGAAAGGTGACTTGGTCATTTTACCAAGAAGATAGGACTCACAGCTTGGTAGTGATTTACAATCATTAACTTCGAGGATTTCCTCCTGAGTCAAACTGTTTATTCTGTTCTTGTTTATATGACCTAGCCTATAGTGCCATAAGTAGATATCTGATACACTATCTAATCTAGGGTGCTTTCCAGTAGAATAGACTACATTAATAGGTTGTGATAACATATATACACCATTGTTCAATTATCTACAGAAAGCAGTAACACCATTCATAATGACATTACAAACTCATTTTTTTATTGAAATTTCATAATTGTTCATGGACAAAAGGCCTACAAAAATGTTATTTAAAAAGAAACTAGGATAGAAATGACAATCACTAAGAATAATGGTATGTGATTCAAAAATAAGTTTCAAAATTTTTAAAGCTAGAATTGGAATTGGTCTTCCATCTCCAACATTCAGGAATCTCTCACTTTGCTCGAATCTTCTACTGATCTGCAACCCCTGCAACAAATTGTAAATATGGTAAGGGCCAATTATGATCAGTGACAGAGGTACCATCCCGCATTCTGGCATTAAAGATGGCACAACAAGTCTTGTGCCTCTCAACGTCATCGGGTGTGCGAAAGAAATCCTCCAACACTTGGAGCATTTCATTTGGCTGAGCTATCTCAAACTTGTGATTCAACTCATCGCTCATCGCAGCCAGCATAATGTAGTGCACCATGGTTTGATCACTGAGCCACTTCTGATAAGTATCTCTGACTATTCCACATGCATTGGTAGCTGGCTCCTTAGGTGCAGGATCCATCAACACATATAGGATCCGTTCAAGCTCTGGGACAATCTTCAACTTTCGATACCAGCTATCAAAGTTTGGTCCCACCAACTTATCATTGTCCAATAATGATCAGAGTGATAGAGAAGTGTCCATGTATGCACAAAGAAAAATCAAAATCTAATTAGTAGTTGATTCATTAAACCTAAAGATTTAGACTTTAATCAAAAGGTTTTTCCCACTATTTTATTCGAATTGATAGCTTCTACCTCCAATTCAAGGAATTATCCTAATTCTTTAGTGGGTACTAGAATTCACATAGATTGTACATGAGCCCAACTTTGATTGGCCGACCCATGTACATCTAAGGATAGGTTCATTACCAATTATTTCTCTAAATAATTTTTAGTAATTAAATTTTGCCATAGGCCCTGATTAGTTGGCTTTGGCCTTCTCAGAAAAGGGTCCAGTTAGGTCCAACCATTAACATGACCATAATTGGCCCATCCAACCAATGAATGATCAGACCCAACTTTGGTTGGCCCACCTAACCATCATTTAGAAAGATGTATCCAAAAGATCATATAATGAATGATAATTCCATCAACCGATAAGCACCAAGCCTTTGGGCCTCCAATGATTATCCAATTGATGGACCTATTATCATCCACTTTAATGGGAGGCTATGATCCAATTATCATACTACTATTTTATTTTAGGGATCTAATAATTTTAGAGGATTTATTTATAGAAGTGAGTAGGTTAGATTAACCAGTTTGTCATAATACTCCCACTAACTTCACCAAGTCAGCTTAAGGGAGACCATTAATAGGCTGGTCTAGGAGCACCTAAATCAATCAAACTAATTTACCTAGCTGACATGGGTTAGCTCGAATAGTCAAGCAGTTCAATCAAAATATAATCTCACCAAGAGGTCAGATAAGTTCGATCAGTGGAAGGGTCTGCCAGACTTGCCTTAGACACCATAAAAAATAGCCAGGTAAGCAGGCTGCCAATTAAAAACTACTGCTCTGGTTTACCTTAAACACCTATTGGTTTAATTAGTTTCAATTAGATCAACCTAATAGTTCGTACTAGATCGCATTGTCAAGAATCAAGTCCATCTTGGGTCTTGTTAAAGACATGGACTTGACCAACTACAACTATTGTAATTGATCTAGAGAATCCTTGACCTAATCTAAGACAATAATTGATTAGATTTAGTCAATTCTCTAATTAAGTCCATTCTTTAATCTAACCCTAGGTCTAACCCGATTAATGGACCTAGTCTTCACTAATCCATTTAACCCAATATGTTATGATTTGTGTCTTAGGATCTTCAATTCACAATCCTAGATCCTAATCAATCAACTTCTTAATTCTCAATTAAGTTTTGGGCTGAGGGTTGGGGTTCGGCTTTTCAAAAATGATTTTCATGTTTGTAAAATATTTTTACAATATGGTTCTATCAACCAAGTTGCATGTTTGATTCATAATCAATATGCAAGTAAAATAAACATAAAACTACTTTAGATCTAATCTAACAGGTTCATGTAATTGAAATAGTTTCAATAATAATCAATCATAAATCTTCCTAGATCAAATCTAACATATTTATGATGATTAAAATTAGATTAAAATATTTTTAATTAGATCATAAATTTTTTTAAATCTAATCTAAAATTTTATGATCAATATTTTAGATCAGCATGTACTAGGACAACCTATTTACTGTAAGGGATAAACCTTATAGCAGGACAACCTTATGACAGTTTGTGCAATCTAATATATTTTATTTTATTTTTTTAATTTTATATTTAATAATTAGATTATAAATTAGATCTAATCTAAGAAATAATTTAGACACACACAAAAATCATGTAATAAGAATCTTGCTCTGATACCAATTGAAGGAACTAGATCTAGGATTTCACAAGTAGATCTTAAAGCTTCAAGATCTTACGATGAAAGACTTAAATAAATCTAAAATTTATTTAAATAATCATATAAATACCTAGATCTTAGATCTATTACATGATTAAGGTATGATATTAAATCAAAAATTAAAATCAAATAAGAGAGAAAAAGGTTGATTAAATCAACCTAAATCTACACTATATCAAATGCAGGTATGAAGTTTATAGATTAGATCTATTACCTGAGCAAGTTTTGACATTCTAACTTATTGATCTAGGTTTGAGGATGAAGTCATGAGCCGCACACATGTCCGATCTCTAGGAGTCATCCACACGAGTCTACGATCTCTGATCTGATGTCCGATGTAGGAAATCAGCACAGCATGCTAGTACCGTGCTGATCCTTCTTCGATGGTCGATCCGATGCTCTCTTCTTCAAAATTTAGACTCTCCAAAATATGATAAGAAATATGAGAGTTTGCTGATCTGAGACTCTCTCAAAAATACTTAAAAGAAAGGAGGAGAGATTGAAAATAAAACAGCCCTAGAAGAAGATCCTCTTCTTCTTCTCTGTTCTCTCACCTAGACACCTAGTTTGGTGCCCATGGAACCCCCATGCCCAAGGACCCTCTTCCTCTAATTTTTGCACACCCCAAACCTCTCTAAATGCTCTATATTTTATGAAAAATTAGAATAAAATTTATCTAATAAATAGGGAAAAAGAAGAGTCCAAGTTAGTTTAAATTTTTAGACTAGGGATATCCAAACATGAGAAGTTGTTGGGGCGCCCAACTCTTGGGCGCCTCCTCCAAATTTTTTGGCGTAGACCACCAAGGGAGGGTGCAAAAAAAAGGAGATTATTTTTATAAAATAAGAGAAGAATTAATTAAAAGAGGGGCAGGCACTCAAGGAAAGATGTTTTGGTCAACAAGGATTCTATCTCATAGAATCCTATGCAAAACCAATTCCTCCATGACTTGGTCTTCCACCTAACTTCCAAATATGACTTGGAGGGAGAGAGGGGGCATGAAAATTAGAAAGAAAGTGATTTTCCATAAAAAATTCCTAAAAAATAGGTATGGAAGGCGTTGGAACTAAGGTGGCACAAGGAGATAGGGAGTCCTAGTCACACTAGGGCTCCTATTTTGATTTGGTCAAACAAGATCTTTCAACCAAATAAAATCAAGATTAAACCAACCTAATTAAATAAGACCCTAACCTATTTAAGAACTTAATCAAATCAGATTAAATTAGATTTAATTCAAATTTATTTTTTAATCAAATTAGAAAATTGGGTTAATCCGAGTCTTAGTTAGACTAGGACTAGTTCTTCCTTGCACTTGGCTTATCCAATAAACCAATTGAACTTGATCCAATCAAGCCCAAACCAAATTTAACTAAATAATATTTAATTAGACTTAATCTCATCCTATTGGCTTAATCAAATTAAGCCAATTAGTAATCTGATTGCTAATCGATCCTCTTGTAACACTTGCACTAGGTTAAATACCAATCATATTGATTGCTTAACCCTAGAATGATTCTTAATCGTTGATCAACCATTCGATCAGATCGTAAGCTCTAATATGTGTGATCTCATAGGTCCAAACCTAAGATGATGGCATAGTAATAAATTTTTATACTAATCAAAGTGACCATTTATCAATGACATCCGACGATTGGATAGGTCGAAGGTGTAGAACACCATCCTTAGAACCCATGTGGATATAGTTTCCATATAATTCATCCCCTTAACCACAATGCTCATAAGACACATCAGAGTTCAACTATTAACTCTGATCAGGTTGTCCACATTGTATTTTAAAATACCAAATCGATCTAATGGATTACCCTGGCCAAGGTTTTGCTATATTGAAATACAGTGATACATTCTTCTCCAATTCATGAAGTGGTCAATTCCATGTTGATCACACTCTGACTTCACAAGTACTTGACTGTGGTCAGAAGTCTTTCATTACTGAATTAGAAATTTAGTTAGTTCGGTACCAAAGCACAATGAATTGCTTGTAAGTCACTGAGGTGATCTCAGGTCTAAGGGATACTTATACCTATATCCCATCAGAGACATTCTCGACAGCAGAATGCTTTGGAGTTGGTCACGTTCAATGATGATGTACCCATGCATCTCACCTGTATGTCATACTAGTGTCTCCACATAGCTTGATTAAGAGGACAACTAACCTATATGGTATATAGCGACCTATGCTCGATAGATGCTATCATCCTATTTAACAACCATCATTTGGTCGTGAACAAATTTAAGGACTAATCGAGAAATCCTCTCTTTATCGAAACTAAATAGTCCTAAGAACTTCATCAAAATAATGGAGTTTATTAGAAGATGTAAACTTATGATAAAAAGAGATGCCAAAATATTTTTTATTAATTAATAAATTAATTACAATATCTCAACCGTCAATAGGCTGACGATTAGCTTTGGGATATAATTTCCAACACTTTCGACCAAGATCGATCAACAAATCATGCACCAAATCCTTCCACCCTGGGAAAATTCCTTATCGTTAATCCTCTCAACCTGCACCTTCAACCCATTACTCTCGGTTGGCCAAACCACAGCAATAATAAGGTAGATTTGAGATATACCATGGAATTCTTGTGCAGATTTTTGATTTCATCTTGTACGACTTCTCCTTACCTTCCATGCACCATCAGACTTTGAAACCTAGCTCTTCCATGCACCATGAGGCTCTAATACCATATTATCATCCACAACGTCCTAGGCATCATCTAGCTCTGATACCCAATTGTAGACCCATGATATCGCTCGAACACCAATCATCCTTGACATCACAAGCCCCGATACCATGTTGCAGAAGTCCTTGATCTTTAGCACGGACCTGAAGAAACTTGTGATGTTCTCTATGCACAGCAAACCACCGACCCTCTATCTAGATATGTGATGGGGCACCTCCCTCCTTGGACTTGAGAAAGATGCCCACTTCTCTAGGGCTTCTTCAAGAATTCTGGGGCAACTACAGTAGAGAGAAGAGAAGAAGAGAGAATTGAGGGAGAAAAGGTCTGTATTGCATAGCATTCACAACATTAATGAAACCCTAATACAACCTATGTATTTATACATAGCCATTAGGTCCAACCAAAAAACTCTCCGGCTAACCTAATACATGAGTTAGCCCATGTACACCCATGTACATCCATGTCTCTCATGCTCTAATTCTTTGGATCTAAATGTGACCCATACATGAGTTAGCCCCCTTAAGACCTCTCAAACCAGGCCTTAAAATTTCTAGGATCAACCCAGACCCTAACCCAAAATAGATCCTCATGTAACTTTGCTCGCGCACTGAGCTGGCTCAGTCTCAACACTGAGCCAGCTAAGTTCCACTAGGTTGGCTCAGTCCAAAACTGAGCCGGAGATTGAGCTGACCCAGTCTTGTGCCATGCCAACATTCTCGATTGCTCAGCTCTATATTTTATCTGTGCCTTGAGACTTAGCCGATCTGGTTTTGGACTGAATCGGCTAACCTGTAGAAAATCTCCTTTCTACAGTCTTGAATCTCCGACTTTGATTTCTTGCTTCACCTTAAATCTCATATCTCTGAAGCACCAACCAAGCCCCTAAAATCCCTGGAGCCAACACCTTGACTCCTCCCGCGGCCTCTCAAGGCATGGGAACACCATAATGTTAGATATATGTATGCACTAGAAGCCAGAATTGGCTGATACTTGTAATACACTTCTAGGGGCAAAATTATAATTTTGACTATAAATAATAAAATGGGTTATTTTCTATCACATATGTGTATTTAATGTCTATGATACATCCTTTGAGTTAATGGTAATGATAATTCTTATTTTTAAGAGTTGAAAATTTAAGACAAGAATTTTTATTATTAACTCATAAAATGCTCCTGATCGTAGGATCATCATGAGGATGGTGATTGATTTGGAAGGTTAGTGTGCAATTGCTTCTTTATAGTAGATGAATCTTAAGTTTATGGTGTACAGACACCAGAGTGAGAGTACAGATACTCGTTAGAGAATGAGGGCATTGAGTGTGACCACCTCGAGTAGTCATAAGAAAGTTTACCTTCTCATTAATGATTGACTCGAAGCTATAGTGGTGTGTCTGATTCTTTGATCTGAGGTGCATCGGCAGTTCACCTTGAGGGTGTTATAGTTTGACTACACCATGACTCGATCTCCTAGCCATTCGGAATCCTGAGGTGTATGTTGGCTATAGTATGTTCATTGTAGGAATTGGATTGCACCAAGATGAAATCTGTCTACCTCGGTGGATGAGGAGCAACCCTATGATGATCATGAGAATCAAGTCCATAAGCCCATGGCCATGGCAGAGAGTGAAATAATAGAAAAAGTTTCTATTAAGGTTTTCACATCAGACTTGAATCAAATGGTTAAAGCATATGATAGAAATTAGGGTTTGATGAGTTCTCCTTAATCCTAATCTGATTAGAGCTCAAGATAGAAGAACTTAATCACATAAGTAGCTGCACCAAGAGGTTCATCTTCAGTTTTGATGGGTTGCCACCATATACTGCTAGGTGTCACTGATGGATTTTGGAAGCAATTAGAATGATTTAGATGATCGATCATTCTAGTTATCTAAATCAGAAGAGTTATGATCCATCAAAAGGAGTTTCGATGATGTCGATGATGGAGATCACGATATATCCCATTACCATACATAACGACCTAACTGCATCACACAAACAAGGGTTTGGATCTAGATATCATCAATTGAACTAATCCAGTTCAATTGATTTGAATTAGATTTAATTAGGTTCAAGAAAATCGTGCTAGCACACGATTGAACCTAACATTCTCCTTTTTCTATTATTAAAAGTTATTCCGACTGAGCCAAATGAGTTTATACTCACTCAGGTACCTTCAGCTGGTCTGACTGGAGTTTGTTCAGGTTAGAAAAGGGTTGTCTTAATTTATGAGATAAGTTAGAGACAACACCTGCCATTTTTCATCACCGGTTAATTCTTATCATTTGACTTTGGTCAAACATTGACCTTTGACCCTTGGACATCTGCCTATGTGTCATGCACTCATTGGAGAGTAGATAGGGACTTATCCCCTCTCTAAAAATTGGAAAGGAGGGAGCGCATGCCTAGGATGGCATGCACCCATGGATATGGATGCTTGGAGTCCCATATGGATGGGACTCCAGGTTGCTTCTTGGATTCAAACTAGGTGACCCTCACCTATGGACTTTGATCAGTCTTAGGCACCACCTTAGGATGAATCTATGGGTCTCTCATCTGATTAGATTAGATGATGTCATCCCTCCAATCAGATTTAGATCTGATTAAATGAAGTAACGTGATTGGTCGGGGTGATGTGGCACTGCATGGCACAGTAGGATCTATATAAAGACCTATTTGCGCCCACTTTTTATAGACTTCTCTCTTAGCCATGCCTCAAGGCTGTCCCTCTTTTTTATCCATGCCACCTTTAGGCCATCACTCTGCTCTCCATGTCCAAGGATAGTTGGGCTTTAGATTAGTGCGATTCAGACAAGAAAAGGCCGATGAGAAAGCAAGAAGGCAGCACTGCTGCAGAGACGACTGCTGATCATTGAAAGAAGTTTTGAAGATCCTCCAAATCAGATCTAAATTTAATTTTTGGAGAAAAGAAAGAGAAGGAGAAGATCTCCAGATCCAGTCTGAGTGGATACCAATAGAGGTCAGATGCTTGCATGGCTAGATCTAGAATCTCAGGCAATCAGCAAGATCATCAACGGATAATTGGATTATCCATATCAAGGTAAAACTAATTTAGATTTAATTTAATTTAATTTTTTTATTTATCAGATCATAAAACTAGATCTAAAAAATATCAGATTTGATTAGAATCTAAGAGAAAATTTTTGAAATATGTCTCTTGATCCAATCAGATCTAAACGAACCTGACCCCGGAAAATCAGGATTTCCCCTTCAACTGGTATCAGAGCCAGGTTCTTATTAAATTTATTCAGATCTGATTTAATCTAATAAATTTATGATTTTAGATGTCACATGAGATATGATTAGATCTAAAATTAAAAAATTAAAAAATTAAAATTAATTAATCTAGATCTAATATTTATGAGATACATAACTAGACTAGGAATAGAATTATTCTATGTATAGTCTAGTATAACGATAATTTTTATTTGATTAAATATGATTTTTAGATCTATTTATTTGCTATTTTATAATCTTATAAATATTATAATCACATCTAAAAATAGAAAATAAATTAAATTTAATTTGTTCATATGAGATATGATAGTTGCATGTTTAGACTAGTTGTAGAATAGTTCTACAATAGGGTCTAGATTAAATTTTATTTGATAAGATCAAATTTAAATTTAATTTTTTAGATGATTATGAGATAATTTTGATGTAAAAAACATGCATGCATGATACATGAGATGTATGCAAAACATGTTTTAATTAGATCAATTTTCTTATATGAGATATATGCTATAGATCTAATTAGTTTTTGTAGATTAGTTGTATTTCCTGATTAAGGCATTCTCTCTTGGCCTGTCCGATCATAAGAATAAAGAAGGGTTTAAAGGACCCTCTCCTCCCATTCCGATGGGGTGTTCTTATGATGTGTAGGGGTGCTGCATGTTCGTCCTTAATCAAAAATCCAAAACTTACTTTCTGCAAAATCCTAGATCCTGAAACCCTAGGATCTTATTTGCATATTTTATTTTTTGAACCCTAAACTTAATTAAGAATTAAGATTATAAAATATAATTAGATCTAAAATTAAGAATTTTAGATCTAAGACATATTCATAATAAATTGGGTTCGGGCTTGGGTAGCTCAATTAGGTCTAAGCGGTTGATCAAACCTGAATCAAGAGTTGGTTAGATGGGATCAACAATGCTTAAATTGACCAGCCTAATAGGATTAAGTCTGGGTCAAGATCGAGTCACGTGAGTGATCGATCAAGCTAAGACCTAATTAGGCTCAGAGGTTAGAGTCTGGATTGTAGGCTAACCCAATTGGTTCTGGCTCAATAATTTGGTGTCTAAGGTAAGTTTGGCAGATACGATCGACTGATTTTTAATTGGGAGCTACTCGACTCGAATGCATTCTTGTCGAGTTAATGGCATATTCCTTCCATCGGTCTCACTTACCTGGCCATGTTTGTTGACTCAGTTCTGATCTGAGGTGGTCAATAATTTGAGCTAACCCATGCCACTAAGTTAGTCATAATAGTTATGACTATGTCAAGTCTAGTTTAATGAGATCTAAATCAAATCTCCCTAAGAAAAGATTAAGTCTAAGGTCTTCCACCATTGTGGATGTGCGGGCTCTTTCCGAGGTTGATTGTTCTCGACTGGTTAAAGTGGCTCAATTGCACCGAAAAGATGCAACCATGTCTATTAGGCATTAGATGCTACAGGCTAGAGGATGGATTGGGCTCAATATTTCAGATACGGTGAGAGACTCAATTAGGAATCCAATCTATGCAAATGATGGGTCTAACTTAACTAAGGAGTGGATCAATATTTCGGATATGATGAGAGACTTAATTAGAAATCCAATCTATGCAAATGGTGGGTCTAACTTAACTAACGTGTGGATCAATATTCCAGATATGATGAGATTTATGAATTAGAGACCAAGATTGGGTGCATCATGATTAGAGAATCATTGAATAAGAGTTGTTCACTCATTGGCTAACCCATCATTAATAACTGTTAGGTAAGGTAATGAGTCAGTCGGTGGGACTGCACCACCCACTAGAAATCAATAATCATGAAAATTTTTGCATCTCTATAGAGGGAGTGTAGGGATCTGAGAAAATAGTGGGAGCTAATTTATTTAAAAATAAAAATCCCTAAATAAATTGGTTAAGTCTTAATTACAGTATCTAACTAAAAATTTTGACTCTCTACAGGAAAATGTCTGCATCCAACCCACTTAGCACGTATCCTGGACACCACATAGACTGACCGGACCCAATTATACAAGGATTGGCTCCGAAACTTCAAAATTGTTTTGGATTCCTGAGAAGTTAACCTCATGTACTGGACCTAGGACCCTCCCACCTTACCAGCCTCATCCATCCATTGAACAGAGAGCATCTCTGAAAAAGTGGATAGACGAAGATAATAAGGTCAGATATTACATGTTGGGCTCGATGTCTGATGAGCTCCAGCGCCAACATGAAGATATCAGGACTGCTCGCCAAATGTTGGCTCACCTACAGGAGATGTTTGGTGAACAGAGTCGCGCAGCCAAGTATCAAGTCACGAAACGACTTTGTAAGGCTAAGATGCGTGATGGGCAGTCAGTCCAAGATCACTGTCTGATGATGATCAAGGACATGGAAGAGCTTGAGAAGCTCGGTGTGAAGTTAGACTTGGATCTGCAGAACGATATTATTCTGCAATCCTTGACTGATGCATATGGGCAATTCATCATGAATTACCACATGCATAAACTTCAAAATTTCCTTGGCCGAATTAATGAATATGCTGGTCACCGCTGAGCTTTCTATGAAAGGTTCTAAAGGCTCAGTTCTTGCTATGGAACGGACTTCTTCCAAAAGAAAGTCTTATGGAAAGAAAAAGAAGTCTGTGAAAAAGCAAAAGGTGGAAGGACAAAGAAGAAGAAGGCAGAGCCGAAGAAAGAAGGCCGATGTCAAAGGAAAGTGTTTCCATTGCAACAGCGATGGCCATTGGAAGCGGAACTGCCCTACTTACCTGGCCACCCTGAAGAACAAGAAGGAAGGTCCTTCTGGAGGTATGCTCGTTATTGAGTCTAACCTTACGGTTTCTTCTGCATCCAGTTGGGTGCTTGACTCTGGTTCTAGTGCTCATCTGTGCACTTTCATGCAGGGATCTTGAGGATAGCAGGAGGCTGAGGGATGGAGACATGATCCTACGCATGTCGGATAATGGAGCAAGAGTTGCTGCAGTAGCCATGGGAACATACCCTCTTCGATTACCATCTGGTTTAGACTTAGTTTTGAAAGACTGTTATTATGTGCCTGCAGCTAGCAGGAATTTGATTTCTGTTTCATGCTTAGCACAAGAAGGCTATGTGATTACCTTCTTTAAGGACCATTGTAACATTCTTTATGAAAGAAATAAAATTGCAAATGGTTTCCTTATTAACGATCTTTATCAGCTACATATTGATGTACCTATTTTTAACTATCGAGCAAAATGTGAATGCCATAAAATCAAACGACCTAGGGATAGTCCAAATGATAGATATCTATGGCACCTGAGATTAGGTCATATAGCAGAAGATAGGATCAACAAATTGGAGAAAAATGGGCTATTGAGTCCATTGACTTCTGAGTCATATCCAACTTGTGAATCTTGTCTTCAA
Source organism: Cocos nucifera (assembly GCA_006176705.1). Classification (NCBI taxonomy): domain Eukaryota; kingdom Viridiplantae; phylum Streptophyta; class Magnoliopsida; order Arecales; family Arecaceae; genus Cocos; species Cocos nucifera. Next base: position 167,297 of record QRFJ01002225.1, on the reverse strand, counting down.
GGCAAAATGACTAAACTCCCTTTTTTTGTAGGACATGGGGAAAAGGGCCACAGATCTCCTTGCCCTAGTACATACTGATGTGTGCGGCCCATTTGATGTGCCGGCTAGAGGCAATTTTGTCTACTTCATTACCTTTACCGATGATCTGTCTAGGTATGGGTATGTGTATCTTATGAGACACAAGTCTGAAGCTTTTGAAAAGTTCAAAGAATTCAGACATGAAGTAGAAAAACAAATTGAAAAACCCATTAAGGTTCTTCGATCAGATCGAGGAGGTGAATACCTTAGCCAGAAATTCCTAGACTATCTCAAAAAAATGGCATAGTCTCTCAATGGACTCCACCAGGAACACCTCAACTCAACGGGAATTTCAGAATGGAGAAATCGGACTCTATTGGATATGGTTCCGATCCATGATGAGCTTCACAGACCTCCCTGATTTTCTTTGGGGACACTTCATTGTTAACTTCAATTATATCTACTGAATAGGGTTCCCTCTAAAACCGTTCCTACCACACCGTATGAGATATGGCATGGTAAGAAACCAAGTCTGAGTCATCTCAGAATTTGGGGTTGTCCGGCTCATGTCAAAAGACAACAAGCGGACAAGTTAGAGTTTAGGTCCTTTAGAGCTCGATTCATAGGATATCCTAAAGAGTCATTAGGATACTATTTCTACATTCCAGAAGACCACAATGTGATTGTGAGTCGACATGCCATCTTTCTTGAAAAATAGTTTATTCAAGATAGCGGCATTGGAAAGCAGATCAAGCTTGATGAGAAAGTCTCACAAGTACAACGAGCTAAGGACCAATTGGAACCAAATCAGGTTGAGCCAATAAGAACACTACCTCCTCCACCTCGTAGATCGGAAAGAGAGTTTTCCATCCCCCTGAAAGATACTTAGGTATTATTTCAGAGGATGTAGAGAAAATGTTCCTCATAGGTAATGGTGCTCATGGTGATGATCCCAAAACCTACAACGAGGCGATATCAGATATCGACTCCGAGAAATGGTTAGAGGCAATGAAGTCAGAAATTGACTCGATGCACTCAAACCAAGTCTGGACCTTGGTAGATCCACCAGAAGGTATAGTACCTATTGGGTGTAAATGGATCTTCAAGAGAAAGATTGGTGCAGATGGGAATGTGGAGACATTCAAGGCTAGACTAGTGGCAAAAGGTTATAGTCAACATGAAGGCATTGACTATCAGGATACCTTTTCCCCGTTAGCTATGCTAAAATCCATCCGCACATTGCTTGCTGTTGCAGCCTATTTCGATTATGAAATATGGCAAATGGACGTGAAAATGGCATTCTTAAATGGATATCTTGAGGAAGATATCTATATGGAACAGCCGCTAGGTTTCACATCCAGTGATACTGATCACAAGGTTTGCAAGCTGCAAAGGTCCATATATGGACTTAAGCAAGCATCTCGGAGCTGGAACACTCGTTTCAATGATGTGATCAAAAAGTTTGGTTTCATCAAAAATGAAGAGGAACCATGTGTTCTTCAAAAAGGTCAGTGGGAGCGCTGTTGTCTTCCTCGTATTGTACGTGGATGACATCCTCCTTATTGGGAATGATATTCCCATGTTGACATCAGTCAAAAATGTGGTTGTCCTAAGGAATTCTCCATGAAAGACCTAGGTGAAGCATCCTTTATTCTAGGAATTAAGGTCTATAGGGATAGACCGAATAGGATGCTAGGACTTTCACAGAAGATGTACATAGAGGAAGTACTAAAGAGATTTAGTATGGAAAACTCTAAGAGGGGATTAATACCCTTCAGACATGGTATTCATCTTTCCAAGAGATGTGCCCTAGCACACCTGAGGAAATAGAATGCATGAGCAAGATCCCTTATGCTTCTGCAATAGGGAGCCTCATGTATGCCATGCTATGTACACGACCTGATATAGCCCATGCTGTGAGTGTCACAAGCAGATATCAGTCAAATCCAGGTGAAGAACACTGGACTTCTGTGAAATGTATCCTTAAGTACTTGAGAAGAACTAAGGATATGATGTTGGTCTTTGGTAATGGAGAACTCCAAGTCCAGGGATACACAGACTCGGATTTTCATGTCCGATATAGATGATCGAAAGTCGACATCTGGGAGTCTGTTTGTGTGCAATGGTGGAGCTGTCAGCTGGAAGAGTTTCAAGCAAACCGTGATAGCAGATTCCACCATGGAAGCAGAATATATCGCTGCATCAAAGGCTGCGAAGGAAGCATTCTGGTATAAGAAGTTTTATGCTGCAGAAATTCGGAGTAATGCCATCAGATGCCATTCCTCTATACTGCGACAACAATGGCGCCATAGCCCTTGCTAAGGAGCCAAGGTCTCACCAAAAATCCAAGCACATCGAGCGGCGATACCACCTCATCCGTGATTACCTCGAGAAGGGTTACGTCGAGGTCAAGAGAGTTGACTCCGTAGATAATGTGGCAGACCCGCTTACAAAGCCATTGGGCCAGCAGAAGATCGAAGCCCACCTTGAGAAGATGGGACTTAGATTTGTAGCCAATTGGCTTTAGGTCAAGTGGGAGTTTGTTAGATATATGTGTGCCCTAGAAGCCAGAATTGGCTGACACTTGTAATACACTTCTAGGGGCAAAATTATAATTTTGACTATAAATAATAAAATAGGATTATTTTCTATCACATATGTGTATTTAGTGTCTGTGATACATCCCTTGAGTTAATGGTAATGATAATTCATATTTTCAAGAGTTGAAAATTTAAGACATGAATTTTCATTATTAACTCATAAAATGCTTCCTGACCATAGGATCATCATGAGGATGGTGATTGATCCGAAAGGTTGGTGTATAATCGCTTCTTCTTTAGTAGATGAGTCTTGAGTCTATGGTGTGGAGACACCAGAGCGAGAGTACAGGTACTCGTTAGAGAACGAGGGCACTGAGCGTGACCACCTCGAGTAGTCATTAAGGAAGTCTACCTTCTCGTCGATGACTGACTCGATGCTGCAGTGGTGTGTCTGGATTCTTTGACCTGAGGTGCATCGATAGTTCACCTTGAGGGTGTTATAGTTTGACTACACCATGACTCGATCTCCTAGCCATATCTATTCAAAATCTGAGGTGTATGTTGGCTATAGCATGTTCATTGTAGGAACTGGATTGCACCAATGATGGAATCTATCTACCTCGGTGGATAGAGGAGCAGCCCTATGATGATCATGAGAATCAAGTCCATAAGCCCATGGCCATGGCAGAGAGTGAAATAATAGAAAGAGTTTCTATTTAAGATTTTCACATCGAACTTGAATCGAATGATTAAATCATATGATAGAAATTAGGGTTTGACGAGTTTACCTTAACCCTAATCTGATCGGGGCTCAAGATAGAAGAACTTAATCACACAAGTAGCTGCACCAAGAGGTTCATCTTTAGTTTTGATGGGATTGCCACCATATACTGCTAGATGTCACTGGTGGATTTTGGGAGCAATTTGAATGATTTAGATGATCGATCATTCTAGTTGTCTGAATCAGAAGAGTTTTGATCCATCGAAAGGAGTTTTGATAATGTCGATGATGGAGATCATGACATATCCCATTACCATACAGAACTGAACCTAACTGGATTACACAAATAAGGGTTTGGATCTCGATATCATCAATTGAATTAACCCAGTTCAATTGATTTGAATTAGATTCAATTAGATTCAAGAAAATCGTGCTAGCATCTGATTAAACCTAACATTCTCCTTTTTCTATCATTAAAAGTTATCCCGATTGAGCCAAATGAGTTTGTGCTTCCTCAGGTACCTTCACCTGATCTGACTGGAATTTGTCCAGGTCAGAAAAGGGTTGTCTTAATTTATGAGATAAGTTAGAGATAACACCTGCCATTTTTCGTCACCTACTAATTTTTGTCATTTGACTTTGGTCAAACATTGACCTTTGACCCTTAGATATCTGCCCATGTGTCATGCACTCATTGGAGAGTAGATAGGGGCTTGTCCCCTCTCTAGAAATTAGAAAGGAGGGGGTGCATCCCTAGGATGGCGTGCGCCCATGGATAGGGATGCCTGGAGTCCCATACAGATGGGACTCCAGGTTGCTTTTTGGATTCAAACTAGGTGAACTCACCTATGGACTTTGACCAATCTTAGGCACCACCTTAGGATGAATCTATGGGTCTCTCATCTTATTGGATCAGGTGATGTCATCCCACCAATCAGATTTAGATCTGATTAAATGAAGCAATGTGATTGGCCGGGGTGATGTGGCACTGCATGGCACAGCAGGATCTATATAATGTCCTATTTGCACCCACTTTTTATAGACTTCTCTCTTAGCCACACCCCAAGGCTATCCCTTTCATTTCTTCTTGCCATCTTCAGGCCATCTCTCTCCTCTCCGTGCCCAAGGATAGTTGGGCTTTAGATTAGTGCGATTCAGGCAAGAAAAGGCTGACGAGAAAGAAAGAAGGCAGCACTGCTGTAGAGACGACTACTGATCTTCGAAAGGAGTTTCGAAGATCCTCCAAATTAGATCTAGATCTAATTTTTGGAGAAAAGAAAGAGAAGGAGAAGATCTCTAGATCTAGCCTGAGTGGATATCGGTAGAGGCTAGACGCTTGCGTGGCTAGATCCAGAACCTCAGACAATCAGCAAGATCATCAATGTGTAATCGAATTATCCATATCAAGGTAAAACTAATTTAGATTTAATTTAATTTAATTTTCTTATTTATCAGATCATAAAATCTGATCTAGAAAATATTAGATCTGATTAGGATCTAAGAAAAAATTTTTGAAATATGCCTCTCGATCCAATCAGATCTGAACGGACCTGACCCCAGGAAATCAGGATTTCTCCTTCACATAAATCCTCATAGGTGGGTCAATGGTAGCAGGTCGGTGGTGGAGGAACCTGTAAGAGAAGTCCTCAATCAGCGTTATCTCTGGCAGGGATCCTTTGATGCCCATGTTAGTTTTTCAATCAATAGGAGGAAGAAGATTAGCATTTTGGAGAGAAGAGTTCGCGTACCTTGGGATCCCTCCTTTTCCCTCTTTTATAGAATATGTCCAGAGTTTGTTAGGATGGGTCATGTGTTGTTAGTCATGGGAGAGCAAGGAGTTGTTAGAGATATTTTGCATGCCCACCAAAATATCCTTAGGAATTATGTCAGGTATTATCCCCTCATGGCATGTGGGGGGACCATATCTTATTTATGTGAATTGACAACCTAGAGCCAAGAATGAGGACTTTAAGCTTTTGATGACCTTAAGCTCGGCCTAACATCTGATCTTGACTTTAGCCTTTTGATGACCTTTAATTGAGCCTAAATTTTGACATTGGCTTCAGCCTTTTGATGACCTTAAACTCAGCCTAAATTAGGACCTCAACCTCAGCCTTTTGGTGACCTTAAGCTTGGCCAATCTTCTGATCTTGTCTTTAGCCTTCTAATGACCTTAATCTCGGCCTGACTTCTGATCATGACTTCAACCTTCTAATGACCTTAAGCTTAGCTTGACTTCTAATCTTGACTTTAATCTTTTGATGATCTGAAGCTTGGCTTGACTTAGGACCTCAGCCTCAACCATCTGATGACTTTAAGCTCAGCCTAAATTAGGACCTTGGCCTTAGACTTCTAATGGCCTTTAATTCAGTCTAAATTCTGAACTTGGCTTTAGCCTTCTAATGACCTTAAGCTTGGCCTAAATTAGGACCTCGACCTTAGCATTCTGGTGACCTTAAGCTTGGCTTCAATTAGGATCTTGGCCTCAACCTTCTGATGGCTTTCAATTTTGTCTAAATTCTAACCTTGGCTTCAGTCTTTTGATAATCTTGATCTTAGTGTGGGCATCCATGGGCTGAAGCTGGAGGATAATAATTTTTTAAGTGCATAGAAGTCAAGTTATGGGCTAGAGACCATCTTATATCATCGACTAGTACAAAAATACCTCCAACAATAGCCCTCCTACTTTCGAGTCCAAGCCTTGGTTCGGACAAAGGAAGTATACCAAATCAAACTTGCTAAATACATGTCTCCTTTTATCGTTTAGACTTAGAATCTTTAGATTTTTTATTAAAATTATTCGAAGGTTTTTATCCTTTAGCTCGAATTCAATTTTGTCATCAGCTTTTTAAGCTTAGATTTCTCCAAGCCTTGACATTCTGAGTTTGAGTTTCTGCTGATCTCAGCCTTCTAAGGTCGGATTTCTATGGACCTAGATATTTTGAGCTTGGATTTGTATAAACATTGACATTTTGAGTTTAGGTTTTCGTTGACCTCAGCCTTCTAAGGTCAGATTTTTGTAGACCTAAATATTGTGAGCTTGGATTTCCATAGACCCTGGCCTTTAACATCGTGTTTAAGAATTAAAGACTTTCATCCTTATTAAGATGAGGTTAACCCCCTATTTAAGAACCAGAAGCCTTCATATCCCTCGTAAGGATCTTCATCCAGATCAGGATAAGGTCCATCTCCTGTTCCTGATGTGGTTGGCTTTTAACCTTGTTAGGATGAGGTCCACCTTCTATTCCTAACAAGGTTACCAGGGCATAAAAGGATCATTGAGAGGCCCTCTTTTTATTATCTCTTATTTAAGAATTGGAGGCCTTCAATCTCTCGTAAGGATCTTCATCCATGTCAAGACGAGATCCACCTCCTATTTCTGACATGGTTGGCTTTTATCCTTATTAGCACAAGATCCACCTCCTATTCCTAACAAGATTGCTGGGGCATAAAAGGATTGTTGAGAAGACCTCGTTCCATTACCTTTTGTTTAAAAATCAGAGACCTTCATCCTTGTTAAGATGAGGATAACCTCCTATTTAAAAATTGGAGGCCTTTAAGGTGGCTTTTATCCTTATTAGGATGAGGTCCATCTCTTATTTCTATCAAGGTTGCTAGGGCACAAAAGGGCCATTGAGAGGGCCTCTCCTCACTACCTTCTTTTTAAGAATTGGAGGCCTTCAATCCCTCGTAAGGATCTTCACCCACATCAGGATGAGGTCCATTTTTTATTTTTGATGTGATTAATTTTTACCCTTGTTAGAATGAGGTCCACCTCCTATTTCTAACAAGATTGCCAGAGCATAAAAGAACTATTGAGAGGGCCACTCTCCATTACCTTCTATTTAAGAACCGTAGGCCTTCACCCTTGTTAAGACGAGGTTAACCTCTTGTTTAAGAATTGGAGGCCTTTATGTCCCTCGTAAGGATTTTCACCTATGTTAGGACGAGGTTCATCTCCTATTCCTAACATGGTTAACCTCTTGTTTAAGAGTCGGAGGCCTTCATTCGACTTGCTAATGAGTAATAATACCTTTTGCCGATGTCATAATAGATCTGCACAAGGAGTAAAATTTTTTGCCATATTGGCTCTGATTTGTTAGTTTACCTCTAGTCAGCCTTCTTTGGTTGATGTTCTTGTTAGGTTGGCTTCTGCGACCTCCTTTCTGGGATTAGACTCCTTCTAGTCGAGTCAGCTTCTTCAACATTGATTTTGTTTTTTGGGGGGGCTTGAATTTGGATTTGATAGCTTGACCTCAATCATGATTTCGACTTCGACTCGGCAGTGATTTTAACATCAGCTTGTCCTTGATTTTGATCTTGGCTTTATCTTGAATCTGACCTCAGCCTAGCTTAGGTTTTGACCTCAGATTGATTTAGGATCTGACTTCAATAAGGCTTAGATTTTGACCTCAAATTGATCTTTTAATGAGCTCGATTTACTAAGGTTAGATTTCTGTTGGCCTCAGTCTTTTGAAATTGAACTTCTGTAGGCCTCAGATTTGTATGATCTTTACCTAGAATTTGTTTTGCTTTCACCTCGGATGGATCTTGAACTTGACCTTGGATTGGTCTTGAGCTTATCCTCACATTGGTCTGGATTCTAACTTTAGCTTTAGCCTTTATATTTACTTCAGCTTCAGCCCTAGTTTCTTAAACTTAGTCTTCACCGACTTTGGGTGTAGCCTCGATTTTGGTGTCCTATAATCCTGTGAGAAGGAAAAGAAAAAATAATGGATAGAAGCTTAAAAGTTTTTTATCATGAGTTCTCCATTTGGGAGATCTTGCATTCTATTTAACTACCCCGATTCAGATCAAACTTTATCTTCTTCTTCTCTCTCTATTTTTTTGTTATTAACTTAGCTTTGAGTGAAATTTACATGGCCGAGTGCAAAGGTTATGGCTTTTTATAGGTGACTTTGAGGTTTCTCCAAGTCAGCTTCAATGCCATTTGATCCAAGATGTTAATGAGAGAACTTCGAAAAAGGTGGAACAGAGGCATGTGCGGGAGACTTCAGCCACATTTGGAGCACATGAACCTCAGCATGAGGGACCTTAGCCACATTGGGGGTGCATGGACCTTGACACGGGGGGACCTCAGCCATGTTGGAGGTGCATGGATCTCAGCAAAGAAGTGAAGTCAGCCGCTGCAAGCCTACAGCTGCCAGTGATGAAGAGTGAGGAGAAGGCACTTGGGAGCATGGGGGAGGAGCTCGATCATGTGGAGGACCTTAGCTATAGTGGCGAGGTTGATTGGAGGTGCAAGGCTAGATGCATGATCAGCCATGTTTGGATGCATGGGTTAGAAGATCGGCATCATTACGGTGGGTTCGACCATGCCTAAGATCACAAGGGGAGGAGGTCGGTGCCGTTAGGATCACGAGGGAGGAGAAGATCAGCATCATCATAGGTCATGCCTGGGAGTGTGAGCGAGGAGTTCACCCTACACGCGGGAGAGAGGAGATGATCAAAATCACTGGGCACATGAGAGAGAAGCTTGGCCATAGGGGGTGCGCCTGGATGTGCGGGAGAGAGTAGATGATCAGAGTCGCCTGGGCGCATGGGAGAGAATCTCTATCGTAGGGGGTGTGCCTTGATGCGTGAGAGAGAGGAGATGGCTGGAGTTGCCTAGGCACATGGGAGAGGGGAGACGGCTGGAGTCACCGAGGCATGTAGGAGAGAGGAAATGGCTAGAGTTGCCTGGGCACGTGGGAGAGAAGCTCAGCTGCAGGAGGTGCTCCTGGATGCATAGGAGAAAGGAGACGGCTAGAGTTGCCTAGGCACGTGGGAGAAAAGTGTTATAATCTGATATCGCTCTAACACCAAGTGTTATACCTATAACTACTCGGAGCCACAGTCATAGATCCGATCTCTTGCATGAACCTAGATGTTAATCTAGAAATATGAAGAAGAACAAATTAGATGGAGGCGCCTAGGGCTTGGCATTGGAACTAGAGAGGGAAGAGAGAATAGTTAAGGAAGAAAAGCTCTGTATTGAATCCACACCTTGTAAAAGTTAAAATAACTAGATTTTGTATATCCTAGTATTTTTGCTACACCATAAGAATCCTAATAAATCCAAACCCTAGCTGAAAACTCTCTTAGGTAAACCTAATACATGAAAGTACTCACCGAGCCCATGTACATCCATATCTCCAAAGCTCTCATCCCCTGGATCTAAACCCGACCTATACATGAGTTAGCTCACTTATGACTTTATAAATCAGCCCTTAAGACCCTTCGGATTAATTCTAATCCAAGACCAAACAAAAAATCCATCCTATTTTGAATGGCACCACCAAGCTGGCTCTCTCAGAAGCCAAGCTGGCTCGACTGCATCTCATCCGAACACTATCTTTTATCTACCTGAGAGAGTCTTTTCAAATTTGCCCCAAGCTAGCTCAGTTTTAGTCCGAGTCAGCTCGACTACATATTCGAGCCAGCCCACTTGGGTGTCAGCCTCTTATCTTGGCTGATACATCTTCTAGTTTTGGTCCTATTATCTATCTTATGTCCCAGGTCTCTAGAGCACCTACCAAGCCCCTTAAGGTCCTCACACCTGAACTTCAAGTTCATGCAGGGCTACATGTTGCCTCCATCCTAGGACAACTTCTATCCTAGCCTTAGGACCACACCTATCCTAGACTCCCTGGAGCCAATACCCCAACTCCTTCTATGGTCTTCCAAGGCTTGGAAGCACCACTAATCCTAACAATCTCCATCTTGGTGCATCCAAGCCTTGGCACACCTCTAGCAATGTCCTCCTGCATGATCACACTATCGATGCATGCCCTGATAGCTACTTATGCATACCTTGCCACTGCCATCTTTCTTCAGCTGCTAAGCATCCTTTGAGGCCTTTGGGATGACCTACTCCACCGCTGAAGATCTTGGCTTACACCTATGCACCATCCTTGGAGATGTAGGCATCCTTCTGCTTGGCAGCCACATCACTTGTCCTAGACTTTTCTAGAGAATCTACAGTAATCTTATATCGACACTTGCTGCACATCTTGACAGTCCTCTTAGAACTATGTCTGTCTTCCTGCACATGCCATGCTATCTGAAATTGTACATCTTTGGCACTGGTGCTAGGATATCGCTCATCCCTCTGCACCCATCCACTTTGAACTTGTGTCAAATCCCTCTCTACCTGTGAAGCCATCTTTGCCCGATGCTCCACCTAAAACAGAAGTCCCCCTGATGTCATAGAAGCCAACTTTTTAATTGAGTCACCTGAGGCCAACTATCCAATGTTGTACTGCTGGGCATGATGTTGCACCTCGAACATCGTTATAGCGCCTTCGAACCCTCTGCACTCCATGGATCTCTCCAAAATTATTTCGAATACACCGCATCCTATGGGCTCCTCTAAAACTACTAAAAGCTCATTCGACTCTTCACTTTCAGCAACTAAAATGATGGAATCCTCATCCCTCTTTTCTCGTCCCTTGTACTTCTTTCAAAATAGACATTCCCGCTTAAAGTGCCCTGCTTCACCACACTTGAAGCACTTCTTAGACCCCTTGCTGCCTCTTTGCTTGCCTTTCTTCTTTTCTTTCCTTGGCCTCTTTGAAAGTGCGAGACTATCCTTGAAGACCTCTCTTTTCATCATCCATTTCCACTACTCATTAGACTTTAGCACTGATACGGTCTTCTCATACACCAATGTCTTCTTACCATATAGCAACATCGTCACCAATGGATCAAAGCTCCTAAGTAGCGAACATAGTAGCAATAAACTCTTATTTTCCTCTTTAAGCTCCATCCCAATGTTAAGCAAGTTCATGCTCATCAAGTCAAATTACTGATTATGCCCCGCAACATCATTGCCCTCCTACATCTAAAGGTTGTACAATTACTTCTTCAGCATCAACTTGTTGCACATGTTCTTTTCCATGTACAAGTGATGTATCCTCGATCACAAACCCTTGGATGTTCTCTCCTCCAACATGCCATATAGCTCCTTATCTGCTAGACATGCTTTAATTATGGCACATGCCCTTTTCTCCAAGAACACCCATATCTTATCTATCATCTCCTCCGGCCTATCCTCTAAGGCCAAATCCAGTCCCATCTGAACTAGCAGATCCTTCAACCTAACCTTCCACATCATAAATTTTTCTTTCTATCAAACTTCTCAAATCCTATCTTCAACCCGCTGTTCTCCATGATCAAACTAAATCAAGAAATAGCAAATAGATAGATCTAAAAATTACCTTGACTAGTGACGGTGGATAATAGCCCTTAGATGTCTTTCTTCTCCATGAAGCCTGAATAAAATCTTGGATCTAGACCTCACTACTGACCTCTACTGAAACTTGATCTTCATCCTCCTCCATACTTAACTGGGCTCTAATATCAATTGTTATGATCTGAAATCACTCTGATACTAATTGTCAAGACTTGATATTACTCTGATACTAAGTGTTATGCTTACGACTACTCAGAGCAATAGTCATAGATCCAATCTCTGGTATGAACCTGGGTATTAATCTAGAAACAGGAAAAAGAACAAATTAGATGGAGGCACCTAGGGTTTGGCATTGGAACCAAAGAGAGAAGAGAGAAAAGTTTAAGAAGAAAAGTTTTGTATTGATTCCACACCTTGTAAAAGTTATAATAACCTGGTTTATATATCCTAGGATTTCTACTACACCATAAGAACCCTAATAAACCCAAACCCCAGCTGAAAAAATTCTCTAGGCTAACCTAATACATGAAAACACTCATCAAGCCCATGTGCTCTCATGTCTCCCATGCTCTTATCCTTTGGATCTAAATCCGACCCATACATGAGTTAGCCCTCTTAAAACCTTATAAACCAGGCCTTAAGATCTCTTGGACTAATCCCAATCAAAGATCAAATAGAAAATCTATCTTATTCTGTATGCCACTACGGAGTCGACTCTATCAGAAGCTGATCTAGCTCGACTGCATCTTGTCCGAACACTATCTTCTATTTGTCGGAGAGAGCCTGCTCGAATTCACCCCAAGCTGGCTCAGTCTCAATCTGAGCCAGCTCAACTGCATATTCGAGCCAGCTCGACTATGTGTCAGCCTCTTATCTCGATTGATATATCTCCTGACTTTGGTCCTTTGCTCCATTATATATCCTAGCTCTCTAGAGCACCTACCAAGCACCACAAGATTCTCATACTTGAATCTCAAGTCCATACTGGGCACAAGCTACCTTTACCTATGATAGCTCCTGTCTTAGCCCTTGGACCACACCTATCCTAGACCCCCTGGAGCTAACTGATAGATATGTGCCCTAGAAGATAGATTGGCTGACACTTATAATATAATTATATGAATAATTTTATAATTTTTATTATAAATTAATAAAAAAATTATTTTCTATCATAATGTGTATTTAAAGTGTCTGTGATACATCCTTTAAGTTAATGGTAATGATGATTCATATTTTCAACAGTTGAAAATTTAAGATATGAATTTTTATAATTAACTCATAAACTACTTCCGACCGTAGGATCATCATGAGGATGGTGCTCGATCTGGAAGGTTGGTATACGATCACTTTCTTAGGATAGATGAGTCTTAAGTCTATGGTGTGGAGATATTGGAGCGAGAGTATAAGTACTCATTAGAGAATGAGGGCACTGAGCTGACCACCTCGAGCAATCATAAGGAAGTATATCTTCTGGTCGATGACAAGCTCGATGCTGTAGTGGTGTATCTGATTTTTTGATCTGAGGTGCATCGGTAGTTCACTTTGGGGGTGTTATAGTTTGACTATATTATAACTCGATCTCCTGACCATTCAAAATCCCAAGGTCTATGTTGGCTATAGCATGTTCATTGTAGGAATTGGATTGTACCAATAGAAAATCTATCTACGTTGGTAGATGAGGAGTAGCCCTATGATAATCATTAGATTGAGTCCTTAAGCCCATGGCTATGGTAGTGTGAAGATGATAGAAATAGTTTCTATTAGGATTTTATATTGGACTCAAATCAAATGATTAATTAATATGATGGATGTTGGATTTGACGAGTTCATCGTAATCCTAATCTTATCGAGGCTCAAGATAGAAGAACTCAATCACATAGGTAGCTACACCGAGAGGTTCATTTTTAGTTCTGATGGATTACCACCTTATACTGCTAGGTATCACTAGTGGATTTTAGGAGCAATTAGAATGATTTTGATGATCAATCATTCTAATTGTGTGAATCAGAAAAGTTTTGGTCCATCAAAAGAGGTTTCGACGATATTGATGATAGAGATCGTGACATGTCTAATTACCATATGAAGTTGAACCTAACTAGATCGCATAAACAAGAGTTTGGATTTGGATATCATCAATTGAGCTAATCCAGTTTGATTGATTTGGATTAGATCCAATCAAGTTTAAGGTAATCGTGCTAGCACACGATTGAGCCTGACTTTCTTCTTCTGTAATTTTTCTAGTTCATCGCAACCAAGTCAAATTTGATTTGACCATTTCTATATATTGAATGAATTTATTTTTATTTGACTAAAACCAGTCTAGATCAGATTAATTATAGAAATTAAATTCATTCCTAGTGCAATTGGACTTGGGTCAAAAGTTAACCTATTTGAGAGATTTGGGGATCACTTAATCAGATGTTTCTAGAAAATTCTTTAGAAATCTTTTTGCTGTAATTTTTGGATATGTGATAGGGATTCAAACATTCTATGGATTTGCCAAATTTTGTGATTTATGGTAGAGTTTTGATTGGGTTTTGATAGAGTTTGATTTAGATCAAACTCTTAAGGAAAGAGTCCAAGGCGCAATGGACTCTTCCTTATCTACTCATGCTGCCACCTTCTAGATTGATTTTTAGCATCAGAACTAGATGAGATCTAGGTTTTCACATGGAGAATAATTTTTGAAGTCTCAATGATCAAATAAGTAAGTTATTTGATCAAAGAGGGACTCTAGATGGCGCATAAGGTTTAAAACCACTTCTTACACCATTATGATATTGCATAACAATTATTTTCCAAGCCCAAAGGAGCCATCCCTTTGATATCCCACACCCCTTTTATCCTGTATCTTCCTATCCTCTACACACCTAAAAGGTTAGGCATAAATCAGAGAAGAAGGTCCAAGTATTTTGGTACAAGATTCAGATTCTATGCGATGGTGTTCGTGAGATGGACGAGCTACCTTCAGAAATTATTTGAAGGACATACAGATAAGATTCAGATCTAATCTTTTAAAAAAGTATTTATGAGGAGAAGGCATCTAGATCTTACCCAAGTAGATACCGGTAGAGGTCAGGCACGTGCGTGCTCCTTCCAGAACCTCAGGAACGATCAGGATCATCATAGGATAATTAGATTATCCAATTAAGAACTTGAAATTAAATCTAATTTAATTTAATTTTTATTTTTAATATCAAATCACCATGATCAGATCTAAGAACTCTTAGATCTGATTGGATCATAAAAATTTTTATAGAAAAATCTACATCAGATCTGGACGATCCTGCGGTGGAAAATTAGATTTTCCTTCACCAACACCCCGACTCCTCCCATGGCCTTCCAAGGCTTGGGAGCACCACCAATCCTAACAAGAAGCTCCATCGTAGGGGATGCACCTAAACACGTGGGAGAGAGAAGATTGACTGCAGGGATGATGGCTTCTTTCTTTTTTTTTTGAAATAGGGAAACTAAACACCTATTTTTTTGAAGGAGATCAGCGCCACTTGGGATCATGAGGGTGAACTTCAGCACCATCTGGGATTGCAAGGGAGATCGGTGGAACTCACATGCAGGGAGGACATCAGCTGGACAAGTGCATGGGTGCATGGGAGAGGGGATCAACTAGATGAGCGATGGGCATAGGGGTGCCAGACGTCGGCTGGATGCACATGGGATCAGGAGAGGCCTACAGACGCCAAGCCCTCCCCTCATTCTTCCTGAAGGTTTGATAGGAACGCGATGTTGTCGTTAAGACACCGTGTTTATCAGTTTAATCCGACTTCTTAAAATTATTGAAAATGCATAGATAGTAGTGAGTCGGATTGAATCCATGGGGAAGGTAGTGTTTTTAGATTTGAAATCTTTGATTTTTGAAAAGAAAAGAAGAAAAGGATTTTTAGAATCAAAAGTGAAGTCAAAAAATTAAAAGCAAAAATTAAAAGGTGCAGAAATTTAAACTTGGTACTAAGATCTATTAGTTAGATCTTAGCATCTACTTGCAATAAAATAAAAAGTAATAATTAACGTGTAAAAATTATAATAAAAATAAAAAGCAAAAAATTAAAATGTAAAAATAAAATTTTTATTAATTAAAATTTTAGAATTTAAATACATAAAATTTAAAAAAAAAAGATAATAAAATAAAATAGCCTGATCTCTGATCTTGGATCGGCATTGGTAGAAAGATGGTGTAGAAGCTTGACTCTTTTTCTCGGCACCCGTTGCTTCGAAGTAGCCTTTAACCCATAGCCTGGCTTCGCCCTGTACGAAAGCTTCACCTTGATCGGAGATGTTGATTTCTGGAGACCTAGGGTCCTTTTTATAGTGCTAAGAGGGCAGAAAAATTTGCTTCTAGGCAATGTGGGACTAATGAACTTTGTAATCATCCAAATTTGAATAAAATTCAAATTAAAATAGCTTTGATACATCTCTGGTAAATCTGATAAAATCAGCCGTTCAATAGAAATCCAACGGTCCAAAAATCATCAAAATCGAATGCAAATCAGCTCAGATCGGGTCGGATTAAATTCTGGCCATTGGATCGTGCTTGATGGAGGAAATCTGGCCGCAAATCATGTGCCTGAGAGTTTAATCGCCGTCGGGAGCTTTCTAGACCGTCGGATCATCGCCTGGATCGAGCGCTGTCGTCCGATGGTGATCCACATGATGTCTGTAGTTGAATAAAATCTGGAAGCAACAACAGCTGTTCGATTCTGACCGCAAACAACCACATCCGTCCAATTGCGCAATCACTATTCCCATGGACCGCATGGACCGACCGTACCGCACACCGCAATCAATCAGCGCCTCTATTGTCGAGCGAAAAGACTTAATTACCCTTATGAGCCACGATAAATTTCTGTAGACCCTCTAGGGGTCTAGGTCCACCACGTGGCAATCTCTGATTTGCCGAATTTTGCTGAGCTGGCGGTCCACGCCTGGATCGTGGACCGGCTGATGGCTTCAACGGCTGAGTCGGCTTTGATGGCTTAGCTTGGCTTGGTGGCTCGGCTTGTGGAGCCGGCTGAGCCGTTTTCTTTTTTATTTAATTTTTATTTATTTATTTTATATTTTTTTAAAAAAAATTCATATCTTCTGTTTTACTTAAAATTTATTTCATTATGATCAAAAAAAATGAGCTCTTTCTATTGATAATAAAATTTTATTTTTTAATTTTTATTATTTTTTATTATTTTTTAATTAATAAAAATATGAATTTTTTAAAAAATATATATAAATTGATTAATAATTCTTAAAAAATAATATAAATTAATTAATAAATTAATACTTTTATTGGTGAATTTATGATGCTTATCAAGGTTCTTGATCTAGGGTTTTACAGGTAGATCTTGAAACTTTTTAAAGATTTTACTGTGAAAGACTTAAATAAATTAAATATTTATTTAAATAAATATGTAAACACCTAAATCTCAAATCTATTACATGATCAAGGCATGATATTAATTCAAAAATTAAAATCAAACAAGAAAGAAAGGATTGATCAAATCAACCTAGATCTACACTACATCAAATGCAAGTATGAAGTTTATAGATCATATCAATTACCTGAGCAAGTTAGACATTCTAACTTGTTGATCAAGGATTGAGAATGAAGTCACGAGCTGCACATGCATCCGGCCTCTATGAGTCGTCCACACGAGCCTACGATCTCTGATGTGAAGTTTGATGCAGGAAATCAACACAGCATGCTAGTACTGTGCTGATCATTCTTTGATGGTCGATCCGATGCTCTCTTCATCAAAATTTAGACTCTCTAAAATATGAGAAGGAAGATGAGAGTTTACTAATCTAAGACTCTCTGAGAAAAAATCCAAAAAAAAAGAGGAGAGATTGAAAATAAAATAGCCCTAGAAGAAGACCCTCTTCTTCTTCTCTTTTCTCTCACCTAGACACCTAGTTTGGTGCCTATGGAACCCCCATGCCCAAGGATCCTCTTCCTATAATTTTTGCACACCCCAAAGCTCTTCCAATGCTCTATATTTCATGGAAAAATAAGAATGAAATTAATCCAATAAATAGAGAAAAGAGGAGTCCAAGTTAGACCAAAATCCTAGACTAGGAATATCCAAATATGGGAAGTTGTTGGGGCATCTAACTCTTGGCCGCCTCCTCCATAATTATTGGCGTGGACTAGCAAGGGAGGGCACCCAAAAAAAAAAGATTATTTTTGTGGAATAAGAGAAGAATTAATTAAAAGAGGGGGTGGCACTCAAGGAAAGGTGTTTTGGTCAACAAGGATTCTATCTCATAGAATCCTAAGCAAAACTAACTCCTCTTTTGACTTGGTCTTCCAACAAATTGCCTTATGAGAAAAGGATGAGAGAAAGAGGGCATGGAAGCCATGGGAGTGGAGAATTTTTACATAAGAAATAAAATAAAAAGGGCATGGGGCGTGAGGATTAGGTGGCACAAGTGATAGGGAGTCTAGTCACACTAGGACTCCTATTTTGACTTGGTCAAACAAGATCTTTTAACCAAGTAAAATCAAGATTAAACAAACCCAATTAAATAAGGCCCTAACCCATTTAAGAATTTAATTAAATCAAATTTAATTTTAATTTATTTTTTAATCAAATTAGAAAATTAGGTTAATCCGAGTCCTAGTTAGACTAGGACTAGTTCTTCCTTGCACTTGGCTTATCCAATAAACCAATTGGACTTGATCCAAGCAAGCCAAAATCAAATCTAATTAAGTTATATTTAATTAGACTTAATCTCAATCTATTGGCTTAATCAAATTAAGTTAATTATTAATCTAATTGCTAATCGATCCTCCTGCAATACTTGCACTAGGTTAAACACCAATCATATTGATTATTTAACCCTAGAACGATTCCTAATCATTGATCAACCATCCGATCATATCAAAAGCACTAATGTGTATGATATCATAGGTTTGAACCTATGTCGATAGTACAGAAATAAATTTTTCTACCAATCAAAGTGACCGTCTAGCAATGATATCCAACGGTCGGATAGGTCGAAGGTGTAGAACACCATACTTAGAACCCACATGGATATAGTTTCCATATAATTCATCCCCATGACCACAATGCTAGTAGGACACCTCAGAGTTCAACTATCAACTCTGATCAGGTTGTCCACATCATATTTCAAAATATCAAATTCATCTGATGGATTACCTTGGCCATGATTTTGCTATATTGAAATACAGTGATACATTCTTCTCCAACTCTTGGAGTAGTAAATTAAATCTTGATTACACTCCGACTTCACAAGTACTTAACTGTGCCCAGAAGCCTTCTATTGCTAAATTAGAAATTTAGTTAGTCTGGTACCAAAGCACAGTGAGTTGCTTGCAAGTCACTGAGGTGATCTTAGATCTAAGAGATACTTATACCTATATCCCATTAAAGACATTCTCGACAGTAGAATGCTTTAGAATTGGTCACGTTCAATGATGATGTACCCATACATCTCACCTATATGCCATACCAGTGTCTCCACACTTCTTGGTTAAGAGGACAACCAATCTATTTGGCATATAGCGCCCTATGCTCGATAGATGCTATCATTCTAATTAATAGCCTATCATTTGGTCGTGAACAAATTTAAAGATAAATCGATAAATTCTCTCTTTATCGAAACTAAATAGTCCTAAGGACTTCATCACAATAATGAAATTCATTAGAAGATATAAATTTATGATGAAAAAAGATGCTAAAATATTTTTTATTAATTAATAAATTAATTACAATATCTCAATCATCAATAGACTGATGATTGGCTTTAGAGCATAATTTTCAACAACTCCCACTTGACCTAAAGCCACTCGACATAGTATCAAATACCCATCTTCGATTTATGGTTATCAAACTTCTTGATTGCCAGGGCTTTAGTGAAGGGGTCAGCTAGGTTCTCCTTTCCATCGATCTTCTGAAGGTCGAGGTCATCATGATCCATGATCTCATGGACCAAATGAAAGCGGAGTAGAATGTGCTTTGTCCGCTGGTGTGCCTTTGATTTTTTTGCTTGAGCTATGGTGCCAGTGCTGTCATAACAGAGCAGGATTGGACAATCAATGGAGGGTGCTACTCCAAGCTCGGTGAAGAATTTCCTCAGCCATAGCTTTCTTTGCTGCATCTGATGCTATCATATACTCTGCTTCGCAAACAGAGTCTGCCACTATATGCTGCTTGAAATTTTTTCAGCAGATGACTCCACCATTTAGACTAAAGATATATCCCGACACACTTTTACTGTCATCATGATCAGATTGAAAGTTGGAGTCTGTAAATCTTACAAGCTTCAGATCTGACTCACCATAAACCAACCATTGGTTCTTAGTATTTCTCAAATACTAAAGGATGGTTTTAACCAACTTTCAGTGATTTTCTTCAAGATCAGACTGGTATCTACTCACTACTCTTAGTAAGTATGCCACATCTACTCTCGTACATGTCATTGCATACATAATAGACCCCACTACCAAAGTATATAAAATTTTACTCATACGCTTTCTCTTTTCAGGAGTTGTCGGACAATCCTTCTTAGAGAGAGAAATTTCTTGGCCTGTCGAAAGATAGCCTTTTCTAGAATTCTCCATGCTGAACCTCTTCAACACAGTTTCTATATACGTGGACTAGGATATACCAAGCATCCTTTTAGACCTATCCCTATAGATCTTCATCCCTAGGATGTAGGATGCTTTACCCAAGTCCTTCATGGAGAACTATGATGACAACCAGACTTTTATTTCTTGTAGTGTGGAGATATCATTCCTGATTAAGAGAATATCATCCACATACAAAATAAGGAATACCACTGCTGGCCCATTTGCCCATTTGTAAATGCAAGGTTCTTCTCCATTCTTAATGAAGCCATATATTTTGATCACTTTATCAAAATATATGTTCCAACTACGAGATGTCTGCTTCAATCCATAAATGGATCTCTGAAGCTTCCACACCTTGGACTCATCTATGGATTTGAACCATTCAGGTTGTACCATATACACCTCTTCGATCAGCTCTCCATTTAGAAAAGCTATCTTCACATCTATCTGCCAGATCTCATAGTCCAAATGGGCAGTAATGGCAAGCATGATCCGAGTGGACTTGAGCATTGCCATAGGGGAGAAAGTCTCATCATAGTCAATACCATAATGTTGACGATACCCTTTGGCAATCAGATGGGCTTTATAGGTCTCTATCTTTTCGTTTGCACCTCTCTTCCTTTTGAAGATCCATTTACACCTAATTGATTTAACCCCTTCAGGTGGGTCAACTAATATCCATGCATCATTGACCTTCATGGAATCTATTTTGGATCTCATGGCTTCTAGCCATTTCATAGAGTCGGGTTTCTGCATTGCATCCATATAGGTGATCAGATCCTCATTGTTCTTATCAAGTTCGATGGAATTATCATCCTGGACCAAGAATCCATAATATCTATTCGAATGGCATGGTACTCTATCGGATCGCCTTAATGGTGCGGGTTCACTAGGCTTCGAATCTGATCCGATCAAATCCGACATAGGTTCAATATTTTGTATTAAACTTTCTATCTATTGAACTTCATCAAGTTCAACCTTAGAGGCAACAATTTTTTCACTAAGGAACTCCTTTTCCAAAAAGGTTGCCCTAAGGCTGATGAACACCTTTTATTCATTAGCATGATAGAAATAGTATCCTTTGATCTCTTTTGGGTATCCTATGAATGTACACTTGTCAGACCTAGATCCAAGTTTGTCTGTAACTAACCGTTTGACATAAGTCAGGAACCCCTAAATCCTAAGGTGTGAAAGTGCTAGCTTACGCCCTGTCCACATCTCATATGGGGTTTTAACTACAGACTTACTTGGAATCTTATTTAATAGACAACAAGTCGATTTGAGGGCATATCCCTAGAAGAATATCAGCAAGCTGGCAAATCCCATCATAGATCAGACCTTATCTAACAAAGTTTGATTCTTTCTTTCAGATACACCATTATGCTGTTGTGTTCAGGAAGGAGTCCATTGGGAGAGAATTTAATTCTCTCCTAGATATGTGAAAAACTCATCAGAAAAGTATTCTCCTCCTCAATTAGATTGAAGAGTTTTAATACTCTTTCCAATTTGTTTTTCTACTTCACTTCAGAATCGTTTGAACATTTCAAAAGAATCCGACTTATGTTTCATCAAATAGACATATCTATATCTATATAGATCATCTGTGAAAGTGATGAAGTAGACATATCTACCTCTGGCACTTATGCTCATTGGTCTACATACATCAGTATGTACTAGACCTAAGAGCTCATTGGCTCTCTCACCTTTTTCAGTAAAAAATGACTTGGTCATTTTACCAAGAAGACAGGACTCATAGAATAGACTACATTAATAGGTTGTGATAATATATATATACACCATTGTTCAATTATCCATAGAAAGCAGTAACATCATTCATAATGACATTACAAACTTATTTCTTTATTGAAATTTCATAATTATTCATGGCCAAAAAGCCTACAAAAATGATATTTAAAAAAAAACTAAGATAGAAATGACAATCACTAAGAACAACGGTATGAGTTTCAAATATAAGTTTCAAAATTTCTAAAGCTAGAATTGAAAATGATCTTCCATCTTCAACGTTTAGGAATCTCTCACCATGCTTGAATCTTCTATTGACCTGCAACCCCTACAATGAATTACAAATATGGTAAGAGCTATCGGTATCCAATACCCTGTCAGTAATATCATAAATAGAGAAATTGCAAGGAGTTATCATATAAATACCTTATCCAGCAATAGCTTGCTTCTTTCTCTACCTATTCAGATCGAGGGAGGCAATGTACTGAGGATAGTTCCTTTTTTAATGCCCCCACTTCTTGCAAAAGAAGCATTCAGCTTGACTCTTATCGGGCTTGATCTTCCTAGTCTAGCCCTATACTGATGTCCCAATCTGAACTTGCACCTTCTTTGTTTTCTTCTTTTTGTTCTTCTTTCCTTTTCTAAATGATTGAGAACCAGAAGATGAACCTCCCATTAAGTTCACCGACTCTTTATGGAGCTGGTGATCCTTCCTAATGTTCTAAAGTAACCCTAGTAAGCTATGGTAGTTTACTTCAGGCTTTGTCATTCCATAATGAGTAATAAAAGGGAGATAGGACTTTGGCAATGAGTTCAATATTGCATCTTTTCCATGTTGTTCGTGCAAGGGAAAGCAGAGTTTGCTTAAGCGCTCAATTAGCTTGATCATATATAGTATGTGATCGATGATAGAGGCTCCATCCCGCATTCTGGCATTGAAGATGGTGCAACTAGTCTTGTACCTCTCAACGTCATTGGGTGTGCTAAAAGAATTCTCCAACACTTGGAGCATTTCATTTGGCTGAGCTATCTCAAACTTGTGATTGAACTTGTCGGTCATCGTAGCCAGCACAATATAGCACACCATGGTTCAGTCACTAAGCCACTTCTGATAAGTATTTCTGACTGTTCCACGTGCATTGGCTGCTGGCTTCTCAGGTGTAGGATCCATCAGCATATATAGGATCCATTTATGCTCCAGGACAATCTTCAACTTTCAGTACTAGCTATCGAAGTTCAGTCCCACCAATTTATCATTGTCCAACAATGATCGGAGCGATAAAAAAGTGTCCATGTCTGCACAAAAAAAAATCAAAATCTAATTAGTAATTGATTCATAAACCTAAAGATTTGGATTTTAATCAAAAGGTTTCTTCCACTGTTTTATTCGAATCGATATCCTCTACCTTTAATTCGAGGAATTATCCTAATTTCTTATTGGGTACTAGAATTCATATAGACTGTACACAAGCCCAACTTTGATTGCCCACCCATGTATATGTAAGGGTAGGTTCATAACCAATTATTTTTCTAAATAATTTTTAGTTATTAAATTTTGCCCCAGCCCTTGATCAGTTGGCTTTGGCCATCTCAGAAAAGGGTCCTGTTAGGTCCAACCATTAACATGACCATACTTAGGCCATCTAACCAATGAATGATTAGGCCTAACTTTGGTTTGCCCAACTTTGGTTGGCCCACCTGACCATCATTTAGAAAGATGTATCAAAGAGATCATATAATGAATGATAATTCCATCAACTGATAAGCACCAAGCCTTTGGGCCTCCAATGATTATTCAACTGATGCACCCATTATCATCCACTTTAATAGAAAGCTATGATCTAGTTATCATATAACTATTTCATTTTAGGGATCTAATAATTTTAGAAGATTTATTTATAGAAGTGAGTAGATCAGATTAACCAGCTTGTCATGATAATCCCACTAGCTTCACCAAGTCAGCTTAAGGGAGACCACTAATAGGCTGGTCTAGGAGCATCTAAATCATCACACTAATTTACCTAGCTGACATGGGTCAACTCGAATAGTTAAGTGATTCAATTAAAACATAATCTCACCAAAAGGCTAAATAAGTTCGATCGGTGGGAGGGTCCGCCAAAGCTTGCCTTAGACACCATCAGAAATGGTCAAGTAAGCGGGCTGCCAATTAAAAACCACCGATCTAATTTACCTTAGATACCAATTAGTTTAATTAGTTTCAATTAGATCAACCTAACAATTTATGCTAGATCGCATAGCCAAGAATCAAATCCATCTTGGGTCTTGTTAAAGACATGGACTTGACCAACTACAACTATTGTAATTGATCTAGAGAATCCTTGACCTAATCTAAGATAATAATTGATTAGATTTAGTCAATTCTCTAATTAGGTCCATTCTTTAATCTAATCCTAGGTCTAACCCAATTAATGGACCTAATCTTCATTAACCCATTTAACCCAATGTGTTATGATTTGTGCCTTAGGATCTTCAATTCACAATCCTAGATCCTAATCAATCAACTTCTTAATTCTCAATTAAGTTTCAGGCTGGGGGTTGGGGTTCGACTTTTCAAAAATAATTTTTATGTTTATAAAATATTTTTACAACATGGTTCTATCAATCAAGTTGCATGTTTGATTCATAATCAATATGCAAGTAAAATAAACATAAAACTATTTTTGATCTAATCTAAACAAGTTCATGTAATTGAAATAGTTTCAATAATAATTAATTATAAATTTTTTTAGATCAAATCTAACATATTTATGAAGATTAAAATATTTTTAATCAGATCTTAAAATCTTTTAGATTTAATTTAAAATTTTATGATTAATTTTTTAGATCAGCACGTACTAGGACAACCTTATGGCAGTTCATGAGATCTAATTTTTTTTTAATTTTAGATTTAATAATTAAATTATAAATTAGATCTAACCTAAGAAATAATCTAAACATGCATAAAAATCATGTAACAAGAACCTAGGCTCTAATACCAATTGAAGGTTCTTGATCTAGGATTTTACAAGTAGATCTTGAAACTTTTTCAAGATCTTGCAGCGAACAATTTAAATAAATTAAATATTTATTTAAATAAATATATAAATACCTAGATCTCTAATCTATTATATGACCAAGGCATGATATTAAATCAAAAATTAAAATCAAATAAGAAAAAAAAGGTTGATCAAATCAACCTGGATCTATACTACATCAAATGCAGGTATGAAGTTTATAGATCATATCTATTACCTGAGCAAGTTAGACATTCTAACATGCTAATCCAGACTTGAGGATGAAGTCATCAGCCACATACTCATTCGGCATCTTGGAGTCATCCACATGAGCCTACATTCTCTGATATGAAGTACGATGTAGAAAATCAGCACAGCATGCTAGTACTGTGCTGATCCTTCTTCGACAGTCGATCCGATGCTCCCTTCTTTGAAATTTAGACTCTTAAAAATATGAGAAGAAAGATGAGAGTTTATTATTCTAATACTCTCTTAGAAAAAAACCTCAAAAAAAAAAGAAGAGATTGAAAATAAAACAGCCCTAGAAGAAGACCCTCTTCTTCTTCTCTTTTCTCTCACCTAGACCCCTAGTTTGGTGCCTATGGAACCCCCACGCCCAAGGATCCTCTTCCTCTAATTTCTGCAAATCACAAATCTCTCCTGAAGCTCTGTACACCATGAAAGAATTAGAATAAAATTAATCTAATAAATAAAAAAAAGAAGAGTCCAAGTTAGATCAAAATCCTAGACTAGGAATATCCCAACATGGAAAGTTGTTGGGGCGCCCAAAAGTTGGGCGCCTCCTCCATAATTATTGGCGTGGACCAGCAAAGGAGGGTGCACAAAAAAAGAGATTATTTTTATGGAATAAGGAAAGAATTAATTAAAAGAGGGGGAGGCACTCAAGGGAAGGTGTTTTGGTCAATAAGGATTCTATCTCATAGAATCCTAAGCAAAACTAACTCCTCTTTTGACTTGGTCTTCCAATAAATTGTCTTATAATAAATGGAGGTGAGAAAGAGGGTACAAGAAGCCATGGGAGTGGAGAATTTTCACATAATAAACAAAACAAAAAGGGCATGGGGCATGAGGATTAAGTGGCGCAAGTGATAGGGAGTCGTAGTCACACTAGGACTCCTATTTTGACTTGGTCAAACAAGATCTTTTAATCAAATAAAATCAAGATTAAACCAACCCAATTAAATAAGACCCTAACCAATTTAAGAAATTAATTAAATCAAATTAAATTAGATTTAATTCTAATTTATTTTTTAATCAAATTATAAAATTGGATTAATCCGAGTCCTAGTTAGACTACGACTAGTTCTTCCTTGCACTTTGCTTATCCAATAAATCAATTAGACTTGATCCAATCAAGCCCAAACTAAATTTAATTAAATTATATTTAATTAGACTTAATCTCAATCTATTGGCTTAATTAAATTAAGCTAATTAGCAGTTCAATTACTAATCAATCCTCCATAATACTTGCACTAGATTAAATACCAATCATTTTGATTGTTTAACCCTAGAACGATTCTTAATCATTGATCAACCATCCGATCAGATCATAAACTCTAATATATGTGACCTTATAGGTCCAAACTTAAATCAGTAGCATAGAAATAAATTTCTGTACCAATCAAAGTGACCATCTAGCATTGATACCTGATGGCCGAATAGGTCGAAGGTGTAGAACACCGTCCTTAGAACCTATGCGGATATAGTTTCCATCTAATTCATCCCCTTGACCACAATGCTTGTAGGACACCTCAGAGTTCAACTGTCAACTCTGATCAGGTTGTCCACATTATATTTCAAAATATCAAATCTATCTGATGGATTATCCTGGGCAAGGTTTTGCTATATTGAAATACAGTGATACATTCTTCTCCAACTTTTGGAGTGGTCAATTTCATCTTGATCACACTCCAACTTTGCAAGTACTTGACTGTGCCCAAAAGCCTTCCATTACTGAATTAAAAATTCAGTTAGTCTGGTACCAAAGCACAATGAGTTGCTTGCAAGTCACTGAGGTGATCTCAGGTCTAAGGGATACTTATACCTATATCCCATCAAAGACATTTTCGATAGTAGAATGCTCTGAAGTTGATCATGTTCCATGATGATTTATCCATACATGTCATATGTATACCATACCAGTGTCTCCACACTCCTTAGTTAAGAAGACAACCAACCTATATGACATATAGCGAGCTATGCTCGATAAACACTGTCATCCTAATTAACAGCATATCATTTGATCGTGAACAAATTTAAGGACTAATCGATAAATCCTCTCTTTATCAAAACTAAATAGTCCTAAGAACTTCATCATAATAATAGAGTTTATTAGAAGATGTAAATTTATGACAAAAAAAGATGCCAAAATATTTTTTATTAATTAATAAATTAATTATAATATCTCAACCATCAACAAGCTGATGATTGACTTTGGGACACAATTCCCAACACTTTCTTCTTTATTTTTTGAAATAGAGGAATCCAAGGATAACATGGAATCAAAGGAAAGAGTATAATTTTGTAATCCATTGGACATCCACGGCAAATGTTGAGCTATCCTTGCCTTCTGAAAGTCGAAGTTTAAGCAGATTTGCTAATAGCTTTGGAATTAGAAGAGCCAGATGCAATTGCATATAGTAAGACTAGATGGTGCACAACAATAGCTGAATATTTGGATCTACATAATTCATTTAACAGAGCAACATATGAAAAGTAATAACTAGTTGCAGCATTATCTAAGAAAATGGCACATCCCTGCATGGCATAATTGAAGAACTTGGCATAGAGTTGAAGACCAAGGCAGTGGCACTTGAATAAATAATAATAGCTAGAGCATAAGAGAGAAAGTAATTGAAGCAAGTAAGGAAATAACATTCATTTTAGCTTTAAATAGAAATTAGCCCTACCAGTAAGAAGCCATTGTTCATGGACCTGGCAACAACTTATTTGAGATCAGACAACCTTAGCTTGAAGAATATAGCTCCGATTTGACCTAAATAGGTAAAATTAGTGACCCATAGGAATAATGAATGGAAATAACATCTTGGTTCTACCATAACAACTGGAAGCCTAAACCCATTAGTATGATTGTTAATAATAAAAGTACATTGCTTTATTAGATGATTGACAAATGAAATAGCTTGTAGTAGAAAATAGGTACCCAAATGAAGATGCAATAAGTTAACAGTTGATTCATGCCAAAGTAACCACCAACCTAAGAAAGCCTCTCTTCTTCCTCTAATTTTTTATGATACCCCTCCATTTTTTCCATCTCTCCCAAGACCTCAGTCTCTCCATTTTATTTTGGATTTTAAAGGTTGTTTTAATTTTGCCTAGCATATCAAATTGCAAATGAAGATCCTCCTTCATGTTGGAAATTATGTCCCAAAAGCCAATCGTTAGCCTGTTAATGGTTGAGTTACTTTGTATATGTAATTGATCATTGATAAATAAAATACTTTGGCATATTTTTCATCATAAGTCTTCATCTTCTAATGAACTCCATTTTTGTGATGAAGTCCTTAAGACTATCTAGTTTCGATAAAGAGAGGATTTATCGATTAGTCCTTAAATCAATTCACGACCAAATGATAGGCTGTTAAATAGGACAACAGCATCTATCGATCAAAGATCACTGTATGTCATATAGGTTGGTTGTCCTCTTAATCAAGGAGTGTGGAGATACTGGTATGGCATATAAGTGAGATATATGGGTACATCATCATTAAATGTGACCAACTTTAGAGCATTCTGCCATCGAGGATGTCTCTGATGGGATATAGGTATAAGTATCCCTTAGACCTGAGATCACCTCATTGACTTGCAAGCAACACACTGTGCTTTGGTATCGGACTAACTAAATTTCTAATTCAGTAATGAAAGGCTTCTAGGCACAGTCAAGTACTTGCGAAGTTGGTTTGTGATCAAGATGGAATTGACCACTCCAAGAGTTGGAGAAGAATGTATCATTGTATTTTAATATAGCAAAACCTTGGCCTGGATAATCCATCAGATCGATTTGATATTTTGAAATACAATGTGGACAATCTAATCAGAGTTGATAGTTGAACTTTGAGGTATCCTACGAACATTTTGGTCAAGGGGATGAATTATGTGGAAACTATATCCGCATGGGTTCTAAGGATGGTGTTCTATACATTCGACCTATCTGACCGTCGGGTATCATTGCTAGATGATCACTTCGATTCATATAAAAATTTATTTTTGTTCTATCAGCTTAGGTTCAAAACTATGAAGTCACACATATTAGAGCTCATGATCTTATCGGATGGTTGATCAACGATTGAGAATCATTCTTGGGTTAGACGATCAATACGATTGATGTTTAACCTTGTGTAAGTGTTGCAGGAGGATTGATTAGCAATTTGATTGCTAATTAGCTTAATTTGATTAAGCCAAAAGATTGAGATTAAGTCTAATTAAATATAATTTAATTAGATTTAATTTATGCTTGATTAGATCAAGTTTAATTGACTTATTGGATAAGTCAAGTGTAAGAAAAAACTAGTCCTAGTCTAACTAGGACTTAGGTCAACCCAATTTCCTAATTTGATTAAAAATTTAAATCAAAATTAAATCTAATTAAATCTAATTTAATTACACCATTAATTGGGTTAGAACCTAATTTAATTTGGTTGAGTTGGTTTTGGTTTAATTTGGTTTAAGAAACCACTTTGACCATGTCATAGATAGAATTCTAGTAAGACTAGGATTCCTCTTTGCGCCACATTAGTCCCAACGCCCCCATGAAAATTCATTTCTTCCTAATCTTCACATACGCCCCCTCTCTTCCTCTCTTTCTCATATGGTAATTGGGTAGAAGACTAAGTCAAAGAAGGAGTTTGTTTTGATATTGGATTCTATTAGATAGAATCCTAACAAACCCAAACTCTTCCCAAAAGGTGCCACCCCCTCTTCCAATTAATTTCTTTCTTATTCCATGTGAGGAACACCTTTTCTTGTGCACCTTTTCTTGTGAGTACATGCCAAAAGTTATTGAAGGGGTGCCCAAGAGTTGGGTGCCCCTTGACTTGCCCTATTTGACCTTTCCTTGTCTAATATTTGACCTTGACAAGGACTCTTCTTTTTCTGAATATTTTGAATGAATTTTGGCTTAGACCCTTAAGAATTCTTTGAGGTGTATGAAAAATAGATAGAGAGAATCTCTCGGTGTTGAGATTCAATAGACATAAAACTAGATGTCTAGGTTAGAGCAAAGACAAGAAGAACAGGATCTTCTTTTAGGGTTGCTGTGTTCATCTCTTTCCTTCCTTCTTCCTTAGATTTTCTAAGAGTGTCTCATATCTAAAATCTCTTCTCCTCCTTCTCTACTTTGAAAGAGTCTAATCTAGAAGAAAGAAGGCATCTGATCAACCATCGAAGAAGGATCAACGCAGTACTAGCATACTATGCTGATTTTCAACTTCTGAATTTTTTATCATGATCATGGGCTCGTGTGGATGACTCCTAGAGGCCAAACTTGTGTACAACTTGCAACTTCATCCTCAAGCCTAGATCAGTGAGTTAGAATGTCTAACTCAGTCAGGTAATAGATCTGATCTATTATTTTTTTCATACATGCATGAGATGTATTGTACATCTAGGTTGATGTGATCAACCTTTTCTTCTTATTTATTTTTGATTTTAGATTTAAATACCATGCAATGATCATATAATATGGTCTTAGATCTATGGATTATCTGATATTTAAAATTAATTAGATTAATTTTGAGTCTTCCACTGCTAATCTAGAAAAGGTTTCAAGATCTAGTCCTGAAATCCTAGATTTGGTTCCTTCAATTGATATTAGAGCCAGGTTAATTATTATATGATTATTGATGCATGATTGGATTATTTTTGAATTAGATCTAATTAATAATCTGATATTTAAATTTGAAATTAAAATCTTAGATCATACGAACTATTTTAAGGTTGTCCTGCCGTAAGGTATACCCCTTACAGTGCAAAGATTGTCCTAGTTCGTATAGATCTAATATTATTCATAAATTTATTAAATTTTATCTTATATTATTTATAATTTATTTAAAAAGATTTTAAATCTAAAAATAAAATTTTAGATTGCATGGACTGATCTTATAAGGTGTCCTGCTGTAAGGTTTACTACTTACAGTAAAAAGATTGTCCTAGTACGTGCTGATCTAATACTTTGATCATAAAATTTTAGATTAAATCTAAAAAATTTTATGATCTGATTAAAAATATTTTAATTTAGTTTTAATCATCATAAGTATATTAGATTTGATCTAACTTGACTTATGATTGATTGATGTTGAAATTATTTCAATTACATGAACTTGTTTAGATTAGATCTAAAGTAGTTTCATGCTCTTCTTACTTGCATATTGATTATAAATCAAACATGTAACTTGGTTAGTAGAACTATATAGTAAAAATATTTTATAAATATGAAAATCATTTTTGAAAAGCCAAACCCCAACCCTCAGTCCAAAACTTAATTAAGAATTAAGAAGTTGTTTGATTAGGATCTAGGATTGTAAATTGAAGATCCTAAGATATGAATCATAACACATTGGGTTAAAAGGGTTAGTATGGATTAGGTCCATTAATTGGGTTAGACCTAGGGTTAGATTAAAGAATGGACTTAATTAGAGAATTGACTAAATCTAATCAATTATTGTCTTAGATTATATCAAGGATTCTCTAGATCAGTTATAATAGTTGTACTTGGTCAAGTCCGTATCTTTAACGAGTCCCAAGATGGACTTGATTCTTGGCTACACAGTATAGTACAAACTATTAGGTTAATCTAATTGAAACTAATTAAACCAGTTGGTATCTAAGGTAAACCAGATCGATAGTCTTTAATTGGCAGCCTGCTTACCTGGCTATTTCTGATGGTGTCTAAGGCAAGCTTTAGCATACCCTCCCACTGATCGAACTTACCTGGCCTCTTGGTGAAATTATGTTTTGATCAGATTACTTGACTATTCGAGCTGACCCACGTTAACTAGGTAAATCAGTTTGACTAATTTAGGTGCTCCTAGACTAGCCTATTAATGGTCTTTCTTAAGCTGACTTGGTAAAGTTAGTGGGAGGATCATGACAAGCAATTTCATCTGACCTTCCCTCATCTTCAAATTAAATCCTCTAAAATTATTAAGTTCCTAAAATAAAATAGTTATATGATAACTGAATTATAGCCTCCCATTAATGTGGATGATAATGGGTCCATCAATTGGATAATCATTGGTGGCCCAAAGGCTTGGTGCTTATCGGTTGATGGAATTATTATTCATTATATGATCTCTTGGATACATCTTTCTAAATGGTGGTCAGATGGGCCAACCAAAGTTGGGCCTGATCATTCATTGGTTGGATGGGCCAAGTATCGTCATGTTAATGGTTGAACCTAACTGGACCTTTTTCTAAGAAGGCCAAAGCCAACTGATCAAGGGCTGGGGCAAAATTTAATTACTAGAAGTTGTATGGAGAAATAATTGGTTATTAATCTATCCTTAGATGCACATGGGTTGGTCAATCAAAGTTTGGCTCGTGTGCAGTCTATGTGGATTTTAGTACCCACTAAGGAATTAATGTAATTCCTCGAATTGGAGGTAGAGGCTACCAATTCGAATAAAATAGTGGAAGAACCTTTTGATTAAAAATCCATAGCTTTAAGTTTAATGAATCAATTACTAATTAGGTTATGGTTTTTCTTTGTGCAGATATGGCCACTTTTCTATCGCTCCGATCATTGGTGATAAGTTGGTGGAACCCAACTTCGGTAGCTGGTACCGAAAGTTAAAGATTGTCCTGGAGCATGAATGCATCCTACATGTGATAACGGATGATGCACCTGAGGAGCAAGCTGTAAATGCACGTGGAACTGCTAGAAATACTTATCAGAAGTGGCTCAATGATCGAACCATGGTGCACTGCATTATACTTGCTGTGATAAGTGATGAGTTCAGTCACAGATTTGAGATGACTTAGGCAATGGACATGCTTCAAGTGTTGGAGGATTCCTTTGGCACACCCGATGACATGGAGAGGCACAAGACTACTTGTGCCATCTTCAATGCCAGAATGTAGGATGGAGCCTCTATCACTGATAATGTACTATACATGATCGAGTTGATAGAGCACTTGGGTAAGCTTGGCTTTTTCTTGCACAAATAGCTTGGAAAAGATGCAATATTGAACTCGTTGCCCAAGTCTTATCTCCCATTCCTTACACATTATAGAATATCAAAGCCTGAAGTTGACTACCATGGGTTACTTGGGTTACTTCAGAACTTTGAGAAGGATCACTAGCTCCACAAGGAGTCGGTGAACTTAGTGGAATGTTCATCTTCTCATTCTCGATCCTTTGGGAAAGAAAAGAAGAACAAGAAGAAGAAAGCTAAGAAGGTGCAAGTTCAGGCTAGGACATCTGTGCAGGGCCAGACCAGGAAAATCAAGCCTAATAAGAGTCAAGCTGAAGGATTCTTTTGCAAGAAGCGGGGGCATTGGAAGTGGAACTATTCTTAGTACATTGCCTCCTTGGATCCGAACAGGCAGAGGAAGAAGCAAGCTATTACTAGGCAAGGTATTTATATGATAACTCATTGTAATTTCTCTATTTGTGATATTACTGACTGCATATTGGATACCGAAAGCCTTTATCATATTTGCAATTCATTATAGGGGTTGCAGGTCAGTAGAAGATTTAAGCAAGACGAAAGATTTCTGAACGTTGGAGATGGAAAACCAGTTTCAGTTCTAACTTTAGAAATTTTGAAACTTGTATTTGAATCTCATATCATTATTCTTAGTGATTGTCATTTCTGTCCTAGTTTTTTCTTAAATATCATTTCTATAAGCCTTTTAGCCATGAATAATTATGAAATTTTAATAAAAAATGAGTTTGTAATGTCATTATGAATGGTGTTACTGCTTTCTATGGATAATTGAATAATGGTGTATATATTTTATCACAACCTTTTAATGTAGTCTATTCAACTAGCAACATCCTAGATTAGATAATGTGATAGATATCTACTTATGGCACTATAGGCTAGGTCATATAAATAAGAACAAGATAAGCAGGTTGGCTCAAGAGGATATCCTCAAACATAATGATTGTGAATCACTTCCAACCTACGAATTCTATCTTCTTGGTAAAATGACCAAGTCATCTTTTACTGAAAAAGGTGAGGGAGCCACTGAGCTCTTAGGTCTAGTACATACTAATGTATGTGGACCAATGAGCACAAGTGCTAGAGGTGGATATGTCTACTTCATCATTGTCATAGATGATTTATTTAGAAATAGATATGTCTATCTAATTAAACATAAGTCGGATTCTTTTGAAATGTTCAAACAATTTTGAAGTGAAATAGAAAAATAAGCTAAAAAGAGTATTAAAACTCTTCGATCTGATCGAGTGGAATACCTTTCTAGTGAGTTTCTCACATATCTAGGAGAGAATGGAATTCTCTACCAATGGACTCCTCCAGGAACACCACAGCATATTGGTGTATTTGAAAGAAGGAATCAAACTCTGTTTGATATGGTCCGATCCATGATGGATTTTGCCAGCTTATCGAAATTTCTCTGAGGATATGCACTCGAATCGACTTGCTATCTTTTAAATAGGGTTCCAAGTAAATCTATGGTTAAAACTTCATATGAGATATTTATAGGACGTAAGTCAGCACTTTCACACCTCAGGATCTAGGGGTGCTCGACTTATGTCAAATGGTTAATTACAGATAAACTAGATCTAGGTCTGACAAGTGCGCATTTATAGGACACCCAAAAGAGATCAAAGGATACTATTTCTACCATGTTAATGAATAAAAGGTGTTCATCAACCTTAGGACAACCTTTTTGGTAAAGAAGTTTCTTAGTGAAGGAACTGTTGCCTCTAAGGTTGAACTTGATGAAGTTCAACAGGTAGAAAGTCCGACAAAGAATACTGAACCTAAGTCGGATTTGATCAAATCAGATCTAAAGCCTAGTGAACCCGCATAATTAAGACGATCCGGTAGAGTACCACACCATCTAGATAGATACTATGGATTCTTGATCCAAGATAGTGATCCCATCAAACTCGATGAGAATGATGAGGACCCGATCACTTACATGGATGCTATGCAGAGATCCGACTCTAAAAAATAGCTAGAAGCCATGAGATTCGAAATGGATTCCATGAAGATCAACAATGTATGGACATTAGTAAATCCACCTAAAAGGGTTAAACCCATTGGTTGTAAATGGATAGTCAAAAGGAAAAGAGGCATAAACGGACAGGTGGAGACCCATAAAGCCCATCTGCTTGCCAAGGGGTATCGTCAACGTTATGGTATTGGCTATGATGAGACATTCTCCCCAATGGCAATGCTCAAATCCATTCGGATGATGCTTGCAGTAGCTGTCCACCTGGACTATGAGATCTGACAGTTGGATGTGAAGATAGCTTTTCTAAATAGAGAGCTGATCGAAGAGGTGTATATGATACAACCTGAGGGGTTTACATCCATAGATGAGTCCAAGGTGTGCAGGCTTCAAAGATCCATTTATGAATTGAAGCAAGCATCTTGAAGTTGGAACATGCATTTTGATAAAGTGATCAAAACGTATGGCTTCATTAAGAACGGAGAAGAATCCTACATTTACAAATGGACAAATGGTCCAGCAGTGGTATTCCTTATTTTGTATGTGGATGATATTTTCTTAATCGAGAATAATATACCTACACTATAGGAAATAAAAATCTGGTTGTCATCATAGTTTTTCTTGAAGGACTTGGGTGAAGCATCCTACATCCTAGAGATGAAGATCTATAGGGATAGATCTAAAAGGATGCTTGGTATATCCCAGTCCACGTACATAGAAACTATGCTTAAAAGGTTCAGCATGAAAAATTCCAAAAAAAGCTATCTTCTAATAGGTTAAGAAATTTTACTCTCTAAGAAGGATTGTCCGACAACTCTTGAAGAGAGAGCATATGAGTAGAATCCCATATGCTTCGACAGTAGGGTCTATCATGTATATAATGACATGTCCGAGACCAGACGTGGCATACTCACTAGAAGTAGTGAGTAAATATTAGTCTGACCCTGAAGAAAATTACTGAAAGATGGTTAAAACCATTCTTAAGTATTTGAGAAATACTAAAGTTCAATGGTTGGTTTATGATGAGTCAGATCTGAAATTGATGGGGTTTACGGACTCTAGCTTTCAGTCTAACCATGATGATAGTAGAAGGATGTTGGGGTATATCTTTACTTTAAATGGTGGAGCCATCTGTTGGAAAGTTTCAAGCAGCATATAGTGGCAAACTCTGCTTGCAAATCTGAGTACATGACAGCATCAAATGCAGCAAAGAAAGCTATGTGGCTGAGGAAGTTCATCACCAAGTTTGCAGAAGCACCCTATATTGATGATCCAGTCCTACTCTACTACAATAGCACTGGCACCATAGCTCAAGCAAAAGAACTAAAGGCACACCAGCGAACAAAGGACATTCTATGCTGCTTCCATCTAGTCTGTAAGATCATGGATCGTGGTGACGTCGACCTTCAGAACATCGACGGAAAGAAGAACCTAGCCGACCCCTTCACTAAAGCCCTAGCAATCAAGGAGTTTGACAATCATAAGTTTAAGAAGGGTATTAGATACTATGCTGAGTAGCTTTAGGACAAGTGGAAGTTGTTGGAAATTGTTTCCCAAAAGCTAATCTTTAGCCTGTAAACAATTGAGCTACTTTGTATATGTAATTGATCATTGATAAATAAAATACTTTGGCATGTTTTTCATCACAAGTCTTCATCTTCTAACGGACTCCATTTTTGTAATGAAGTCTTTAGGACTATTTAGTTTCAATGAAGAGAGTGTTTATCGATTAGTCCTTAAATCAGTTTACGACCAAATGATAGACTGTTAAATAGGATGACAGTGTCTATCGAGCATAGGTCACTGTATGCTATATAGGATGGTTGTCCTCTTAACCAAGGAGTGTGGAGATACTAGTATGGTATATAGGTGAGATGTATGGATACATCATCATTGAACATGACCAACTCTAGAGCATTCTATTATCGAGGATGTCTCTGATGGGATATAGGTATAAGTATCCCTTAGACCTGAGATCACCTCAGTGACTTGCAAGCAACTCACTATGCTTTGGTATCAGATTAATTAAATTTTTAATTTAGTAATAAAAGGCTTCTGGGCATAGTCATGCACTTGCGAAGTCGGTGTATGATCAAGATGGAATTGACCACTCCAAGAGTTGGAGAAGAATGTATCACTGTATTTGAATATAGCAAAACCTTGGCCAGGATAATCCATCAAATCGATTTGATATTTTAAAATACAATGTGGACAATCTGATCAAAGTTTATAGTTGAACTCTGAGGTGTCCTACGAGCATTTTGGTCAAGAGGATAAATTATATGGAAACTATATCCACATGGGTTCTGAGGATGGTGTTCTACACATTCGACCTATTCGATCATCGAATATCATTACTAGATGATCACTTTGATTGATACAAGAATTTATTTTGATTATACCAAATTAGGTTTGGACCTATGAGGTCACACATATTAGAGCTCATGATCTGATCGGATGGTTGATCAACGATTGAGAATCATTCTAGGTTTAAACGATCAATACGATTGATGTTTAACCAAGTGCAAGTATTGCAGGAGGATTGATTAGCAATTCAATTGCTAGTTGGCTTAATTTGTTTAAACCAAAGGGTTAAGATTAAGTTAATTAAATATGATTTAATTAGATTTAGTTTGAACTTGATTAGATCAAGTCCAATTGACTTATTAGAAAAGTTAAGTGCAAGAAAAAACTTATCCTAGTCTAACTAGGACTTAGGTTGACCCAATTTTCTAATTTGATTAGAAAATTAAATTTAAACTAAATTAAATTTAATCAAATTTAATATAACCATTAATTATGTTAGAACCTAATTTATTTTTATTGAGTTAGTTTTGGTTTAATTTGGTTTAAGAACCACTTTGACCTAGTCATAAATAGAATCCTAGTAAGACTATGATTCCTCCTTGCGCCACCTTAGTCCCAATGCCCCCATGACTATTTTATTGATATTTTTTATGGAAAATCCTTTTCTTGCTGATCTTCACATATGCACCCTCTCTCCCTCTCTTTCTCATATGGTAATTGGGTAGAAGACCAAGTCAAAGGAGTTTGTTTTGATATTGGATTCTATGAGATAGAATCCTAACAAACCCAAACTCTTCCCAAAAGGTGTCGCCCCCTCTCTCAATTAATTTCTCTATTATTCCATGTGAGAAACCTCTTTTCTTGTGCACCATTCCTTGCTGGTACATGCCAAAAATTATGGAGGGGGCACCTAAGAGTTGGGCGCCCCTTGACTTGCCCTGTTTGACCATTCCTTATCTAGTATTTGACCTAGATAAGGACTCTTCTTTTTCTATATATTTTGAATGAATTTTGGCTTAAAATTTTTATGGGTTACAGACCTTTGAGAGAGATTTGAGGTATATAAAAATCAAAGAGAGAGAACCTCTGGGCATTGAGATTCATTAGACACAAAATTAGGTATCTAGGTGAGAGCAAAGAGAAGAAGAAGAGGGTCTTCTTCTAGGGTTGCTGTGTTCATCTCTTCCCTTCCTTCTTCCATGGGTTTTCTAAGAGTGTCTCATATCTAAAACCTCTTCTCCTCCTTCTTTTTTGATGAGTCCAATCTAGAAGAAAGAAGGCATCTGATCAACCATTGAAGAAAGATCAGTGCAGTACTAGCATACTGTGCTGATTTCTAGCATCTGGATTTCTGATCTTGATCGTGGGCTCATGTGGACGCTTCCTAGAGTCCGAATGTGCATACGGCTTGCAACTTCATCCTCAAGACCGAATCAGTGAGTTAGAACATCTAACTCACTCAGGTAATAGATCTGATCTATTATTTTTTCATACATTCATAAGATGTAGTGTAGTTCTAGGTTGATGTGATCAACATTTTCCTCTTATTTATTTTTGATTTTAAATTTAAATACCATACAATAGTCATATAATATGATCTTAGATCTAGGGATTATCTGATATTTATAATTAATTAGATTAATTTTATTTCTTTCACTACTAATCAAGAAAAAGTTTCAAGATCTAGCCCTGAAATCCTAGATCTAGTTCCTTCACTTTAAATGTTTGATTCTATTTAGAATTCAAAAAAATGGATGAAAAACAAGAATATAATATGACTAAAATACTTTTATAATTATATTTATTATTTGGATCCTGTAATGTCTTTGCTAGTTTGGATCATTCTTGTCATGGTCTCCTTCCTCGCTTGGACCTTTTTTCTGATTGAAATTTCTTCCTCATTCAAAGCCTTCCAGTTTGAACCTAGGTGGGAGAGCTTAAAAATGGATGCTGAATCTCATCGGCATTGGAGCAACATGAGGATCTCTTCTTACTGGATGCTCATTTCTTCCACTCAACAAGCTTGATGGCCCTTTCTTTAGCACCATTTTGTTGATTCAAAAATCCATCTTGAGGTCGGATTAGTTGGAGTTGTACGATGATGGTGGGTCGATGGTGGTAGGATGGTGGTGGAGGAACTTGCAAGAGAAGTCCTCGAACCGAGTTATCTCTGACGGGGATCCTTCGATGCTCAAGTTAGTTTTTCGTTCAATAGGAGGAAGAAAATGAGCATTTTTGGAGAGAAGAGTTTGCCTATCTTGGGGTCCCTCTTTTTCCCTCTTTTATAGAAGGTGTTCGAAGTTTGTTAGGATAGGTCATGGGTTGTTAGTTGTTAGAGAGCAGGAAGTTATCAGAGATATTTTGCTTATCCACTAAAATATCCTCAAGAATTATGTCAGGTACTATCCCCTCATGGCATTTAGGGGGGACCATCTCTTAATTATGTGAATTGATAACCTAGAGCTGAGAATGGCAACTTCAGCCTTTGGATGACCTTAAACTCCACCTGACTTCTGATCTTGACTTCAGCCTTTTGATGATCTTAAGCTCTGACTGACTTCGAACCTTGGCCTCAGCTTTCTGATGACCTTCAATTCAGTCTAAATTCTAATCATGGCTTTAGCCTTTTGATGATCATAAGCTCATCCTGAATTAGGACCTTGGCCTCAACCTTCTGGTGACCTTAAGCTTAGCGTGACTTCTGATCTTGATTTCAACCTTTTGATGATCGTAAGCTTGGCCTAACTTCTAATCTTGCCTTTAGCATTTTGATGTCTTTAAGCTTGGCCTAACTTTTGATCTTGACTTTAATATTTTGATGATCTTAAGCTCAGCCTGAATTAGGACCTCAACCTCAGCCTTCTGATGACCCTAAGCTCGACCTGAAATAGGACCTTAGCCTCAGCCTTTAGATGGCCTTCAATTCAGCCTAAATTCTGACTTTAGCTTTAGCCTTCTGATGACCTTAAGCTTAGCCTAAATTATGACCTTGGCCTCAACCTTCTAGTGGCCTTAAGCTCGGTCTGAATTAGGAGCTTGGCCTCAGCCTTCTGATGGCCTTCAATTCAGCCTAAATTCTGACCCTAGCTCCAATCTTTTGATGATCTTGAGCTCGGTGTGGGAATTCATGGGCTGAAGCTGGAGGATAATAATCTTTGAAGTACATAGAAGTCAAGGTATAGGCTGGAGACTATCGTCTCATGTCTTTGGCTAGTACAAAATTTTTTCCAACAAACTCTATTTTGGATTTCATGGCTTCAAGCCATTTCTCAGAATCAAGTCTCTACATTGCATCAATGTAGGTGATCGGATCCTCATCATTCTCATCAAGTTTGATAGGATCAGCATCCTAGACCAAGAAATCATAATATCTATCTGGCTAACATGGAACTTTACCAGATCACCTTAAGGGTGCGGTACATTGGGCTTCGGATTTGATCTAATCAAAGTCGGTTCAAGTTCAGCAACATGTGTCAATTTTTTCACCTACCCAACTTCCTTAAGTTCGATCTTAGAGGCATTAGATCCTTCACCAAGAAACTTCTTTTTCAAAAAGATTGTCTAAAAATTGACAAATATCTTTTATTCATCAGTAACATAGAAATAATATCCTTTGATCTCTTTTGGGTATCCTATAAAAATATACTTGTCAGACCCAGGTCGAAGCTTGTCCATCATGAAATGTTTGACATAAGTCGGACACCTCCAAACCCTAAGGTGCAAGAGTACTAGCTTATGCCCTATCTATATCTCATATGATGTTTTAGCTACAGACTTACTTGATGAAGGAAAAATCTAGGATTTTTTGTAGGTATTTTGAAACTTTTTCAAAACTAGATCATCGAAAGCAATAAATTAATCATATTAATTTATTAAAATTTATAAAGAAATTCTAGATCTAGGATCTAATAACATGATCTATGCATACAAATAAATCTAAAATTAGATATTAAATAAAGATGATGATGTTGATCATATCAACATCAAACCAAGACTAGATCTAATCTACCGGATGGAAGAGATCGAATCTCTTTTAACCTTGTAAGTTAGAAACTCCACTTGCTGATCTGAGGTTGAGGTCATTGCTTTGAGATGCACGCATGTCTAGCCTCTACAAGAAGTCCACACAAAGCCTCGATCATTGATCCGAAGTCCAGCGACTGAAAATCAGTTTAGTATGATAGTACTTTGTTGATCCTTCTTCGATGGTTGATAGCGAAACTCTTTCTTTGATCAACTTGGACCTTCCAAAGCACCAAAAAAGAGATGGGAGGATCTAAAAGAACTCTTTTTCTTCAGCTTTCTCTCTTAAAAAGATTGTGAAAAAGGATCTAAGAGAATTCCTAGAGAAAACCTCTCTTCTCTCTTTCTTTTCTCTCACCTAGATACGACAACTTGTGTCTTTTCAAAACATGATGCCTAAGATCTCTTTGCACCCAAGTCTCTTATGCCCAAACCCTCTCTCAAAGGACTAATTTTTGTAGAAATTTCATATCCTAACTCTTTTTAAATAGAGAGTTATGATAGAGTCCTTATCTAGATCAAATACCTAGAAAGGCATGTCCAAATTGATCAAGGATTGGGGTGCCCAACTCTTAGGCGCCCCCTCCTTATTCTTTTGTGTGGACTCTAGGCAATATGAATACAAAAGTCTTCTACTTCTCATGAAAAAATAGAGGAAAATTAGATGAGTTGGCACTTCAAGAGAATAAAGAAAGTTCATATGTCAAACTCTATCCAATAGAGACCTAGGTCAAAATAACTTATTTGTTGACCTATTCCATAACTAATTTCCTTCTAAAAAGATGGAAGGCACAAAAAAGGTATGGATGCTCTATAGAAATAAAATTTCTCAGGCAAATTCCAAGGGAATTGGCATGAAAGGGCATGGAAAGCAAGATGGCGCAAGATGGAGAAATCCTAGTGTGACTAGGATTTCTAGTTTTGACTTGGTCCAACTTATTATTTAAATTCAATTAAATTAAATATAATGCAACCCAATTAGAGAAGATCTTAGTCTAACTAAGAGCCTAATTAAATTAAATTAAACTAAATTTAAAATTTAATTTAATTTTTAATCAAATTAGAAATTAGGTGCACACATGTCCTAATTGAGCAGGGACTTATTCTTCCTTGAAATTGGCTTATCTAATAAACTAATTAGGCTTGATCCAATCAAGTCCAAACTAAGACTAATTGAATCTTATTCAATTAGACTCAATCACAGTCTAATTGCTTAAATAAATTAAGTTAATTAGCAATCTGATTGCTAATCGATCCTCCTGTAATACTTGCAGTCGGTCAAACATCAAATGTATTGATTGTTTGACCTCAAAATAATTCTAGATCATTGATCAACCATCAGATCAAATCAAGATCTCTAATATATATGACCCCATAGGCTCGAACCTAAGATGGTAGCATAGAAATAAATTTCTATTCTAATCAAAGTGACCATCTAGCAATGGTACTTGACGGTCGGATAGGTCAAATGTATAAAGCAACACTCTTAGAACCCATATGGGTATAATTTTCATATAATTCATCCCCTTGACATAAATGTTCATAGGACAACTTAAGGTTTAACTATCAACCCTGATTAGGTCATCTACATTATATTTCAAAATATCAAATCTATCTCATGGATTATCCTAGCCAAGAGTATGCTAAATTAAAATATAGTGATGTATTTTCTCCAAGCTCTTGGAGTGGTCAATCCCATCTTGATCACTCACCGACTTTACAAGTACTTGACTATGCCCAAAAATTTTCTATCATTAAATAAAAAATTTAGATAT
This sequence comes from Cocos nucifera, assembly GCA_006176705.1. Lineage (NCBI taxonomy): Eukaryota > Viridiplantae > Streptophyta > Magnoliopsida > Arecales > Arecaceae > Cocos > Cocos nucifera. The sequence continues at coordinate 124,178 of QRFJ01002225.1, read as the reverse complement.
TCTGACATCAAAGCATAGTGAGTTGCTTACAAGCCACCATGGTGATCTTAAGTCTAAGGGATACTTATACCCATATCACATTAGAGCAATTCTCGATAGCAGAATGCTCAAGAGTTGGTTACATTCAGTGATGATGTTGTTAGATATATGTGCCCTAGAAGCCAGAATTGACTGACACTTGTAATACACTTCTAGAGGCAAAATTGTAATTTTGACTATAATTAATGAAATGGGTTATTTTCTATCACACATGTGTATTTAGTGTCTGTGATACATCCTTTGAGTTAATGGTAATGATAATTCATATTTTCAAGAGTTGAAAATTTAAGACATGAATAATCATTATTAACTCATAAACAGCTCCTGACCATAGGATCATCACGAGGATGGTGATTGATCCGGAAGGTTGGTGTACGATCGCTTCTCTTTAGTAGATGAGTCTTGAGTCTACGGTGTGGAGACACCGGAGCGAGAGTACAGGTACTCGTTAGAGAACGAGGGCACTGAGCGTGACCACCTCGAGTAGTCATTAGGGAGTCTACCTTCTCGTCAATGACTGACTCGATGCTGCAGTAGTGTGTCTGGTTCTTTGACCTGAGATGCATCGGCAGTTCACCTTGAGGGTGTTATAGTTTGACTACACCATTACTCGGTCTCCTAGCCATATGGAACCCTGAGGTGTATGTTGGCTATAGCATGTTCATTGTAGGAACTGGATTGCATCAAGATGGAATCTATCTACCTCGGTGGTAGAGGAGCAGCCCTATGATAATCATGAGAATCAAGTCCAGAAGCCCATGGCCATGGTAGAGTGAAATAATAGAAAGAGTTTCTATTTAGATTTTCACATTGGACTCGAATCGAATGATTACATCATATGACAGAGACTAGGGTTTGACGAGTTCACCTTAACCCTAATCTGATCGGGGCTCAAGATAGAAGAACTTGAATCACACAGGTAGCTGCACCAAGAGGTTCGCATTCAGCTCTGATGGGTTGCCACCATATACTGCTAGGTGTCACTGGTGGATTTTGGGAGCAATTAGAATGATTTAGATGATCGATCATTCTAGCTGTTCGAATCAGAAGAGTTCTGATCCATCGAAAGGAGTTTCGATGATGTCTATGATAGAGATCATGACATATCCCATTACCATACAGAACTGAACCTAACTGGGTCACACAAACAAGGGTTTGAATCTGGTGATCATCAATTGAACTGATCTAGTTCAATTGATCTGAATGAGATTCAATTAGGTTCAAGGAAATCGTGCTAGCACTCGATTGAACCTAACGTTCTTCTTTTACTATCATAAATAAGTTGTCCTGACTGAGCCAAAGGAGTTTGTGCTCAATCAGAGGCCTTCATATGGTCTGACTGGAGGTTGTCCAAGTCAGAAAAGGTTGTCTTATTTTGTAAGACATTACCTGCCATTTTTGGTCACCTGCCATTTCTTGTTCTTTGACTTTGGTCAAAAGTCTACCTTTGACTGGTCAAACGTTGACCATTGACACTTTGACTTTTGACCACATGTCATGCACCTATTGGAGAGCTGGTGGGGGCCTGTCCCCCTGCCAGAACCTGGCAAGGAGAAGGGCGCACGCCAAGGGTGGCGTGAGCCCAAGTTAGGAGGCGCCTAGGAGTCCTTGTTGGACAAGGACTCCACCTCCTTTTTGGATTCCAATTCAGAGTTCTACTAAGAATCCAACTTTGACTGGTCTTAGGCACCCTCTAAGGAGGAATCCAGGGGTCTCTATTCCCAACCAATCAGATTTAGATCTGATTTCACAAAGGGTTGTGATTGGTTGGAGAGGAAGAGGAGTTGGATCACAAGCTTAGGTCTATAAATAAGACCCTGCGCCCAACCCTAATTCTAATGCAATTCAATTGAGAAACCCCATGCCCCAAGGCTGCCTCTCCCCTCCTTCTCCATGCCATAGTCTCTTCTCCCCTTGCTCTCCACGTCCAAAAGGAGTTTTGGACTTAGGTTGGTGCGATTCAGATCAAGGAAAGGCGATCAAAAGCAAGAAGGCTGCGCTGCTGCAAAAGGACGACTGCAGATCTTCAAAAGAGTTTTGAAGATCCTCCAGATCAGATCCAGATCTAATTTTTGGAGGTGTGATAGAGAAGAAGAGGATCTCCAGATCCAACCCGAGTGGATACCGGTAGAGGCCAGGCGCTTGCGTGGCTAGATCCAGAACCTTCCGCTGCAAATCAGGATCATCAACAGGGTAATAGGATTACCCAGATCAGGTAAATTAAATTTGATTTAATTTATCTTTTAATTTTATTTTATTAAAATAATAAGAATCAGATCTGAAACATATCAAGATCTGATTGAGATCAAGAGAAAAATTTTTGAAATATATCTCTTGATCTGATCAGATCTGGACGAACCTGGACCGGGAAATCAGGATTTCCCTTCAACTGGTATCAGAGCCATGGTTCTAAATTGTTTAGATCTGATTTTAATTTTATTTTAATTAGAAAATAAAGTGATTTCAGATGTCACATGAGATGTGATCAGATCTGAAATCAGAAAAATTAAAATTAAATGATTTGGATCTAAGAACATGAAGATATGCATGACTAGTTCTAGAATAGAATAGTTCTATAGAATAGTTTTGCATGTCTTTGATTTAATCTGATTAAATCATATTTTAGATCTTCTTATTTACTATTTTCTGATATTATAAGTGTTATAATAACATCTGATAAACAGCAAATAAAAATTATTTAATTTTAAATATCATATGAGATATGATTGATGCATGACTAGACTAGTTGTAGAATAGTTCTACATAATTGTCTAGATTAGAATTTATTTTGATTAGATCAATTTAAATCTAATTTTTTAGATTATTATGAGATAATTTAGATCTGAAAACATGCATGATTATGATACATGAGATGTATGCAAAATATGCCTTGATTAGATCTAAATTTGTATATGAGATATATGATATAGATCTATAACTGTTTTGTAGATTTACATGTTCCTGATTAAGGCGTTCCTCTTGGCCGTCCGGTCATAAGAACGAAGAAGGGTTTAAAGGCCCTCTCTTCCCATTCGATGGGGTGTTCTTATGACGTGTAGGGGTGCTGCGTGTTCGTCCTTAATCAGAAACCCAAAACTTACTTTCTGCAAAACCCTAGATCCTGAAACCCTAGGATTTATTGTGCATATTTTGTTTATGAACCCTAACTTAATTAAGAATTAAGTTTATGGAATATTAATTAGGTCTAAAATTGAGAATTTCAGATCTAAGACATATTCATAATACTGGGTTCGGGCTTGGGTAGCTCAATTAGGTCTAAGCGGTTGATCAAACCGAATCAAGAGTTGGTTAGATGGGATCAACAATGCTTAAATTGACCAGCCTAATAGGATTAAGTCTGGGTCAAGATCGAGTCACGATCAAGCAAGACCTAATTAGGCTCAGAGGTTAGAGTCTGGATTGTAGGCTAACCCAATTGGTTCTGACTCAACAATTTGGTGTCTAAGGTAAGTTTGGCATAGACGACCGACTGGTTTTTAATTGGAAGCTACTCGACCTGAATGCATTCTTGTGTGAGTTAACGGCATATTCCTTCCACCGGTCTCACTTACCTGGCCATATCTGTTGACACAGTTCTGATCTGAGGTGGTCAATAATCCGAGCTGACCCATGCCACTAGGTTAGTCATAATTGTTATGACTAAGCCAAGTCTAGTTTAATGAGACCTGAATCAATTCTCCCTAAGAAAAGATTAAGTCCGAGGTCTTCCACCATTGTAGACGTGCGGGCCCTTCCCGGGGTTGATTGTTCTCGCTGGATACAGTGGCTCAGTTGCACCGGGAAGATGCAACCAAGAGAGAGATTATAATTATAAAATAGCATAACTAACATAGGCTGACATTGATTTTAGGATATATTTCTCCAACACTCTAAAACCTCTATTTAAATGTAACAAAGCCTAATCAAGTACGTATACCCCAGAAGAAGAATCGGCAGACCAACGCAATTCCATCATGGATTGAACATTTTCAATAGAATTTGAAATTTCCTCCTTTCAACACACCATTATGCCTATGATGTTCTAGGAGGAGTTCATTGAAAAAAATCCCCATTCTCCCACTAAGATATGTCCAAAGTTCACTGGAAGAGTACTCATCCTCTCGATCAAATCAAAGAAGGAATTTTTAAATAACTCTCCCTATTTGCTTTTCTACCTCATATGGAATAGTTTGAATATTTCAAATAGTTTTGGACTTGGGTTTTTCATCAAATAGAATGACATCATATGCCAGATAGGTGTCATGAAAATGATGAAGTAGATATATCAACTCCTAGCACTTCGAGCTTTCATGGGTCCACAATACATTAGATGTACATAGAACCTAGGAGTTTAGTGGTTCGTCATCTTTTTGCAGTAAAGGTGTACTTGGTCATCCTTCCCAAGAAAGATAAGACTCACATGTCGAAAGTGATTCCACAATCAACCAACTTCAAATAATTCTCTCTTAAGTCAACCTATTTATCTGTTCTTGTTAATATGACTAGTTTATAGGGCCAAAGGTCAGACTTCAGAGACACATTATTTATTCTAGAACCATTTATCAGAGGAGACCAATATTAACGAGGCTGTATACAATATAATTTTATATTATTCACATTATCAAAACCAAAAATCATAACACCATTCAAAAATGAATTATGAATTTTTTTTTTTGAAAATTCATAAACTATTTCCTAGCTTAGAAGGCCTATGAAGATCAATATTCAACAAAAACACTTGGATAATAATGACATCATGAAGAATAATATTATGAGAATTGATTACAAGATCAAATGATTCCTAAAGCTAGAACTCGGAATCTAATCATCCATCTCCCAAACATTTAGGTAAACCTCTTTCGCCTTCATCAATCTTCTAACTGACCTAAAAAATCCTTGCATCAAATGAACAAATATGAATAAAACATCGAATTATCTAAATACCTAGGTAGTAGTATACATACAATGAAATTGTAAAGAAGCTTAATCAATATAATGCATTACTCAGCAACTGCTTGCTTCTTCCTTGGCCTATTGGATCAGAAGGTAATTGTACTGAGGATAGTTCCTCTTCCAATGCCCTAAGCTTCTTAATAGCATAAGCACTCTGCTAGCTTTGGTTGGCTTCGAACTTCTTGGTCTGACCCTTAGCACAAGACAATCCCAGCAAGCAGCTGTCACTTCTGATCTTCCCTTTTCTTGTTCTAACTTTTCTTTATTAAAAGGCTTGATAACCAGAGGATGAATCCTCCACTGAATTCACCGAACTCCTTATGGACCTAGTGATCCTTCTCAAGTTCCTGTAGCAACCCTAGCCAAATCGTGGAGTTTGACCGTAGGGCTTGTCAATTCCTAAATGGTAGTATAGAAAAGGGAGAAGAACTTTGGAAAAGAGTTTAGTATGGCGAATCTTTTCCAAGCTTGCTCATGGCAAGAAAAGTTGAGCTTGCCTTAGGCATTTCAATCATCTCAATCCATGTAATAACACACATTATGAGACTGATGCCGCCATCCTTAAATCCGAAGCCCCCAATTAAAAATGGAACAACTAATCTATTGTCCTTTTCAAATATCATCTGGACATCTAAGGACTCGGTTCAACATTTTGAAGCATGTTCTATAGATGAAGCATTCTTCAAAAATATGATGGCTAAACTTTCCGATCATATCGCCAGTAAATTCACAATAGTGATGAGGTCATTGAGCTACTTCTGTAAGTATCTCGATACCGCCCCTCTCAGTAATTCGAACTAATGCCTCTCAGGTGTCGGATCTAATCAAAATGTACATGAATCCACTTAATGGTCCAGAACATTTTAAACTTTTGATAACTTAGTTATTTGAAGTTTGATTCTATAATTTATCAATTAGTCCAACAAGTGGACCGAGTGAAATAGGGATGGTGGCCATTACTTGCAAAGAAAATAAAAATCAAAAAATCTAATTATTATATAAATTATTTAAGCCCAAGACTTGGACTTTAGTCTATGGTCTTGCACTATCTTTATAGCGAAACTAGTAGCCTATATCTCCAATTCAAAAGAAGTAACTTAATTTCTTAGTAAATACTAGAATCCACATAGAACTATTACAGAAGCCTGACCTTTGCCAGTCACCTATGTGCATCTTTGGATAGGTTTCCTACTAATTTATTTGTTTTAAATAACTTCTAGTAATTTAATTTTGTCCCAGAAGCCCTAATCAGTAGGCTTTGGCCTCCATTGAAAAGGGTCTGTGTTAGGTCAACCAATTAATATCACCATATTTGGTGCATCTTAACCAAACTAATGTTTAGGCTCAACTATTGATCGGCCAAACCTAACCGCCATTAAGAACTGACCAACCAAATCATCAATATTATGAATGATCATTCCATAGTCAATAAGCACAAGGGCCTTTTGGGCCACAATGATGATTAAAACCTATTTGACGCTATTATCACTTCAACTTAATGGAGGCTATGACTTAGTTTAGCACCCAATAAGCTTTCTTTTTTAAGGACCTATATTAATTTTTAAGAGGATTTATAACTCATTTTAAGAAGAAGAGAGAAGAATTGACCTAAGCCATTAGATCCTCCTACTAACTTCAATCAAGTTAGATAAAAAGAGGACTAAATTTCAAACCAACCTTAACAAGAACTAATCAATTCACACTAATTCTTAATTATATGGGTGGAGCTCGATCAACAAGTGGATCTAAATGAACATCTAAATCAAAACAGGTTAGTCGGGTAAGTTAAGATCAGTGGAAGAAATATGATCATAACTCATCAAAAATTCGATCAAGGGCGAGCCCCCAATTAAAAAATACTGGTCTAAGATTGGCACAAACTTTCTTAGACATTAACTGTCTTCAATTAGTTTCATTTGATCAATCTAGTAATTTTGAACTCAACATGGACCATAAATCAAGGTCCATTTGGTTCTTGTTAAAGATATAGACTCGACCAACTACAACTATTGTAATTGTATCTAAAGAGTCATTGACCTAATCTAAATCAATATTTAGATAGATTTGATCAATTACCTATTAATTCTATTCTTTAATTTCATTTTAGTCTAACCTAAATTAATCGATCTAATCATCAGCCTAATACCCAAAATTATACTTGATGTCTTTAGAATATTTTAATTCATAATTCTAGACCCTAATTTACAATCCTTAATTTTTAATTAAGTTTCAAGCTGATGGGTTGGGGTTCGACATTTTTAAAATAATTTTTAAATTTTGAAGGGTTTTTACAATCTAGTACTATCCACTAAATAGGTTGATTTATTTCAAAAATGGATCGGTCCATTTCATAAATAGCTACTAGTTGTATGTTTGAATCTAAATCTATATACAATACATAAAATAAAATCATGAACTCATTTTAGATCTAATCTAAATACATTTATGATTAAAATTTAGAATAAAATTAATTTTAAAAATTATTTTATTATTTATCTTTATAAATGAGTTCACGGTGGTACCCCTACCGTCGTAAGAGATTCCCATCAAATGGGAGAAGATGGCCTTTAAATCATGCTTATCTCTTATGATCAAATGGCTTGGTGACTCATTCAAGCTCGATTACTAAGCTACTCAAATATAGAAATATATCAAATATACTATTTTTTAGATTTTAAATGTATATATATCACATTAAACTACCAAATGCTCTAATACCACTGAAGGAAAACTATAGGATTTCCAGCTTTAATTTTGAAAACCTTTCAAAAAACATGTAGCAAAATTTAAAAAATTAATCAAATTAATTTTATAATCTTGTGATCTAATTAATAAAACCATGCTTCTAGGATCGTAATGTGACATATATGCATGCATAAAAATCCAAAAATAAAAAGTGTAGGTAGCAAATCATATTTATCACTACTTGTATTCAGAACATAATACCTTTGCACGGGTTGTCGATCGCTACAATTGATATACTATTGAGGAGGTCCTATCATCACGATGTAGCCACGCACAAATCTAGCCTCTATGGATTGTCCATACAAGGTCCTAGTCTTGATCATCTCCTTTTGAGTGCTAGCTTGATGCTGGAATGCTCAATAACTGACATAGACCAATCTGAATTGATCTTCCTCTGTTGATTTTTTGGATGCTCCAAAAAATTAGCAAAAAAAGTAGAGAGGATGAGGAAGGTGTCTTAAAAATTTTTTGAATTTATGGCACTCACAACTCACAAAATATCTTCCTGAACCTTAGGCTGAAACCCTAGGGCAACACTCACCCAAAACCCTACGCAACACTCTTTCTAGAATTTTTCTTAGGAAACTCTAAATTTTTCTCATGCATGGGAGGGTGGATCACATTGAGATGGACTCCTCTTTAGATTGTGCACATGCCCCATTCAATTTCCCTTTTTATTTTGCACAAATCAGTGTAGAGTGCATGTTGGAGGTATAAGATCAGGTGGTTGCCCTTTCAAATTCAAACTCCATTTAAATTCAAATGGTAACCAACCAAAACCTATCCACTTGGGGTTTGAGAAATCTTGGTGTGAACTCCCTTGTGCATGGAAGGCTTATAAGAATTCAGAATTTTTGTGGAGAAAAGAATGGGTTCAAGTTAGGGTGATGTGGCACAAGGAAGACTAGTCAAACTAGTCTTAAAAACCTTATCCAATTAAGACCCAATCCAATCAAATTTGGCTAGGCCCAAGTAGATCAGATTAAATCTATCTAAATTAGTCTTAAATTAATTTAATTAAATTTTAATCAAATTAAAAATTAATTAAGTCCAAGCCTTGATCAAATCAGGGAACAAACTTCCTTGACGATTAGGTCATCACATAACCTAATCGGGTCAAACCCAATTGAATCCAATTTAATTAAACTTGATCCAAAATTCATCACTCCATAAAATTGAGTTAATTAGTAACTAAATTATTAATTAAACCTTTTTATAAATATAAAGTCTAAATCTAGTGGGTGTCTAGGTAATAGAGTTCCATCTATATGAAACTCTTGATTGAAGAGTCCCGAACTAGTGGGACTCTTGACACTAGTATCCTAAATGAGTGAAATTCGTGATTACAATCTGAGACAAGTAGGACTCAGAGTTATAATATAGTAGGACTCCTGATCATAGAATTTTAGTCTAGTGGGACTCTTAATCATAGAGTCTCAGTCTAGTAGGACTCTTCATCAGCCATCAGGTCAGGTAGGAACCTCTAATGTGTATGATGTTGGAAATATATTCCAAAGCCAATCATCAGTCTATTGATAGTTGTGATACTTATTATACTTGTATATAAATTATTAATTAATAAAAAGTTATTTTGATATTTTTTATCATAAATTTTGTTATCTTCTAATAAACTCCTGTGTTGTGATGAAGTCTTTAGGACTATCTAGATTCGACAAAGGAGGATTTATTATTTAGTCTTTAAATTTTTTATGACCAAAAGATACATTATTACTTAGGATGACAATATTTGTCAAGTATAGATTATTGTGTGCCTTATAGATTGGTTGTTCTCATAACCAAGGAGTGTTGAGACACTAGTATGGCATGCAAGTGAGATGTATGGGTACATCTGTACTGAACGTGACCAACTCTAGAGCTTTTCTACTATCAAGATTTACTCTAATAAAATGTGGGTATAACTATCTCTCCAACCTGAGATCACCATAGTGACTTTCAAGCAACTCACTATGCTTTGGTACTGGACTACCTAAATTTCTAATTCAATGACAGATGATTTCTGGGCACAGTCAAGTACTTAAGGAGTTAGTGCGTGTATCAAGATGGGATTGACCACTCCTAGTTTCAGAAGCTGGGTTCAATTATATTTCAATTTAGCAAAGTCTTGGTCAGGATAGTCTTAGTGAGGAGTCATGGGATTAATTGCTTTAAGACATGACATAGATGTATTTTCTAGGGTTGATAATCAAACCATGAATCATCTATTACATAGAAGTCATAGGGTTGAATTATATGGTAACTATATTCACATAGGTTCTAAATATTATAATTATGACTATTTGACCTATCTAGATGTCGTATACCATTGCTAGATGGTCAATTCCATTAGTATAAAAATTGGTTTCTATGCTACAGGCTTAGGTTTGGACCTATAGAGTCATACATACTAGAGATTCCTATCTGATCTGATGGTTGGTGAAGAGTCCCACTCGATTGAGACTCTATGATCAAGAGTCCCACTAGACTAGGACTCTTCGATCGGGAGTCCTACTGGGTTGGGACACTAAGTCTCAATGTCTGGGAGTCTGTGGTCAAGAGTTCCACTGCTCTGAGACTCTGAGTCCTACATATTTGAAACTTTGTGATTGAGAGTTGGGACTCTCTAATTATGAGATCCATTTGTTTTGGACATCGAGATCAAGAGTCTCACTGGTTTGGGACTCTACGATCAAGAGTTTCATTTTGATAGGACTCTGTTGTTCGAACACCCACCGAATTTAGACTCTAAATAGATGAGAGGTTTTATTAGTGAATTTGATCACTAATTAACTCAGTTTAATTGAGTAATTATTTTTGGTTCAAGTTCAATTGAATTGGGTTCAGTTGGGTTTGACCTGATTAGGTCACAAGTTGACCTAATCGTCGAGGAGGTTCTAACCCTGATTTGATCAGAGATTGGGCTTGATTAATTTTTAATTTTATTGAGTTTTAATTGATACTAATTAAGCCTAATTATGTTAGATTTAATTTGATCTAATTGAATCTAACCAATTTTGATTGGGTTGGTTCAATTGGTTGAAGTTTAAATTCAAAAACTAGTTTTACTAGTCTTCTCTTTCCATGCGCCACATATGCCCCGCACCCCATTTAAAATTCATGAGAAAAGTTCTCATAAGTTTACTACATGCACAAAGGATCTCTCGCCCACCTTCTATTCACCCATTGTGGATAAGTTTTGATTGTTATTGATTTTAGTTTGAATGAGATTCAAACTTAGATAAGAAACAATCTGTATCTTATCCATGTGCCACCTCATTTTATGTGCCCATATTTCATAATGGGAAATGGTTCTCATGCTTCATTCTCCATGCACAAGATACTCCTTGCCTTCACTTCTTATGCCTTTTTTGTTTGAGTCAAATTGGTGGGCATTTAAATTCAAAACAAGTTTGAATTCTAATTGACAACCAACCCATTCTAATCCTATCACGCATGCTCTCCATTATTTTGCTGAAAAATAAAAGGAAGAGAATTTTGGACTTGTGACAACTGATCTAAAAATGAAGGGGAGGACTTTCATGAGCCTCTGGGTGCATGAAAAAATATTTTAAAAAATCTAGAGAAAGAAAAACAAAGAGAGTTGCGTGCAGGGTTTTCAAGGTGCGTATGACCTAGGGTTTTAGAACCTAGGATTTGGGAAGCAATTCATGAACTATGAGAGTTGTAAGCATACAAAACTTTAGAGAGAACCTCCTCTACCTCTCTACTATGTCGACCAGCAATCTGAAGCATCCATGAAGCCCGTAGATGAAGATCAAAGTCGTTCGATAGAAACAGCCCCTGAAAGACTTTGATTTTGAGCTAGCGCTCACGAGGAGCCGATCAGGATTAGGAGCCTCGTGTGGATGATTCATGGAGGCCAGACATTTATGTGGCTGCATTGTGACCAACGGACCTCCTTGATGATGATTAGATCGCGGCGATCAACTGCCCACGCAAGGTATAGTGCTCAGAATACTTAGATCTAGTAAATAGTTTACTGCACTATTTTAATTTTTCAGATATGATATGTATGCATTTATATCATATTTAAATTCTTAGTATAGAATTTATTTTTTGATATGATTAGTAATTAATTAATTATATTAATTAATTTTTTACTATATTTTAGCTATTTTTGAAAAAGTTTTCGAAAGTAGCACTGCAAATCCTACACTGGTTCCTTCAAGTGGTATTAGAGCATCAAGTCTGCTAAACATGATATGCTTGCATGTTTAGATTGATAATTTAGATTTGATCTAAATATTAATCTAATAATTTGATTAATTAGATCTAAAAATTAAAATCAAGATTGCATGGACTGCAGGTTGTCCTGCTGTAGGGTTTATCCCATACAGTGAAAAGGTTATTTTGGTATGTTGCTGATCTAAATCGTTAATCATAAAATCTTAGATTTGATCTAATTTTTTTTATCTGATTAAATTAGGGTTTAATCTAATTTATGATCATGAATGCATAATTAGATAAAGTTTGATTCATGATTTAGTATTATGTAGCCTACATAATTTCAGATTAAATCCTACAACTAGTATTATTTGTGAATTGAGCCGATTCAATTTTAAAATGAGTTGACTCAATTGATGAGTAATACTAAGTTGTAAAGAATCTTTCAAAATTTAAAAAATATTTTTGAAATGCCGAACCCAAACCCTCAGCCCAGAAACTTAATTAAAAATTAAGTATAATGATTTAGTGTCTAGAATTATGAATTAAGATTCTAGGTCATTAATCATAAAATGTGGGCTATTGGGTTAGTTGAATTAAGTCCATAAATTGGGTTAGACCTAAGGTCTATTAAGAGTGGACTAATTTAGAGTAATTGATCAAATCTAATTAAATATTAATTTAGATTAGGTCAAGGACACTATAGACTCAATTGTAATAGTTGTAGTTGGTCAAGTCCATGCCTTTAATGAGGACCAAATGGACTTGATTCATGGCTACACAATCGAATCTAAAATTACTAAGTTGGTCAAATTGAAACTAATAAACTGGATGGTGTCTAGGGTAAGTTTGGTAGTTTGATTAGTGGTTTTTAATTCGAAGCTACTCACACTGATTCGGTCTTTGATGAGTTAATTGCATATCCCTTCCACTGATCTCACTTACCTGACCATTCTAGTGAGTTAGGTTTTGATTGGATCACTTGGTGATTCAGGCTCACCCATATCAATTAGAAAAATTAGTTTGACTGATTTAGATACTCCTAATGCCAGCTTAGATTAGATCCCTTTTTTTTATCTTACTTGATAAAGTCGGTGGGAGGATCAAAATTAGCTCATTTTTCTTAAATATGTTAACTAAATCCTCTAAAATTATTAGATTTTTAAAAATAAAATAGTTATATAGATAACTAAATCATTACCTCCCATTAAGTTAGTGATAATGGGTTCATTAATTTGATAATAACTGGAGGTGCTTATTGATTAATGAAATTATCATTCATAAAATGATGATTTTGTTAAGTCTTTCTGATGGTGGTTAGGTTGGTCGACCAAAGTCAGGCCTAATTATTTATTGGTTAGATAATAACAAATATAGTCATTTTAATGGTTGGACCTAACTGAACATTTTCAGTGGAGGCCAAAGTCTACTGATTAGGTTTCCAGGGCAAAATTGATATTACTAAAAATTATTTAGAAAAATAATTGATTTTGAACCTACCCATGGGTGCACATAGGTTGACCAGCCAATGTTGGGCTCGTGTGTAGTCTATTTGGATTATAGTATCCACTAAGGAATTAAAGTAATTCCTCAAATTGGAGGTAGAGGCTACCAATTCGTATAAAATAGTGGAAGAACCTTTAGACTAAAGTTCAAATCCTTAGGATAATTGATTCATATACTAATTAGGTTTATTTTTTCTTATTATGCAGAAATGGCCACTAACTTATCGCTTTAATCATTGTTAGATAATGATAAATTAATAGGACCCAACTACGATAGGTGGTATCATAAGTTAAAAATTATCCTAGAGCATGAGCAGATCCTTTATGTCGTAATGGATCTAGCACTTTAGGAGCCAGCTCTAAACGCCAGAGGAGCAGATCGAGACATTTATCTGAAGTGGCTCAATGACCACATCACCATTTGGTGTATAATGCTTGTGGTAATGAATGATAAGTTCAGCTGCAGGTTTGAAAATGCCTAGCTACAGGAGATGCTTCAAATGTTGAATGACTCTTTTGGCATGCCTGACGATGTTGAAAGGTACAAAATAAGTTGTGTTATTTTTAATGCTTGGATGAGGGATGGGGCCTCAGTCATCGATCATGTGTTGTACATGATCGAGATGATAGAGCGTCATAGTAAGCTGGACTTTCCCCTGCACGAGTAGCTCGGTAAGGATGCGATCCTTAATTCCTTGTCCAAGTCTTTCCTCCCCTTCCTAACTCATTTCGGAATGACAAAGTCTGCAGTCAACTACTATGGCTTGTTCGGGTTGCTGCAGAAGTTTGAGAAGGATCACCAACTCCACAAGGAGATGGTGAATGTAGTGGGACGGTCTTCTTCTGGTCGTCGATCGTTTAAGAAAGGAAAGAAGAACAAGAAGAAGAAGAATAGGAAGGTGCAGCCAAATGCCGGGATGATTACACAAGGTCGGACCAAGAAGTGCAAGACCGACCCGAGCCAAATGGAGTGCTTCTTCAGCAAGAAGCAGGGGCACTAAAAGAGGAACTGTGCTCTGTACATTGCCTCCCTAGACCTGAATAGGCCAACAAGGAAGCAAGTGGTTGCTGGGCAAGGTAATTATATGATAACACCTTGTAATTTTTTCTTATTTGATTCTACTGCCCAGGTATTAGATACTGGAAGCCCTTATTATATTTGTAATTCTATGTAGGGCTTGCAGGTTAGTAGAATATTTGATCAAGGTGAGAGGTTCCTGAATGTTGGAGATGGAAGACAAGTTCCAATTCTAGCTTTAGGAATCAAGAATCTTGTAATCAATTCAAATAAAGTTATTCTCAATGAATGTCATTTTTGTCCAACCTTCTTATTGAATGTCATTTCTATAGAGCTTTTGGCCATGAGTAGTTTTGAAATATCAATAAAAGAAAAATTTTGTAATATCATTTTGAATGGTATTACAATTTTTCTTGGATAATTGAATAACAGAATTTATTTACTTTCTATGCCTATTAACGTGGTTCATCCTCCGATAAATGCTCTAGAATTAGTGATGTGTCTGATGTCTACCTTTGGCACTATAGGCTAGGTCATATTACTAAGAATAGAATTAATAGATTAGTTCACGAAGAAATTCTTGAGGTTAGTGATTGTGAATCACTTTCGACTTGTGAGTCCTATCTTCTTGGTAAGATGATCAGGTCACCTTTTACTAGAAAAGGTGAATGAGTCACTGAACTCTTAAGTCTAGTACATTCGAACGTATATGGACACATGAGCTCAAGCGTCAGAGGTGGATACTTCTACTTTATAATCTTCATAGATGACCTATCGAGATATGGATATGTCTACTTAATGGAGCATAAGTTGAAGTCATTTGAAATATTCAAACTATTTTGAAATGAGATAGAAAAGCAAATTAGAAAGAGTATTAAAACTCTTTGGTCCGATTGAGGGGGTGAGTATCTTTCAAATGAGTTTCTGACATATCTAGGAGAGAATGGGATTCTCTCCCAATGGACCCTAATAAGATCACGATGTTGTCATTACGACACCATGTTTATCAGTTTAATCTGACTTCTTAAAATAATTAAAAATATATAGATAGCGATGAGTCGGGTCGAATCCATAAGGAAGGTAGTAACTTTAGATTTGAAATCTTTGATTTTTGAAAAAAAAAAAGTTTTGAAATCAAAAGTGAAGTCGAAAGCGAAAATTAAAAGGTGCAGAAATTTAAACTTAATACTAAGATCTTCCAGTTAGATCTTAGCATCTACTTGCAATAAAATAAAAAGCAATAATTAAAGTATAAAAATTAAATTATAATAAAAGTAAAAAAAATATGAAATTAAATAGTATAAAAATAAATATTGCATTAATTAAAAATTTTATAATTTAAATATATAAAAAAAAAGAAATTAAATAAGCTTATATTTGATCTTGGATCGGCATCGGTAGAAAGATGGTGTAGAAGCCCAGCTCTTCTTCTCGACATCCATTGCTTTGAAGCAGCCTCTAATCCAAAGCCTGGCTCTACCCTATACCAAAGCTTCACCTTGATCGGAGATTATGAATTCTGAAAGTCTGGGGTCTTATTTATAGATGTTGGAAGGTTGGAGAGTTTTTCTATAGGCAATGTGGGACTAAAGATGTTTTAATCATCAAAATAGAAAGAAATTTGAGCAAAATTTAGATTAAAAAGAGTCCTGAATGAATTCTATTGAAGTCTGGTGAAATCTAGCCATTTAATAGAAATCCAACGAATCAAAAATCATCAAAATTGGATGTGTATTGATCCAAATTAGGTCAGATTAAATTCTGGTCGTTGATAGCGCATTGATGGAGAAAATCTAGCTGTTGATCGTACGTTGGGAGTCCTGATCACTATCAGGAGCTCTCTCCACCGTCGGATCATCCCCTAGGTCAAGCACTACCATTGGATGGTGATCCACATGAAGCTTGAAGTAGAAAATTCCCTCCACCATCTGATCATGACCGCAATCAACCGGATCCATCCGATCATGCAAATACTATTCTCATGGACCGTGTGGATCAGCTGCACCGCACATCGGAATGAATCAGCGCCTCCTATCATCGAGTGAAAAGTTCAAAATGCCCTATGAGTCATGATAGATTTTTTGTAAATCCTTTAAGGGTCTAGGTCAACCATGTGTCGCTCCATGATTCATTGATCTCTACGGAGCTGGCGGTCCACGCCTGGATCGTGGATCGACTGACGGCTTCCATGGATGAGTCAGCCAGCATGCCTAGCTTGGCACGCTGGCTTTGTCGGCTTGACTTGGTGCATTTGGATGCGTCGGCTGATATGGCACGGCGGCTTGAGCCGACTGAGCTGAATGTTATTTTTCATTTAATTTTTATTTATTTTATTTCCTTAAAAATTTATATCTTCTCTATTTTAGCTTTGTTTTGTGCAAAACTTATTTCATTATGATAAAAAAAAATAAGCTCTTTCATTGATTATAAAATTTTATTTTTTATTTTTTATTATTTTTTAATTAATTTTTTAATTAATAAAAATATTAATTTCTTAAAAATATATATAAATTGATCATTAATTTTTAAAAATTAATATAAATTAATTGATAAATTAATACTTTTATTGATGAATTTATGGTACTTATCAGATTCCTCCTAGAATACCACAACATAATGGTGTGTTTGAAAGGAGAAATCGAACCTTATTGGACATGGTTCGATCCATGAAGGGGTTTGCTGAATTATCGATCTTCCTATGGGGATATGCGCTCGAGTTAGCTTGTTACATTCTAAATAGGGTTCCAAATAAATCTTTTAATAAAACACTATATGAGATGTGGATAGGGCATAAGCTAGTGCTCTCACACCTTAGGGTTTGGGAGTGTCTGGCTTATGTCAAATGTTTAATGATAGACAAGCTTGGATCTATGTCTGATAAGTATAGTTTTATAGGTTACTCAAAAGAAATCAAAAGGTACTACTTCTACCTTGCTGATGAGCAAAAAGTATCTATCAGCCTTAAGGTAGTCTTTTTAGGAAAAGAGTTCCTTGGTGAAGGAACTAATGCCTTTAAGAACAAACTTGATGAAGTATGGCTGGTGGAAGAATAGATACAACTTGTTGAACCTAAGCTGGATTTGATTAGATCAGACCCAGAACCCATTATAGATGCATCCTTAAGGCAATCTAGTAGAGTACCACGTCAACCGGATAGATATTATGGTTTCTTGGTTCGGGACGGAGATTCTATCGACCTCGATGAGAACGATCAAGACCCGATCACCTATATGGATGCAATGCAAAGATCCGACTCTAAGAAATGGCTTGAGGTCATGAAATCTAAAATAGAATCCATGTAGGTCAATGATGTATGGACATTGGTTGACCCATCCAAAAGGGTAAAACCCATAGGGTGTAAGTGGGTCTTCAAAAGAAAAAGAGGTGCAAATGGAAAGGTGTAGACCCATAAAGCCCATCTGGTTATCAAGCGATATCATCAACATTATGGTATTAACTATGATGAGATATTTTCTCCTATGCCAATGCTCAAATTCATTTGGATTATGATTGCTATCGCTGCCCATCTAGATTATGAAATTTGGCAGATGGATGTGAAAATGACTTTTCTAAATGGAGAGCTGGATGAAGAGGTGTATATGATACAGCCTGAAGGATTCACATCCATAGATAAGTCTAAGGTGTATAAGCTTCAAAGGTCCATTTATAGATTGAAGCAGGCATCTCAGAGCTGGAACATACGATTTGATAGAACAATCAAAATATATGGCTTCATTAAGAATGAAGAGGATCCCTGCATATATAGTGGCCTAATGGTCCAGCAATAATACTTCTAGTATTATATGTAGATGACATTCTCTTAATCAGAAATGATATTCCTGTATTATAAGGAATAAAGACATGGATGTCATCACATTTCTCCATGAAAGATCTGGGAGAAGCTTCCTACATCCAAGGGATGAAGATCTATAGAGATAGATCTAAAAGATTGCTTGGATTGTCCTAGTCTACGTACATTGACACTATGCTAAAATGGTTCAGCATGGAGAATTTCAAGAAAGGCTATCTACCGATAGGTCATAAAATTTCTCTTTCAAAGAGGGATTGTCCAACAACTCGTCTAGAAAGAGAGCGTATAAGTAGAACATTATATGCTTCAGTAGTGGGTTCTATAATTTACGCCATGACATGTATGCGATCAGATGTGGCATACTAGGGATAGTGAGTAGAGACCAATCTGATCTAGGAGAGAACCACTGGAAGATTGTTAAAACCATCCTAAAGTATTTGAGAAATACTAAGGATCAGTGGCTTATATATGGGAAATCAGACTTGAATCTTATGGGGTTCAAAGACTCCAATTTTCAGTATGATCATGATGATAGCAAGAGTGTGTCAGAATATATATTTACCCTTAATGGTGGGGCTATCTACTGAAAAAGTTTCAAGCAGCACACTGTGGCCGATTCTGTTTGCGAGGCAGAGTATGTCACTACATTAGATGCTGTCAAAAAGCTGGTGTGGCTGAGAAAATTCATCACCGGGCACGAAGTAGCACCCTCCCATAATGGTCCAATTATGCTCTATTGTAACAGCTCTGGAGCCATTGCTCAGAAAAAGGAACCTAAGGCACACCAGCGGACAAAGCATATTCTGCGCCGCTTTCAACTTATCCGAGAAATTATGGATTGAGGTGATGTCCACCTTTAGAAGATCGATGGTAAGGAGAACCTGGCCGATGCATTCACTAAAGCTATTTTGGTGGAGTTCAACAATTTCAAGTCAAAGATAGGTATTAGATACTACACCGATTAGCTTTAGTCCAAATAAAAGATTGTTGGGAATATGTCCCAAAGCCAATCGTCAACCTATTGATGGTTGTGCTGATAGAAAATATGCAGGGTTTCGTGCATACATTTCAAAATTTTCTTCAAAATAAAGAGCAGCGGAAGACATAGATTAAACTATTTAATTCACAAATGTATGTAATCAATTTATAAAATCTTACATCAAGAATCTATAACATGTTATGATGCAAATATAAATCTAAAATTAAATTAATCTTGAGTGGTATTGATCACATCAATACCTAGATCTAGAATAATTCTAGATCTAATCCTAGATCACATCTAGGTCACCAAGAGATCAGATCTCTTATCTTTTCACATGTCAGAAGCTCCATGGTTGAATTCATTGTTGTCTTTGGTGCCGCACATGCATCCGACCTCTACAGGTGATCCAGACGAACCTGCAACACAGATCGAAGGTTCGTCGAATGAAGATCCACTCAAATTGCTAGCTTCTCGTGGATCCCTCTTGATGGTTAATCAAATACATATTCTTCAGATCTCTTAGACAATCCAAGAGATAAAAAACATGAGGAGGAATGAGGGAGGAATCCATTCCTTAGATCTCCCATAAAATAGAAATAAAAAGACATATGGAAACAACCCTAGGAGAAGATAAATCTTCTCCTTCAGGACGTCAACAGTTGATGTCCTGAAAACATCTATTATGCTAGGTTCAGAGGAGACCTTCTCCTTTGGATTTTTTTCTAATTTTTTAGATATCACACCCTCATATTTTTCTTATAAAAATATCATAAATAAAATTGAGAAGAAGGGCTCTCAAGAAAATCCTAAGAGAAGACCTTCTTCTCTTCTTCTCGCATCAGGACATGATCGGATCATGTCCAAAAATGATCACCATACCCTAACACCTTGGAGCATAGATTCCATGCCCTCTTCCTCTCTCTCTTAGATCTTTATCATATAAAAATCACATAAAATAATGAAGAAGAAGATACTCAAAAAAAAAACAAAGAGAAGATAATCTTCTCTTACCTTTGTGCCTTCATGACATCAATGATTGATGTCCAGATGAAGAACTTTTCTCTATGAATCTTGGCACCATCTTTCCTCAGGCCCTCTCTCTCTCTCTCTAATTTTTATCATATAAAAGTCATAAATAAAATAGAAAGAGGGAAACATAAAAGAAAAATATAAGAGAAGACAATCTTCTCTTACCTTGTCTCTTCAAGACATCAAATTTTGATGTCTTAATTGAGGGCTCTTCTCCAAGAATCATGGCACCACAAATCCTCTATGCCTTCTCCTCCTTCTCCTCTAATTTTTCATGATTTTTTTAGGATTTTTAACATTCTAAAACCATCTCATAAGAGGCATCTATCTTTTATTGCAAGACTAGATCAAAACCTAGTCAAAGGCGGACTTCTATGGGGCGTCCAACTCTTGGACGCCCCTACAACTTATTTTTTTGTGTAACGACTGATTCTCATGCACAAAACTAAGGGAAAAAGGGTTGAATAAGATAGAGAGGTGTGGGTAGAGTTGGCGCACAACGGAGGGAGGAGTTTGGGTCAAAGAAGACTCTTCCAAGTAGGAAATAATTTCCAACTTTCTTCTAATTTTGACCAAGTCAAAATAAATTTCCAAATATCTAAATAGTGGCCATAGAAGGACTTCTTGGGTGTGGGAATACATAAAAAAATCTAGAATTAAATATTTAGCATGGGCTTTAATAGGCGTAATAGAAAGAGAGAGAGTCCCAGTCCAACTGGGACTCCTCTTATTTGACTAGATCAAAATAGGTTTAAACCAAATTTAAATTCTATTTAAATTAGATTAAATATAACCCAATTAAGAATGATCTTAGTCTAACTAGGATTGCAATTAAATCAGATTAAATCAAGATTTAAATCCTAAGTCAATTAGGTGCACCCAAGTCCTAGTCAAATAAGAAATTATTCTTTCTTGCAATTGGCTTATCCAATTAACCAACTAGACTTAATTTAATTAAGTCTAAACTAATTTTAATTGAATCTAATTTAATTAAACTTAATCTCAGCCTGATTGCTCAATCAAATTATGCCAATTAGCAATCCAATTGCTAATCGATCCTCCTGCAACACTTGCATTAGGTCAAACATCTATCGCATTGAATATTTGACCTCGAAATGAATCTCAATCATCAATTAACCATCCAATCAGATTACAAGCTCTAATGTGTGTGACCCCATAGGTTTGGACCTAAGTCGATAGTATAGAAACTAATTTCTGTACCAATCGAAGTTACCATCTAGCAATGGTTCCCGACATCCGGGTAGGTCGAATGTATGCAAAGCAACATTCTTAGAATCCTGACCTATGGTTACTATATAATTTATTCCTATGACCAATAATGCTCAAGATGACTTCGAGTATGCTGTCAAACACTCATACAAGTCATCTTTATTGTGTCTCAAAATTTTGCAAATCGCATAACACCTCACGAGGATTATCCAGGCCTAGGTTTTGCTAAATTGAAACACAGCGAGACATTCTCTTTCTGAAGTTAATCAGGAGTGGTCAATCCCATCTTGACTCACACACTGACTCTACAAGTACTTGACTATACCCAAAAATCTTCCATCATCTATATTAGAAATATAGGCAGTTCAGCACCAAAGTATAGTGAGTTGCTCGTAAGTCACCATGGTGATCTTAGGTCGGAGGGACACTATATCCATTGGCCTTAGCTAGCTATTCTTGACAGTAGGGTGCTACATTAATCACGTTCAGTGCAGATGTACTACTACATCTCACTTGGAAGCCATACTAGTGTCTCCACACCACTTGGTTATGAGGATAACCAATGCATATGGCATACAGCAACCTACACTCGATAAGTTATCATCCTTGTTAATAACTTATCATTTGATCGAAAATAATTTAAGAACCATCCAATAAATCCTTTTTTATCGATTGATTATGGTTCTAAGGACTTCATCATAATTTAGAAGTTCATTTGAGGAAGATAGAACTTTTATGATGAAACAAATAAATTACTATTATTATTAGATAATTCATATAGTAATTTCAATCATCTACTACTTAGATAATTGGCTTTAGAACTCCCAACATGTGCTACTTATTGTACTTGTATATGAATTATAATTAATAAAAGTTATTTTGACATTTTTTGTCATAAATTTTGTTGTCTTCTAATGAACTCCTATGTTGTGATGAAGTTCTTAGGACTATCTAGATTCGACAAAGGAGAATTTATCATTTAGTTCTTAAATTATTTACGATCAAAAAATATGTTGTTACTTAGAACGACAATGTTTATCAAGTATACATCGTTGTATGCCTTATAGGTTGGTTGTCATCGTAACTAAGGAGTGCTGAGATACTGGTATGGCATGCAAGTGAGATGTATAGGTACATCTACACTGAACGTGACCAACTCTAGAGCTTTTCTATTGTCAAGATTTGCTCTGATGGAATATGGGTATAACCATACCTCCGACCTGAGATCACCATAGTGACTTTCAAGCAACTCACTATGCTTTGGTGCCGGACTATCTGAATTTTTAATTTAGTGATGGAAGATTTCTGAGCACAGTCAAGTACATAAGCAGTCAGTACATGTATCAAGATGGGATTGGCCACTCCTGATTTCAAGAGCAGTGTTCAATTGTGTTTCAATTTAGTAAAGCCTTGGTCAGGGTAGTCTTAGTGAGGAGTCACGGGACTAATTGCTTTGAGGCATGACATAAATATATTTTCTAGGGTTGATAGTCAAACCCTGAATCATCTATTACATAAAGATCATAAGGATGAATTATATGGTATTCATATTTGTGTAGGTTCTAAATATTGCAATTGAGACTATTTGACCAATCTGAATGTTGGGTACCATTGCTAGATGGTCACTTCAATTAGTACAAAAATTGATTTCTATGCTACTGACTTAGGTTCAGACCTACGGAGTCACACACACTAGAGATTTTTACTTGATCTGATGGCTACTAAGGAGTCCCACTCGATCGGGACTCTATGGTCAAGAGTCTCACTAAACTGAGACTCTTCGATTGGGAGTCCTATTGGATTGGGACACTGAGTCTCAATGTCTAAGAGTCTATGGTCAAGAGTCCTATTGGACTGAAACTCTTCATTCAAGAGTTCCACTACTCTAAAACTCTGAGTTCTATATGTCTGAGACTCTGTGATTGAGAGTTGGGAGTTTATAACATCAAATCCATTTATTTTAGACACCAAGATCAAGAGTCCCACTGGTTTGGGACTCTATGATCAAGAGTTTCATTTTGATGGAACTCTGTTGTCCGAACGCCCACTGGATTTAGATTCTAGATTGATGAGAGATTTTATTAGTGAATTTGATCACTAATTAACTTAATTTAATTAAGTAATTATTTTTGGTTCAAGTCCAATTGAATTGGGTTTAGTTGGGTTTGACCTGATTAGGTTACAAGTTGACCTAATCACCGAGGAGGTCTGAATCCTAATTTGATTAGAGGTTGAGCTTGATCAATTCTTGATTTTATTAAGATTTAATTAAGCCTAATTAAGTCTAATTATGTTGGGTTTAATTTGATCTAATTGGATCTAAACAATTTTGATTGGGTTGGTTCAATTGGTTGAAGTTTAAATTCAAAGACTAGTTTGACTAGTCTTCTCTTCCCATGCGCCACATATGCCCCATGCCCCATTTAAAATTCATGAGAAAAGTTCTCATAAGTTTTCTACACACACAAAGGATCTCTCACCCACCTTCTCTATGCCCAATGTGGATAAGTTTTGGTTGTTATTGATTTTAGTTTGAATGATATTCAAACTTAGATAAAAAACAACCTTTATCTTATCCATGCGCCACCTCATTTTGTGCACCCATATTTCTTCATGAGAAATGGTTCTCATGCTTCATTATCCATGCACAAGATACTCCATGCCTTCCCTTCTTACACCATTTTTTGTTTGAATCAAATTGGTTGGCATTTGAATTCAAAATAAGTTTGAATTCAAATTGACAACCAACCCGTTCTAATCCTCTCACGCATGCTCTCCACTGTTTTGGCAAAAAATAAAAGGAAGAGAATTTTGGACGTGCGACAATTGATCTAAAAAAGAAGGGGAGGACTTCCATGAGCCTCTGGGTGCATGAGAAAATATTTTAAAAAATCAAGAGAAAGAAAGACAAAGAGAGTTGGGTGCAGGGTTTTTAAGGTGCATATGACCTAGGGTTTTAGAACCTAGGATTCGGGAAGCAATTATGTGAACTAGGAGAGTCATAACCACACGAAACTTTAGAGAGAACCACCTCTACCTCTCTACTATGTCTACTAGCAATTTGGAGCATCCGTGAAGCCCATAGATGAAGATCAAAGTCATTCGATCGAAATAGCCCCTAAAAAACTCTGATGTTGAGCTAGCACTCGTGGGGAGACGATCAGGACTAGAAGCCTCATGTGGATGATCCATGGAGGCTAGATATCTGTATGGCTGCATCATGACCAGTGGACATCCTCAACGATGATCAGATCACGACGATCAACTACCTATGCAAGGTATAGTGCTCAGAATACTTAGATATAGTAAATAGTTTACTGCACTATTTTAATTTTTCAGATCTGATATGTATGCATTTATATTATGTTTAAATCCTTTATGTAGGGTTTATATTTTGATATGATTAGTAATTAATTAATTTAATTAATTATTTTTTTATTATATTTTAGCTATTTTTAAAAAAGTTTTTGAAAGTAGAACTGCAAATCCTGCATTGGTTCCTTCATGTGATCCAAAAGATTTGAATTTGAGCCAATAGCACATAAATCAATTTCTATACCAATCAATATGAACATCTAGCAATGATGCCCGACATTCGGATAGGTCGAATAGTCATAATCGCAATATTTAGAATCTACTCGAATATGGTTATCGTATAATTCATCCTTTTGGCCTCAGTATATAGAATGACTCAAAGATAAACTGCCAAATCTAAAAAATCCATTCATATTGTGTCCAACACAATTAGTCCTATGACTCCTCATAAGGGCTATCCTGACCAAGACTTTGCTAAATTAAAACACAATTCAACATAACTTCTGAAACTTGGAGTGGTCAATCCTATCTTGATTCATACATCGACTCTTCAAATACTTGACTGTGTCTAGAAATCTTTCATTATTGAATTAAAAATTCAGGTAGTCCAGCACCAAAGCATAGTGATTTACTTGAAAGTCACTATGATGATCTTAGGTTGGAGGGACACCTATACCCATATCCTTGATGAAAATCGTGCAGGGTTCAAGGCATGCTTTTTGAAACTTTTTGAAAAATAAAAATGCAATGAAAGCTAAAATTAATCTAATATTAAATTAAGACATGCTATGATCAGATCATATAACCCTACACATGGATCTAAACATGCTAATATGTTATAGAAAAATAAAAAATACTTAATCATTAAATCATATTTGCTAATCGATTTGTGTTCAGAACACAATACCTGAGCGCAGGTAGTCGATCTCCATGATCCAAATCCATAAGAAGAAGCCCTCACATCATGCTATAGCCGCACACATGTCTGGCCTCTATGGTGAGTCCACAAGAAGCTCCTAGTCCCAATCAGGTCCACTAGAGTGCTAGCTCCTCATCGAAGCTTTCGATGGCTGATCTTCATTGATCTAATCGATGATCTTATTTTGGTCTTCCAGACACTCCAGAAGGTCAAAAGGTGTACTTCGAAGGATGATGAGGTGGTTTGGAGGCTTTGGTGGAACGACGATGCTCACAGCTCTTGATCTCACCACCCGAACCCAAGATCCAAACCATAAAACCTCCCACACCCAAAACACCAGAGTCTCACTCTCAAGGTTTTTATGACCAACTATTATCCTCATGCTCAAGGGATCCTCATGCCATGAAGAGCTTATGCCACTCAGATTTCACTGAGAAACTTTTTCTTGGATTACTCTCATGCACACACACTTTTAAAACTTTTTTAGAAGTGGCATTGCAAAAAAAGATAAGTGGTGCAAGAAAGAACCCTCCTTTGACTTTTCTCACCTCAGGATTTACACCCGTCTCTGGCTCTCTCTCTCCAAAAATCCTTCATGCCAACTCTCTTATGCCCCAGACAAAAACCAATTTTAAAATGCGTGACATGAGATGTGAAATGCATGTGGACAGGATAGGGTTTGGAAGTTGAACTTGTTTCATCCTCCCATTCAAATTCAAATTTGAATGAGTGGTTTATCCACTTCCAACACCAACTCCATGTGAGAAACTCATAGAGGTGCTTTCTATTGTGCATCCTTACTCTTTACAATTTAGAATATTGGGCAACAAACGACATAGGAGGCATGGGAATGGATAAGATATGGAGGTTGAACTTGTTTCAGCCTCCTTCTCATTTGAATTCAAAACTCAAACAAACCAAACCTAATCCAACAATTTGGACTAGGTCAAAGAGAGAATAAGAGAGGCACCATTTCAGATTTCAGCATGGGGAATACTCATGCAATTTCATAAATTAAATGGAGAAAGAAAATGTGGGACAAATGGTGGCACAGTGTGATGGGAATTCAAAATTTGAATTCAATTTGACCTGTTCAAATTGGTTTCTACCAAACCAATTTAACCTGACCAAATTAGATTAGGATAAACCTAATCAAATTAGGCTTAACCTAACCAAATTAAAATCTAATCAAATTAGAAATTAATCAAGTCCAACCCCCAATCAAATCAGGGTTCAATCTTCCATAGCGATTAGGTCATCCGATGACCTAATCAGGTCAAACCCAACTAAATCAAATTCAATTAAATTTGATCCAAACTTCATTGCTCAATCAAATTAAGATAATAAAAAATTAAATTACTAATTAATCCTCTAAAAATATTAGAGTCCCAATTGGGTGGATGTCTGGGCAATAGAGTTCCATCTACATGAAACTCTTAAGCGAAGAGTCTTAAAGGAGTAGGACACTTGATCGAAGTATCACAAATGAATGAAACTCATGATCATAAAGTTTCAGACTAGTGAAACTCTTGATCGTATAGTCCCAAGCAAGTAGGACTTAGAGTCCCAGTCCAGTGGAACCTACGAAGGTAGAGTTTCAACTAGTGGGATCCTGATCATAGAGTTCTAGTCCAGTGAAACTCCTGACCATTGAGGCCTAGATCATTAGAACTCTTGATCAACCATCAGATTAGATAGAAACTTCTATTGCTTGTGACCCCATAGGCTCGAACCTTAAGTCAATAGCATAGGAACTAATTTTTTATACCAATCGATGTGACCATCTAGTAATGGTACCCAATGTTTGGATAGATCGAATAGTCGCAATGTGACATCGATGAACCTATGGCATATGGTTACCATATAATTCATCTTCTTGACCTCAATACTCAAAGGATGATCTAGAATTTATTGCCAATCCTAAAAATCATCCATATTGTATTTCAAAATTCAATGTCCATCAAATGGACCATATCCGTCGAGGTTTTGCTAAATTAAAATACAATGATGCACTTGCTCCAACACTTGAAGGAGTCAATCCCACCTTGACTCATACATTGACTAAACAAGTACTTGACCGCATCTAGTAACTTTTCATCACTAAATTAGAAATTTAGGTAGTCTGAAACTAAAGTACAATGAGTTGCTTATAAGTAACTATGGTGATCTTAGGTTTAAGGGACACTTATACCCATATTTTTTATGAGCAACTCTTCGCAGCAAAGAGCTCCATAGTTGAGTCATGATTAGTGAAATGTACCCCTACATTTCACCTGCATACCATACCAGTATCTCCATATGTCTTAGATAAGAGGACAACCAACAAATATGGCACGCAACAGCCTACACTCGATAATATTATCATCCTAGGTAACAACATATCATTTGATCGCAATCAGATTTAAGGACTAAATGAAAAATCCTTCTTTACCAAGTCCAAATAGTCCTAAGAACTTCATCACAAAGGAGTTCATTATAGGAAGATGAAGAAAAATCCAGATTTCTTGGGTCAGGTTCGTTCAGATCTGATTGGATCTAGAGGCATATTTCAAAAATTCTCCTCTCATATCTAGATCAGATCTGACACTTTTCAAATCTAATTTATGATCTGATAATTAAAAAAATAAAACTAAATTAATTCTAAATTAATTTTTATCTTGATCTTGGGTAATCCTATTACCCTGTTGATGATCCTGTTTGCAGCGGAAGGTTCTGGATCTAGCCATGCAAGTGCCTGGCCTCTATCGGTATCCACTCGGGTTGGATCTAGAGATCCTCTTCTTCTCTATCTTTTCTCCAAAAATTCAGATCTGGATCTGATTCTGGAGGATCTTCAAAACTTCTTTTGAAGATCACTGCAGTCGTCCTTCTGCAGCAGCGCAGCCTTCTTTCTTTTTTTGATCGCCTTTTGCTTGGATCTGAATCGCACCAACCAGAAGAACCCAAAACTCTTTTGGACGTGGAGAAGAGGGAGAAGGGGAGACTATGGCATGGAGAAGGAGGGGAGAGGCAGCCTTGGGGCATGGGGTTTTAATTCAACTTATTGAAAGTTGGGCGCAAATAGGGTCTTATTTATAGACTCTACTGTGATCCAACTCCTCTTCCCCCAACCAATCACAATCCTTTGTGAAATCAGATCTAAATCTGATTGGTGGGAATAGAGACCCCTGGATTCCTCCTTAGAGGTGGCACCTAAGACCAGTCAAACTGGTTCTTAGGTGAGGAACTCTAATTTGGAATCCAAAAGGAGAGGTGGAGTCCCTGTCCGTATGGGACTCCAGGATCTCCTAGGCGCCTCCAACTTGGGCACACGCCACCCTGGCGTGCGCCCCTCCTCCTTGCCAGGTTCTGGCAGGGGGACAGGCCCCCACCAGCTCTCCAATAGGTGCATGACACATGTGGGTCAAAAGTCAAAGGTGTCAATGGTCAATATTTGACCAAGTCAAAGGTACAACTTTTGACCAATTAGTCAAATGATGAAAAATGGCAGGTGTTGTCTCAAATTTATCTCAAAATAAGACAACCTTTTCTGACTTGGACAACCTCCAGTCAGACCATATGAAGGCCTCTGATTGAGCACAAACTCCTTTGGCTCAGTCAGGAGACAACTTATTTATGATAGTAAAAGAAGAACGTTAGGTTCAATCGAGTGCTAGCATGATTTCCTTGAACCTAATTGAATCTCATTCAGATCAATTGAACTAGGATCAGTTCAATTGATGATATCACCAGATTCAAACCCTTGTTTGTGTGACCCAGTTAGGTTCAGTTCTGTATGGTAATGGGATATGTCATGATCTCTATCATCGACATCATCGAAACTCCTTTCGATGGATCAGAACTCTTCTGATTCGAACAGCTAGAATGATCGATCATCTAAATCATTCTAATTGCTCCCAAAATCCACCAGTGACACCTAGCAGTATATGGTGGCAACCCATCAGAGCTGAATGCGAACCTCTTGGTGCAGCTACCTTGTGTGATTAAGTTCTTCTATCTTGAGCCCCGATCAGATTAGGGTTAAGGTGAACTCGTCAAACCCTAGTTTCTGTCATATGATGTAATCATTCGATTCAAGTCCAATGTGAAAACTAAATAGAAACTCTTTCTATTATTTCACTCTCTGCCATGGCCATGGGCTTCTGGACTTGATTCTCATGATCATCATAGGGCTGCTCCTCTACCACCGAGGTAGATAGATTCCATCTTGATGCAATCCAGTTCCTACAATGAACATGCTATAGCCAACATACACCTCAGGGTTCCATATGGCTAGGAGACCGAGTAATGGTGTAGTCAAACTATAACACCCTCAAGGTGAACTGCCAATGCACTCAGGTCAAAGAACCAGACACACTACTGCAGCATCGAGTCAGTCATTGACGAGAAGGTAGACTTCCTAATGACTACTCGAGGTGGTCACGCTCAGTGCCCTCGTTCTCTAACGAGTACCTATACTCTCGCTCCGGTGTCTCCACACCGTAGACTCAAGACTCATCTACTAAAGAGAAGCGATTGTACACCAACCTTCCGGATCAATCACCATCCTCGTGATGATCCTATGGTCGGGAGCATTTTATGAGTTAATAATGATTATTCATGTCTTAAATTTTCAACTCTTGAAAATATGAATTATCATTACCATTAACTCAAAGGATGTATCACAGACACTAAATACACATATGTGATAGAAAATAACCCATTTATTGATTTATAGTCAAAATTATAATTTTGCCCCTAGAAGTGTATTACAAGTGTCAGCCAATTCTGGCTTCTAGGGCACATATATCTAACAATCTCCCACTTGTCCTAAAGCCAATTGGCTACAAGTCTAAGTCCCATCTTCTCAAGGTGGGCTTCGATCTTCTGCTGGCCCAACGGCTTTGTAAGTGGGTCTGCCACATTATCTGCGGAGTTGACTCTCTTGACCTCAACGTAACCTTCTCGAGGTAATCGCGGATGAGGTGGTATCGCCGCTCAATGTGCTTGGATTTCTGGTGAGACCTCGGCTCCTTAGCAAGGGCTATGGGCCATGCCATTGTTGCAGTACAGAGGAATGGCATCTGATGGCATTACTTTGATTCTCCTGGCAAACTTCTTGTACCAGAATGCTTCCTTTCGCAGCCTCTGATGCAGCGATATATTCTGCTTCCATGGTGGAATCTGCTATCACAGTTTGCTTTGAAACTCTTCCAACTGACAGCTCCACCATTGCACACAAACAGACTCCAGATGTCGACTTTCGATCATCTATATCGGACATGAAATCCGAGTCTGTGTATCCCTTGGACTTGGAGTTCTCCATTACCAAAGACCAACATCATATCCTTAGTTCTTCTCAAGTACTTAAGGATACATTTCACAGAAGTCCAGTGTTCTTCACCTGGATTTGACTGATATCTGCTTGTGACACTCACAGCATGGGCTATATCAGGTCGTGTACATAGCATGGCATACATGAGGCTCCCTATTGCAGAAGCATAAGGGATCTTGCTCATGCATTCTATTTCCTCAGGTGTGCTAGGGCACATCTTCTTGGAAAGATGAATACCATGTCTGAAGGGTATTAATCCTCTCTTAGAGTTTTCCATACTAAACCTCTTTAGTACTTCCTCTATGTACATCTTCTGTGAAAGTCCTAGCATCCTATTCGGTCTATCCCTATAGACCTTAATTCCTAGAATAAAGGATGCTTCACCTAGGTCTTTCATGGAGAATTCCTTAGATAACCACATTTTAACTGATGTCAACATGGGAATATCATTTCCCAATAAGGAGGATGTCATCCACGTACAATACGAGGAAGACAACAGCGCTCCCACTGACCTTTTTGAAAGACACATGGTTCCTTCCTCATTTTTTGATGAAACCAAATATTTTGATCACATCATTGAAATGAGTGTTCCAGCTCCTGAGATGCTTGCTTAAGTCCATATATGGACCTTTGCAGCTTGCAAACCTTGTGATCAGTATCACTGGATGTGAAACCTAGCGGCTGTTCCATATAGATATCTTCCTCAAGATATCCATTTAAGAATGCCGTTTTTCACGTCCATTTGCCATATTTCATAATCGAAATAGGCTGCAACAGCAAGCAATGTGCGGATGGATTTTAGCATAGCTACTGGGCAAAAAGGTATCCTGATAGTCAATGCCTTCACGTTGACTATAACCTTTTGCCACTAGTCTAGCCTTGAATGTCTCCACATTTTCCATCTGCACCAATCTTTCTCTTGAAGATCCATTTACACCCAATAGGTACTATACCTTCTGGTGGATCTACCAAGGTCCAGACTTGGTTTGAGTGCATCGAGTCAATTTCTGACTTCATTGCCTCTAAGCCATTTCTCAGAGTCGATATCTGATATCGCCTCGTTGTAGGTTTTGGGATCATCACCATGAGCACCATTACCTATGAGGAACATTTTCTCTACTTCCTCTGAAATAATACCTAAGTATCTTTCAGGGGATGGAAAAACTCTTTTCGATCTACGAGGTGGAGGAGGTAGTGTCTTTATTGGCTTAACCTGATTTGGTTTCCATTTGGTCCTTAGCTCGTTGCTACTTGTGAGACTTTCTCATCAAGCTTAATCTGCTTTCCAATGCCGCTATCTTGAATAAACTATTTTTCAAGAAAGATGGCATGTCGACTCACAATCACATTGTGGATCTTCTGGAATGTAGAAATAGTATCCTAATGACTCTTTAGGATATCCTATGAATCGAGCTCTAAAGGACCTAAACTCTAACTTGTCCGCTTGTTGTCTTTTGACATGAGCCGGACAACCCCAAATTCTGAGATGACTCAGACTTGGTTTCTTACCATGCCATATCTCATACGGTATGGTAGGAATGGTTTTAGAGGGAACCCTATTCAGTAAGTATATTGAAGTTAACAAACAATGTTCCCTAAAGAAAATCAGGGAGGTCTGTGAAGCTCATCATGGATCGAACCATATCCAATAGAGTCTGATTTCTCCATTCTGAAATCCGTTGAGTTGAGGTGTTCCTGGTGGAGTCCATTGAGAGACTATGCCATTTTCCTTTGAGATAGTCTCAAAAATTTCTGGACTAAGGTATTCACCTCCTCGATCTGATCGAAGAACCTTAATGGGTTTTTCCAGTTTGTTTTTCTACTTCATGTCTGAATTCTTTGAACTTTTCAAAGCTTCAGACTTGTGTCTCATAAGATACACATACCCATACCTAGATAGATCATCGGTAAAGGTAATGAAGTAGACAAAATTGCCTCTAGCCGGCACATCAAATGGGCCGCACACATCAGTATGTACTAGGGCAAGGAAGATCTGTGGCCCTTTCCCCATGTCCAACAAAAGGGAGTTTAGTCATTTTGCCTTGAAGACAAGATTCACAAGTTGGATATGACTCGAAAGTCAATGGACTCAATAGCCCATATTTTTCTCCAATTTGTTAATCCTATCTTCTGCTATATGACCTAATCTTAGGTGCCATAGATATCTATCATTTGGACTATCCCTAGGTCATTTTGATTTTATGGCATTCACATTTTGCTCGAATAGTTAAAAATAGGATACATCAATATGTAACTGATAAAGATCGTTAATAAGGAAACCATTTGCAATTTTATTTCTTTCATAAAGAATGTTACAATGGTCCTTAAGAAAAGGTAATCACATAGCCTTCTAATGCTAAGCATGAAATAGAAATCAAATTCCTGCTAGCTGCAGGCACATAATAACAGTCTTTTAAAACTAAGTCTAAACCAGATGGTAATCGAAGAGGGTATGTTCCCACGGACACTGCAGCAACTCTTGCTCCATTTTCGATGCGTAGGATCATGTCTCCATCCCTCAGCCTCCTGCTATCCTCAAGACCCTGCATAGAAGTGCACAAGTGAGCACTAGAACCAGAGTCAAGCACCCAACTGGATGCAGAAGAAACCATAAGGTTAGACTCAATAACGAGCATACCTCCAGAAGGACCTGCCTCCTTCTTTAGGGTGGCCAGGTAAGTAGGGCAGTTCCGCTTCCAGTGGCCATCATTGTTGCAATGGAAACACTTTCCTTTATCAGCGGCCTTCTTCTTCGGCTCTGCCTTTTTCTTCTTTCCTCCTTCCATCTTTTGCTTTTTCACAGACTTCTTTTTCTTTCCAAAAGACTTTCTTCTTGGAAGAAGTCCATTCCATAGCAAGAACTGAGCCTTTAGAACCTTTCATAGAAAGCTCAGCGGTAACCAGCATGTTCATAATGTTCGGCCAAGGAATTTTGAAGTTTATGCATGTGGTAAGTTCATGATGAATTGCCCATATGCATCAGATCAAGGATTGCAGAATTATATCATTCTGCAGATCCAAGTCCAACTTCACTCCGAGCTTCTCAAGCTCTTCCAAGTCCTTGATCATCATCAGACAATGATCTTGGACTGACTGCCCATCGTGCATCTTAGCCTTAAAAAGTCATTTAGTGACTTGATACTTGGCTGCACGACTCTGTTCACCAAACATCTCCTGTAGGTGAGCCAACATTTGGTGAGCAGTTCTGATATCTTCATGTTGGCACTGGAAGCTCATCAGACATCGAGCCCAACATGTAGTATCTGGCCTTATTATCTTCGTTAGTCCACTTTTATCCAGAGACGCTCTCTGTTTAGTGGATGGATGACCTGGTAAGGTGGGAGGGTCCTGGATCCAATACATGAGTTAACTTCTCAGAACCCAAAATGATTTTGAAGTTCCTGAGCCAATCTTTGTAATTTGGTCCGATCAGTCTATGTGTGTCCAGGATACGTGCTAAGTGGGTTGGATGCAGACATTTTCTTGTAGAGAGTCAAAGTTTCTAGAAATTAGATCTGTGCAAATTTCTGACTTAACCAATTTATTTAAAAATTTTATTTTTAAATAAATTAGTTCCACTATTTTCTCAGATCCCTACACTCCCTCTATAGAGATGCGAAAATCTCCATGATTAATGATTTCTAGTGGGTGGTGCGGTCCTCACCAACTTGACTCATCACCTCACCTAACAGTTATTGGTGATGGGTTAGCCAATGAGTGAACAACTCTTGTTGTTCAATGATTCTCTAATCATGGTGCACCCAAACTTGGTCTCTAATTCATGAATCTCACCATATCCGAAATATTGATCCACTCCTTAGTTAAGTCAGACCCACCATTTGCACAGACTGGATTCCTAATTGAGTCTCTCACCGTATCCAGAAATATTGAGCCCAACTCATCCTCCAGCCCATAGCATCCAATGCCTAATAGACATGGTTGCATCTTTCGGTGCAACTGAGCCACTGTATCCAGTCGAGAACAATCAACCCCGAGAAGGGCCCGCACATCTACAATGGTGGAAGACCTCAGACTTAATCTTTTCTTAGGAGAGAATTTGATTTAGGTCTCATTAAACTAGACTTGTCATAGTCATAACAATTATGACTAACCTAGTGGCATGGGTTAGCTCGGATTATTGACCACCTCAGATCAGAACTGAGTCAACAGATATGGCCAGGTAAGTGAGATCGGTGGAAGGGATATGCCATTAACTCGATACAAGAATGCATTCGAGTCGAGTAGCTTCCCAATTAAAAAATCAGTCGGTCGTATGTGCCAAACTTACCTTAGACACCAAATTATTGAGCCAGAACCAATTGGGTTAGCCTACAATCCAGACTCTAACCTCTGAGCCTAATTAGGTCTTGCTTGATCGATCATCATGTGACTCGATCTTGACCCAGACTTAATCCTATTAGGCTGGTCAATTTAAGCATTGTTGATCCCATCTAACCAACTCTTGATTCGGTTTGATCAACCGCTTAGACCTAATTGAGCTACCCAAGCCCGAACCCAGTATTTATGAATATGTCTTAGATCTAAAATTCTCAATTTTAGACCTAATTAATATTTCATAAACTTAATTCTTAATTAAGTTAGGGTTCATAAACAAAATATGCACAATAAATCCTAGGGTTTTAGGATCTAGGGTTTTGCAGAAAGTAAGTTTTCAATTTTCTGATTAAGGACGAACGCGCAGCACCCCTACACATCATAAGAACACCCCATCGAATGGAAGGAGAGGGCCTTTAAATCCTTACTTTATTCTTATGACCGGACGGCCAAGGGGAACGCCTTAATCAGAAATACAACTAATCTACAAAAACAAATTAGATCTAAGCATATATCTCATATAAAAGATAGATCTAATTAAAACATGTTTTGCATATATCATATATATCATCATGCATATTTTTCAGATCTAAATTATCTCATAATCATCTAAAAAATTAAATTTAAATTGATCATATCAAATAAATTAATCTAGACCTACTTACAGAACTATTCTACAACTAGTCTAAACATGCAACTATCATATCTCATATGAACAATTAAATTTTATTTTATTTTCTATTTTTTAGATCTGATTATAATATTTATAATATCAAAAAATAAAAAATAAATAGATCTAAAAATTATTTTTAATCAAATAAAAATTGTGATCAAACTAGACTACGCATAGAACAATTGTATTCCTAGTCTAGTTAGGCTTGGTCATTTTGCCATGAGATAAGATTCAACAATTGGATATAATTCGAAATCAATAGACTCAAAGCATAGTTTTTTCCAATTTGTTTACCCAATCTTCTGCATATGACATAATCTTAGGTGCCATAGATACCTATCATTAGAGATCTATCGCTCTAGAACATTTTGATTCTTATGCTTTCTGTATTTTCACATTTTGCTCAAAGTCTAAAAAATAGATACATCAAACATGTACTGATAAAGATCGTTTAATAAGGAAACCACTTGCATTTTATTTCTTTCATAAAGAATGTTACAAATGGTCTCTTAAGAAAACTTAATACATAACCTTAAATGTTAAGGCAAGAAATAGGGAAATCAAATTCTTGCTTTATTGCTTGGCAGGCCATGAATAACAGTCTTTAATACTAAGTCTTAAACCAGATGGTAGTCCGAAGAGGGGTGATTTCCCAGGAACATGACAGCAACCCTTGCTTCCATTTTCGATGCGTTTAGAGATCATCTCACCATCCCTGCAGCCTCTACTATCCTCAAGACCCTGCATAGAATACACAAGTGTGAGCACGAGAAACAGAGTCAAGCACCCAACTGGATGCCAGAGAAACCATAAGGTTAGACTCAATATGAGCGCATACCTTCAAGAAGGAACCTACCTCCTTCTTATTTAGTGGCCAGGTAAGTAGGCAAGTTCCGCTCCCAGTGGCCATCATTGTTTGCTACAAATCTAAGTCCCATCTTCTCAAGGTGGGCTTCGATCTTCTGCTGGCCCAATGGCTTTGTAACTGGGTCCACCACATTGTCTGTAGAGTCGACTCTCTTGACCTCAACGTAATCCTTCTCGAGGTAATGGCGGATGAGGTGGTATCGCCGCTCAACGTACTTGGATTTCTAGTAAAACCTCGGCTTCCTAGTAAGGGCTATGGTGCCATTGTTGTTGCAGTACAGAGGAATGGCATTTGATGGCATCACTTTGATCTCCGTGGCAAACTTCTTGTACCAGAATGCCTCCTTCGCAACTTCTGATGTAGCGATATATTCTGCTTCCATGGTGGAATCTGCTATCATTATCTGTTTGAAACTTTTCCAACTGACAGCTCCACCATTGTACAAAAATAGACTCTCAGATGTCGACTTTCGATCATCTATATCGGATATAAAGTTTGAGTTTGTATACCCTTGGACTTGGAGTTCTCCATTACCAAAGACCATCAACATATCCTTAGTTCTTCTCAAGTACTTAAGGAGACATTTCACAGAAGTTCAGTGTTCTTCACCTGGATTCGACTGATATCTGCTCGTGGCACTCACGGCATGGGCTATATCAGGTCATGTACATAACATGGCATACATGAGGCTCCCTATTGCTGAAGCATAAGGGATCTTGCTCATGCATTCTATTTCCTCAGGTGTGCTAGGGCACATCTTCTTGGAAAGATGAATGCCATGCCTGAAGGGTACTAAACCTCTCTTAGAGTTTTCCATACTAAATCTCTTTAGTACTTCCTCTATGTACATCTTCTATGAAAGTCCTAGCATCCTATTCGATCTATCTCTATAGACTTTAATTCCTAGAATAAAGGATGCTTCTCCTAGGTCTTTCATGGAGAATTCTTTAGATAACAAACATTTTAATTATGGTCAACATGGGAATATCATTTTCGATAAGAAGGATGTCATCCACGTATAATACGAGGAAGACAACAGCACTCCCACTGACCTTTTTGAAGACACATGGCTCTTCCTCATTTTTGATGAAATCAAATATTTTGATCACATCATTAAAATGAGTGTTCCAGCTCTGAGATGCTTGCTTAAGTCCATATATGGATCTTTGCAGCTTGCAAACCTTATGATCATCATCACTGGATGTGAAACCTAGTGGCTATTTCATATAGATATCTTTCTCAAGATATCCATTTAAGAACGTCGATTTTACATCCATTTGCCATATTTCAGAATCGAAATAGGCTGCAACAGCAAGCAATGTGCGGATGGATTATAGCATAGCTACTGGCAAAAAGCTATCCTGATAGTCAATGCCCTCACGTTGACTATAAGCTTTTGCCACTAATCTAGCCTTGAATGTCTCCACATTTCCATCTACACCAATCCTTCTCTTGAAGATCCATTTACACCTAATAGGTACTATACCTTCTGCTGGATCTACTAAGGTCCAGACTTGGTTTGAGTGCATCGAGTCAATTTCTGACTTCATTGCCTCTAACCATTTCTCAGAGTCGATATCTGATATCGCCTCATTATAAATTTTGGGATCATCACAATGAAGCCCATTACCTATGAGGAACATTTTCTCAACATCCTTTGAAATAGTACCTAAGTACCTCTCGAGAGGATGAAAAACCCTTTTCGATCTATGAGGTGGAGGAGGTGGTGTATAGATTGGCTTAACCTAATTTGGTTTCATTTGGTCCTTAGCTCGTT
Organism: Cocos nucifera; assembly: GCA_006176705.1. NCBI lineage: Eukaryota > Viridiplantae > Streptophyta > Magnoliopsida > Arecales > Arecaceae > Cocos > Cocos nucifera. Next base: position 85,483 of record QRFJ01002225.1, on the reverse strand, counting down.
GCTCTTATGAGACTTTCTCATCGAGCTTGATCTACTTTCGAATGCTGCTATCTTGAATAAACTATTTTTCAAGAAAGATGGCATGTCGACTCACAATCACATTGTGATCTTCTAGAATGTAGAAATAATATCCTAATGACTCTTTAGGATATCCTATGAATCGAGCTCTAAAGGACCTAAAGTCTAACTTGTCTGCTTGTTGTCTTTTGACATGAGCCAGACAACCCCAAATTTTGAGATGACTCAGACTTGGTTTCTTACCATGCCATATCTCATACGGTATGATAGGAATAATTTTAGAAGGAACCCTATTCAATAAGTATATTGCAGTTAACAAACAATATTCCTAAAGAAAATCAGGGAGGTCTATGAAGCTCATCATGGATCGAACCATATCTAATAGGGTCTGGCTCCTCCATTCTGAAATCCAGTTGAGTTAAGGTGTTCCTGGTGGAGTCCATTAAGAGATTATGCCATTTTCTTTACGATAGTTCAAAAATTTCTGACTAAGTTATTCACCTCCTCGATCTGATCGAAGAACCTTAATGGGTTTTCCAATTTGCTTTTCTACTTCATGTCTGAATTCTTTAAACTTTTCAAATGCTTCAAACTTGTGTCTCATAAGATACACATACCCATACCTTGATAAATCATCGGTAAAGGTTATGAAGTAGACTAAATTGCCTCTAGTCGGCACATCAAATGGGCTGCACACATCTGTATGTACTAGGGCAAGAAGATCTGTGGCCCTTTCCCCATGTCCTACAAAAGGGAGCTTAGTCATTTTGCCATGAAGATAGGATTCACAAATTGGATATGAATTCGAAAGTCAATGGACTCAATAGCCCAGTTTTTTCCAATTTGTTAACCCTATCTTCTGCTATATGACCTAATCTTAGGTGCCATAGATACCTATCATTAGGACTATCCCTAGGACATTTTGATTTTATGGCATTCACATTTTGCTCAAAGTTAAAAATAGATACATCAACATGTAACTGATAAAGATCGTTAATAAGGAAACCACTTGCAATTTTATTTCTTTCATAAAGAATGTTACAATGGTCCTTAAGAAAACTAATTACATAGCCTTCTAATGCAAGGCAAGAAATAGAAATCAAATTCCTTGCTTGCTGCAGGCACATAATAACAGTCTTTTAATACTAAGTCTAAACCAGATGGTAGTCGAAGAGGGTATGTTCCCACGGCCATGACAGCAACCCTTGCTCCATTTTCGATGCGTAGGATCATCTCACCATCCCTCAGCCTCCTACTATCCTCAAGACCCTGCATAGAAGTACACAAGTGAGCACTAGAACCAGAGTCAAGCACCCAACTGGATGCAGAAGAAACCATAAGGTTAGACTCAATAATGAGCATACCTTCAGAAGGACCTACCTCCTTCTTATTTAGAGTGGCCAGGTAAGTAGGGCAGTTCCGCTTCCAGTGGCCATCATTGTTGCAATGGAAACACTTTCCTTTATCAGCGGCCTTCTTCTTCGGCTCTACCTTTTTCTTCTTTCCTCCTTCCATCTTTTGCTTTTTCATGGACTTCTTTTTCTTTCCAAAAGACTTTCTCTTGGAAGAAGTCCATTCCATAGCAAGCACTGAGCCTTTAGAACCTTTCATGGAAAGCTCAATGGTAACCAGCATGTTCATATGTTCAGCCAAGGTGTTTTGAAGTTTATGCATATGGTAGTTCATAATGAACTACCCATACGCATCGATCAAGGATTGTAGAATTATGTCATTCTACAGATCCAAGTCCGACCTCACTCCGAGCTTCTCAAGCTTTTCCAAGTCCTTGATCATCATCAGACAATGATCTTGGATTGACTGCCCATCGTGCATTTTAGCCTTGAATAGTCATTTAGTGACTTGATACTTGGCTGCGCGACTCTATTCACCAAACATCTCCTGTAGGTGAGCCAACATTTGGTGAGCAATTCTGATATCTTCATGTTAGCACTGAAGCTCATCAGACATCGAGCCCAATATGTAGTATCTGGCCTTATTATCTTCGTTAGTCCACTTATCCAGAGACGCTCTCTGTTTAGTGGATGGATGACCTGGTAAGGTGGGAGGGTCCTGATCCAATACATGAGTTAACTTCTCAGAACTCAAAGTGATTTTGAAGTTCCAAAGCCAATCCTTGTAATTTGGTCCGATCAGTCTATGGGTGTCCAGGATTCATGCTAGTGGGTTGGATGCAGACATCTTCTTGTAGAAAGTCAAAGTTTCTAGAAATCTAATCTGTGCAAATGGTGGGTCTGACTTAACCAATTTATTTAAAAATTTTATTTTTAAATAAATTAGTTCCACTATTTTCTCAGATCCCTACACTCCCTCTATAGAGATGCGAAAATCTCCATGATTACTGATTTCTAATGGGTGGTGCGGTCCTGCCGACTTACTCATCACCTCACCTAACAGTTATTGATGATGGGTTAGCCAATGGGTGAACAACTCTTGTTTAATAATTCTCTAATCATGGTGCTCCCAAACTTGGTCTCTAATTCATTAATCTCACCATGTCCGAAATATTGATCCACTCCATAGTTAAGTCAGACCCACCATTTGCACAGATTAGATTTCTAATTGAGTCTCTCATCGTATCTGAAATATTGAGCCCAATTTATCCTTCAGCCCATAGCATTCGATGCCCAATAGACATGGTTGCATCTTTCGGGTGCAACCGAGCCACTGTAACCAGTCGAAAACAATCAATCCCGAGAAGGGCCCGCACATCTACAATGGTGGAAGACCTTAGACTTAATCTTTTCTTAGGAAGATTTGATTTAGGTCTAATTAAACTAGACTTGACATAGTCATAACCATTATGACTAACCTAGTGGCATGGGTTAGCTTGGATTATTGACCACCTCAGATTAGAACTAAGTCAACAAACATAGCCAGGTAAGTAAAATCGGTGGAAGGGATATGCCATTAACTCGATAAGAACGCATTCGAGTCGAGTAGCTCCCAATTAAAAATCAATCGGTAGTATCTGCCAAACTTACCTTAGAAACCAAATTATTGAGATAGAATTAATTGGGTCAGCCTACAATCCAGACTCTAACCACTAAGCCTAATTAGGTCTTAACTTGATCGATCACTCATGTGACTCAATCTTGACCCAGACTTAATCCTATTAGGCTAGTTAATTTAAGCAGTGTTGATCCCATCTAACCAACTCTTGATTCGGTTGGATCAACCGTTAGACCTAATTGAGCTACCCAAGCCCGATCCCAGATTTATGAATATGTCCTTGATCTAAAATTCTCAATTTTAGACCTAATTAATATTTCATAAACTTAATTCTTAATTATGTTAGGGTTCTTAAACAAAACATGTGAAAAGATCCTAGGGTTTTAGGATCTAGGGTTTTGCAGAAAGTAAGTTTTCAATTTTTGATTAAGGACGAGCGCGCAGCACCCCTATACATCATAAGAACACCCCATCGGATGGAAGGAGAGGGTCTTTAAATCCTACTTTATTTTTATGACCGGACAGCCAAGGGGAACGCCTTAATCAGAAATACAACTAATCTACAAAAACAAATTAGATCTAAGTATATATCTCATATAAAAGATAGATCTAATTAAAACATGTTTTGCATATATCATATATATCATGCATGCATATTTTTCAGATCTAAATTATTTCATAATCATCTAAAAAATTAAATTTAAATTCGATCATATCAAATAAAATTTCATCTACACCTACTTACAGAACTATTCCACAACTAGTCTAAACATGCAACTATCATATCTCATATGAACAATAAATTTTATTTTATTTTCTATTTTTAGATCTGATTATAATATTTATAATATCAAAAAATAAAAAATAAATAGATCTAAAAATTATTTTTAATCAAATAAAAATTGTGATCAAACTAGACTACGCATAGAACAATTGTATTCCTAGTCTAGTTATGTATCTCATACATATTAGATCTAAATTAATTTATTTTAATTTTTTAATTCTATAATTTCAGACCTAATCATATCTCATGTGATATCTAAAATTTCTAATTAATTAGATTAAATCAGATCTAAAAAAAATTTATAAGAACCTGGCTCTGATACTAGTTGAAGGGAAATTCTGATTTTTTGGGTCAGGTTCGTTCAGATCTGATTGGATCGAGAGGCATATTTTAAAAATTCTCCTCTCATATCTATATCAAATTTGATGCTTTTTAGATCTAATTTATGATCTAATAATTAGAAAAATAAAATTAAATTAATTCTAAATTAATTTTTATCTTGATCTTGGATAATCTGATTATCCGTTGATGATCCCGTAGAAGCTCTGAGGTTCTGAATCTAGCCACGCAAGTGCCTGGCCTCTACTGGTATCCACTCGGATTGGATCTAGAGATCTTCTTCTTCTCTTTTTTTTCTCCAAAAATTAAATCTGAATCTGATTTGGAGGATCTTCAAAACTTCTTCTGAAGATCATCCGTCGTCTCTACAGTAGTGCTGCCTTTTTGCTTTTTTCATCAGCCTTTCTTGCTTGGCTCGCACTAATTAGAATAACCCAACTTTCTTGGGTGTGGAGAGGAGGGAGAGGGGCAGATGGTGGTGTGGAGAAGGGAGAGAGATAGCCTTGGGGTGTGGCTTAGATCAACTCATGAAAATGGGTGCAGATAGGATCTATTTATATAGACTCTACTACGCCATGCAGTGCTGCATCACCCCGGCCAATCACATTGCTTCATTTAATCAGATCTAAATCTGATTGGTGGGATGAGAGACCCACGGATTCATCCTAAGGTAGCATCTAAGACTAGTCAAAGACTATAGGTGAGGGTCACCGAGTTTGAATCCAACAAACAACCTGGAGTCCCATCCATATGGGACTCCAGCATCCCTATCCATGGGCGCATGCCATCCTAGGCATGCATCCCCTTTTTTCCAATTTCTAGAGAGGGGACAAGCCTCTATCTGCTCTCCAATAAGTGCATGACACATGGGCAGATGTCCAAGGGTCAAAGGTCAATGATTGACCAAGTTAAAGTACAAAAACTAGTAGGTGACGAAAAATGGCAAGTGTTATCTCAAATTTATCTCATAAATTAAGACAACCCTTTCTTGACTTGGATAAGCTTCAATCAAACCAGGCAAAGATACCTGAGTGAGCACAAACTCATTTGGCTCAGTCGAGACAACTTTTAAGATAGAAAAAGGAGAATGTTAGGCTCAATCGTGTGCTAGCACGATTTTTTTGAACCTAATTGAATCTTATTCAAATCAATTGAACTGGATTAGTCCAATTGATGATATCCAGATCCAAACCCTTATTTGTGTGAGTTAGTTAGGTTTAGTTCTGTATGGTAATGGGATATATCATGATCTCCATCATCGACATCATTGAAACTTCTTTCGATGGATCAAAACTTTTCTGATTCAGATAACTTAGAATGATCGATCATCTAAATCATTCTAATTGCTCCCAAAATCCACCAGTGACACTTAGCAGCATATAGTGGCAACCCATCAAAATTAAAAATGAACCTCTCGGTGCATCTACTTGTATGATTAAGTTCTTCTATCTTGAGCCCCAATCTGATTAGGGTTAAGGTGAACTCGTCAAACCCTAATTACTTTCATATGATTTAATCATTCGATTCAAGTCTGATGTGAAAACTTTAATAGAAATTCTTTCTATTATTTCACTCTCTGCCATGGCCATCGGCTTATGGATTTGATTCTCATGATCATCATAGGGCTCCTCCTCATCCATCGAGGTAGATAGATTCTATCTTGGTGCAATCCAATTCCTACAATGAACATGCTATAGCCAATATACACCTCATGGCTCCGAATGGCTAGGAGAATGAGTGATGGTGTAGTCAAACTATAACACCCTCAAGGTGAACTGCCGATGCACCTCAGGTCAAAGAACCAGACACACCACTACAGCATCAAGTCAATCATTGACGAGAAGGTAGACTTTCTATGACTACTCGAGGTGGTCACACTCAGTGCCCTTTTTCTCTAATGAGTATCTGTACTCTAGCTCCGATGTCTCCACACCATAGACTCATGACTCATCTACTATAAAGAAGCGATTGTACACTAATCTTTCAGATCAATCACCATCCTCATGATGATCCTTCGGTCAGGAGCATTTTATGGGTTAATAAATGAAAATTCATGTCTTAAATTTTTAACTCTTGAAAATATGAATTATCATTACCACTAACTCAAGGGATGTATCACAAACACTAAATACACTTATGTGATAGAAAATAACCCACTTTATTATTAATAGTCAAAATTTTAATTTTACCCTTGGAAGTGTATTACAAGTGTTAGTCAATTCTGGCTTCTAGGGTACTTATATCTAACAGAAGATCCATAAGGTGATGAAATTTCTACAATAATAATTTTATTTATTTATAATTTAAGTATAATTTTACAATCAGCTCAGTCATCCACAACTTAGACAATTGACTTTAGAATACAATACTCAATAAACTCCCACTTAGACCAAAGCCAATCAGAACAATATTGAATGCCCATAATTGTTGAACTTTTTGATTTTGATGGATTTAGTTAATGGGTTGGCCATGTTCTTCTTTCCATCGATCTTTTGAAGGTTGATGTCATCTCATTCCATAAGTTCTCATATAAGGTGATAACGATGCAGAATATGCTTGGTGCGCTGATGTGCCTTTGGCTTCTTCACTTAAGCTATGGCTCAAGTGCTATCACAGTAAAGTAGAACTAGACCATCCAAGGAGGGTACCATTTCCAGCTGATCGATGAACATTCACAGCCACACAGCTGAAGGAACCAAATCTAGGGTTTCACGGATAGATCTTGAAACTTTTTCAAGATTAGACAATGAAAAACTTAAATTAAATTAGATATTTATTTAAATAAGCATGAAAATATTCTAGACCTAAGATTTATTGCATGATCAAGGTATGACATTAAATCAAAAATTAAAAAGTATAAAGGAAAGTTTAACATGTTGATCTCATCAACATGCTACAATACTACATCTAATGCAGCAATAAAATAATTAGATCAGATCTATTACCTATGCAATTTAGATGTTCTAACTTACTGATCTGGGCTTGAGGATAATGTCATGAGCTACACAGATGTCCAACCTCTAGGAGTCATCCACACGAGCCCACGAGCATGATCAGAAATCCTGATGTAGGAAATCAGCACAGCATCCTAGTACCGTGCTGATCTTTCTTTAACGGTTGATCAGATGCCTCCTTCTGAATTTGGACTCTTCCAAAGAGGAGAAGGTGGAGAGGAGGTTTCAAATGTAAGACTCTATTAGAAAACCCAAGGAAGAAGGAAGGAAAGAGATGAACATAGCAACCCTAGAAGAAGACCCACTTCTTCTTCTCTTTGCTCTCACCTAGATACCTAGTTTTGTGTCTATTGAAAACCAATGCCTAGAGGTTCTCTATCCCTGATTTTTGTGCACATCAAATCTCTCTTAATGGCCTATATTTGAAAAAATAATCAGGCCAAAATTCACCCTAAATAAAAATATATGTAGAGTCCAAGTATGGTCAAAAACTCTGACAAGGAAAGGACATAATATGGCAAGTTGTTGGGGTGCCCAACTCTTGGGTGCCCCCATCTTATTTCCTGCCATGGACCAGCAATAGAGGATCATGAAAACTTCTTCTTTTACCATGGAATTCAAGGAAAATAATGAAGGTGTGGGCAGCATAATTAGAAGGAGGTGTTTTAGTTTATAAGGATTCTATCTCACAGAATCCTAGATCAAGACTTACTTCCCTTTTTGACTTGGTCAACCACCAAATTACCATATAAAAAAGAGTGGGAGAGAGGAGGCATGCATGAAGATTAGGGAAAAGAGAATTTCCATGAAAAATTTCTAAAAAATAGCCATAGGAGGCATGGAGGGCTAAGGAGGTGCAAGGTGTAATCCTATCACTAGGATTCCATCTATGACTTGGTCAAACATGGTTTCTCAAACCAAATTAAATCAAAACCAAGTCAATAAAATTAAATTAGGTTCTAACCTAATTAAGAATTTAATTAAATCAAATTTAATTTTGATTTATTTTTTTAGTCAAATTAGAAAATTGGTTTAACCTAAGTCCTAGTTGAACTAGAACTTGATTTTTCTTGCACTTGGCTTATCCAATAAGCCAATTGGACTTCATCCAATCAAGTCCAAACCAAATATAATTAAATCATATTTAATTAGACTTAATCTTAACCTTTTAATTTAATTAAATTAAGCTAATTAGTAATCAAATTGCTAATCAATCCTCCTACAATACTTGCGCTAGGTTAAAGATCAAGCGTATTGATTGTTTAACCCTAGAACGATTCTTAATCGTTGATCAACCATCCGATCAGATCATAAGCTCTAATATGTGTGACCTCATAGGTTTGAACCTAAGTCGATAGTGTAAAAATAAATTTCTATATTAATCAAAGTGACCATTAAGAAATGGTACCCGACGGTCGGATAGGTCGAATATGTAGAACAACATCCTTAGAACTTAAGCAGATATAGTTTCCATATAATTCATCTCCTTGACCAATATGCTCGTAGGACATCGTAGAGTTTAACTATCAACTCTGATCAGGTTGTCCACATTATATTTTAAAATATCAAATCCATCTAATGGATTATCCTGGCCAAGATTTTGCTATGTTGAAATACAGTGATACATTCTTCTCCAACTCTTGGAGTGGTCAATTTCATCTTGATCACACTCTGACTTTGCAAATACTTGACTATGCCCAGAAGCCTTTCATTATTAAATTAGAAATTTAGTTAGTCCAATACCAAAGCATAGTGAGTTGCTTGCAAGTCACTGAGGTGATCTCAGGTCTATGGGATGCTTATACCTATATTCCATCAGAGACATTCCCAACAGCAGAATGCTCTAGAGTTTGTCTTGTTCCATGATGATGTACCTGAAGGGAAATCCTGATTTCCTGATCCAGATTCGTTCAGATCTGATCAGATCAAGAGATATATTTCAAAAATTTTACTCTTGATCCCAATCAGATCTTGATATATTTCAGATCTAATTCTTATTATTTTAATAAAATAAAATTAAAAGATAAATTAAATCAAATTTAATTTACCGAATTTGGGTAATCCTATTACCCTGTTGATGATCCTGTTTGCAGTGGAAGGTTCTGGATCTTAGCCATGCAAGCGCCTGGCCTCTACCGGTATCCACTCAGGTTGGATCTGAAGATCCTCTTCTTCTCTATCACGCCTCCAAAAATCAGATCTAGATCTGATCTGGAGGATCTTCAAAACTCTTTTGAAGATGAGCAGTCGTCCTTTGCAGCAGCGCAGCCTTCTTATTTTTGATCGCCTTTCTTTGATCTGAATCGCACCAACCAAGGTCCAAAACTCCTTTTGGATGTGGAGAGCAAGGGGAGAAGAGACTATGGCATGGAGAAGGAGGGAAGAGGCAGCCTTGGGGCATGGGGTCTCTCAATTGAATTGCATCTTTTTAATCTGAGTTGGGCGCAGGGTCTTATTTATAGACTAAGCGTGATCCAACTCCTCTTCCTCCCAACCAATCACAATCCTTTGTGAAATCAGATCTAAATCTGATTGGTGGGAATAGAGTCCCCTGGATTCCTCCTTAGAGGGTGCCTAAGACCAGTCAAAGTTGGTTCTTAGAAGAACTCTAATTGGAATCCAAAAAGGAGATGGAGTCCTTGTCCAACAAGGACTCCTAGGCGCCTCCAACTTGGGCACATGCCTAGGGTGGCATGCGCCCTTCTCCTTGCCAGGTTCTGGCAGGGGACAGGCCCCCACCAGCTCTCCAATAGGTGCATGACATGTGGTCAAAAGTCAAAGTGTCAATGGTCAACGTTTGACCAGTCAAAGGTAGACTTTTGACCAAAGTCAAAGAACAAGAAATGGCAGGTGACCAAAAATGGTAGGTAATGTCTTACAAATAAGACAACCTTTTCTAACTTGGACAACCTCCTGTCAGACCATATGAAGGCCTCTATTTGAGCACAAACTCCTTTGGCTCAGATAAGGACAACTTATTTATGATAGCAAAAGAAGAACGTTAGGTTCAATCGAGTGCTAGCACGATTTCCTTGAACCTAATTGAATCTCATTCAGATCAATTGAACTAGATCAGTTCAATTGATGATCACCAGATTCAAACCTTTGTTTGTGTGACCCAGTTAGGTTCAGTTCTGTATGGTAATGGGATATGTCATGATCTCTATCATCGACATCATCGAAACTCCTTTCGATGGATCAAAACTCTTCTGATTCGAACAGCTAGAATGATCGATCATCTAAATCATTCTAATTGCTCCCAAAATCCACCAGTGACACCTAGCAGTATATGGTGGCAACCCATCAGAGCTGAATGCGAACCTCTTGGTGCAGCTACCTGTGTGATTCAGTTCTTCTATCTTAAGCCCCGATCAGATTAGGGTTAAGGTGAACTCGTCAAACCCTAGTCTCTGTCATATGATGTAATCATTCGATTCGAGTCCAATGTGAAAATCTAAATAGAAACTCTTTCTATTATTTCACTCTACCATGGCCATGGATTTTTGGACTTGATTCTCATGATCATCATAGGGCTACTCCTCTACCACCGAGGTAGATAGATTCCATCTTGATGCAATCCAGTTCCTACAATGAACATGCTCATAGCCAACATACACCTCAGGGTTCCATATGGCTAGGAGACCGAGTAATGGTGTAGTCAAACTATAACACCCTCAAGGTGAACTGCCGATGCATCTCAGGTCAAAGAACCAGACACACTACTGCAGCATCGAGTCAGTCATTGACGAGAAGGTAGACTCCCTAATGACTACTCGAGGTGGTCACGCTCAGTGCCCTCGTTCTCTAACGAGTACCTGTACTCTCGCTCCGGTGTCTCCACACCATAGACTCAAGACTCATCTACTAAAGAGAAGCGATTGTACACCAACCTTCCGGATCAATCACCATCCTCGTGATGATCCTATGGTCAGGAGCAATTTATGAGTTAATAATGATTATTCATGTCTTAAATTTTCAACTCTTGAAAATATGAATTATCATTACCATTAACTCAAAGGATGTATCACAGACACTAAATACACATATGTGATAGAAAATAACCCATTTATTGATTTTAGTCAAAATTATAATTTTGCCCCTAGAAGTGTATTACAAGTGTCAGCCAATTTTGGCTTCTAGGGCACATATATCTAACAATCTCCCACTTGTCCTAAAGCCAATTGGCTACAAGTCTAAGTCCCATCTTCTCAAGGTGGGCTTCGAACTTCTGCTGGCCCAACGGCTTTGTAAGTGGGTCTGCCACATTATCTGTGGAGTTGACTCTCTTGACCTCGACATAACCCTTCTCGAGGTAATCGCGGATGAGGTGGTATCGCCGCTCAATATGCTTGAATTTCTGGTGAGACCTCGGCTCCTTAGCAAGGGCTATGGCGCCATTGTTGTCGCAGTATAGAGGAATGGCATCTGATGGCATTACTCCGATTTCTGCAGCAAACTTCTTGTACCAGAATGCTTCCTTCGCAGCTTCTGATGCAGCGATATATTCTGCTTCCATGGTGGAATCTGCTATCACCGTTTGCTTGGAACTCTTCCAGCTGACAGCTCCACCATTGCACACAAACAGACTCCCAGATGTCGACTTTCGATCATCTATATCGGACATGAAATCCGAGTCTGTGTATCCCTGGACTTGGAGTTCTCCGTTACCAAAGACCAGTATCATATCCTTAGTTCTTCTCAAGTACTTAAGGATACATTTCACAGAAGTCCAGTGTTCTTCACCTGGATTTGACTGATATCTGCTTGTGACACTCACAGCATGGGCTATATCAGGTCGTGTACATAGCATGGCATACATGAGGCTCCCTATTGCAGAAGCATAAGGGATCTTGCTCATGCATTCTATTTCCTCAGGTGTGCTGGGGCACATCTTCTTGGAAAGATGAATACCATGTCTGAAGGGTATTAATCCCCTCTTAGAGTTTTCCATACTAAACCTCTTTAGTACTTTCTCTATGTACATCTTCTGTGAAAGTCCTAGCATCCTATTCGGTCTATCCCTATAGACCTTAATTCCTAGAATAAAGGATGCTTCACCTAGGTCTTTCATGGAGAATTTCCTTGGACAACCACACCTTTGACTGAAGTCAGCATGGGAATATCATTCCCAATAAGGAGGATGTCATCCACGTACAATACGAGGAAGACAACAGCGCTCCCACTGACCCTTTTTGAAAACACATGGTTCCTCTTCATTTTTGATGAAACCAAACATTTTTGATCACATCATTGAAACGAGTGTTCCAGCTCCGAGATGCTTGCTTAAGTCCATATATGGACCTTTGCAGCTTGCAAACCTTGTGATCAGTATCACTGGATGTGAAACCTAGCGGCTGTTCCATATAGATATCTTCCTCAAGATATCCATTCAAGAATGCCGTTTTCACATCCATTTGCCATATTTCATAATCGAAATAGGCTGCAACGGCAAGCAATGTGCGGATGGATTTTAGCATAGCCACTGGGGAAAAGGTATCCTGATAGTCAATGCCTTCGCGTTGACTATAACCTTTTGCCACCAGTCTAGCCTTGAATGTCTCCACATTCCCATCTGCACCAATCTTTCTCTTGAAGATCCATTTACACCCAATAGGTACTATACCTTCTGGTGGATCTACCAAGGTCCAGACTTGGTTTGAGTGCATCGAGTCAATTTCTGACTGCATTGCCTCTAGCCATTTCTCGGAGTCGATATCTGATATCGCCTCGTTGTAGGTTTTGGGATCATCACCATGAGCACCATTACCTACGAGGAACATTTTCTCTACATCCTCTGAAATAATACCTAAGTATCTTTCAGGGGGACGGAAAACTCTTTCCGATCTACGAGGTGGAGGAGGTAGTGTTCTTATTGGCTCAACCTGATTTGGTTCCACTTGGTCCTTAGCTCGTTCTGCTTGTGAGACTTTCTCATCAAGCTTGATCTATTTTCCAATGCCGCTATCTTGAATAAACTATTTTTCAAGAAAGATGGCATGTCGACTCACAATCACATTGTGGTCTTCTGAAATGTAGAAATAGTATCCTAATGACTCTTTAGGATATCCTATGAATCGAGCTCTAAAGGACCTAAACTCTAACTTGTCCGCTTGTTGTCTTTTGACATGAGCCGGACAACCCCAAATTCTGAGATGACTCAGACTTGGTTTCTTACCGTGCCATATCTCATACGGTGTGGTAGGAACGGTTTTAGAGGAAACCCTATTCAGTAAATAGATTGAAGTTAACAATGAGTGTCCCCAAAGGAAATCAGGGAGGTCTGTGAAGCTCATCATGGATCGAACCATATCTAATAGAGTCCGATTTCTCCATTCTGAAATCCCGTTGAGTTGAGGTATTCCTGGTGGAGTCCATTGAGAGACTATGCCATTATCCTTGAGATAGTCTAGGAATTCCCTGCTAAGGTATTCACCTCCTCGATCTGATCGAAGAACCTTAATGGGTTTTCCTGTTTGTTTTTCTACTTCATGTCTGAATTCTTTGAACTTTTCAAAGGCTTCAGACTTGTGTCTCATAAGATACACATACCCATACCTAGATAGATCATCGGTAAAGGTAATGAAGTAGACAAAATTGCCTCTAGCCGGCACATCAAATGGGCCGCACACATCAGTATGTACTAGGGCAAGGAGATCTGTGGCCCTCTCCCCATGTCCAACAAAAGGGAGTTTAGTCATTTTGCCTTGAAGACAAGATTCACAAGTTGGATATGACTCGAAAGTCAATGGACTCAATAGTCCCATTTTTCTCCAATTTGTTGATCCTATCTTCTGCTATATGACCTAATCTCAGGTGCCATAGATATCTGTCGTTTGGACTATCCCTAGGTCATTTGGCATTCATGTTTTGCTCGATAGTTAGAACAGGTACATCAATATGTAGCTGATAAAGACCATTAATAAGGAAACCATTTGCAATTTTATTTCTTTCATAAAGAATGTTACAATGGTCCTTAAAGAAGGTGATCACATAACCTTCTTGTGCTAAGCATGAAACAGAAATCAAATTCCTGCTAGCTGCAGGCACAAAATAACAGTCTTTCAAAACTAAGTCTAAACCAGATGGTAATCGCAAGAGGGTATGTTCCCACGGCTACTGCAGCAACTCTTGCTCCATTACCGATGCGTAGGATCATGTCTCCATCCCTCAGCCTCCTGCTATCCTCAAGACCCTGCATAGAAGTGCACAGATGAGCACTAGAACCAGAGTCAAGCACCCAACTGGATGCAGAAGAAATCGTAAGGTTAGACTCAATAATGAGCATACCTCCAGAAGGACCTTCCTTCTTGTTCTTCAGGGTGGCCAGGTAAGTAGGGCAGTTCCGCTTCCAATGGCCATCGCTGTTGCAATGGAAACACTTTCCTTTGCCATCGGCCTTTTTCTTCGATTCTGCCTTCTTCTTCTTTGATCCTTCCACCTTTTGCTTTTTCACAGACTTCTTTTTCTTTCCATAAGACTTTCTTTTGGAAGAAGTCCATTCCATAGCAAGAACTGAGCCTTTAGAACCTTTCATAGAAAGCTCAGCGGTAACCAGCATATTCATTAACTCGGCCAAGGAATTCTTGAAGTTTATGCATGTGGTAATTCATGATGATGAATTGCCCATATGCATCAGTCAAGGATTGCAGAATATATATCATTCTGCAGGTCCAAGTCTAACTTCACACCGAGCTTCTCAAGCTCTTCCATGTCCTTGATCATTGTCAGACAGTGATCTTGGACTGACTGCCCATCACGCATCTTAGCCTTAAAAAGTCATTTCGTGACTTGATATTTGGCTGTGCGACTCTGTTCACCAAACATCTCCTGCAGGTGAGCCAACATTTGGCGAGCAGTCCCGATATCTTCATGTTGGCGCTGGAGCTCATCAGACATCGAGCCCAACATGTAATATCTGGCCTTATTATCTTCGTCAATCCATTTTTCCAGAGATGCTCTCTGTTCAACAGATGGACGGGCTGGTAAGGTGGGAGGGTCCTGGTCCAAAACATGGGTTAACTTCTCAGAACCCAAAACAATTTTGTAGTTCCTGAGCCAATCTTTATAATTGGGTCCAGTCAGTCTATGTGTGTCCAGGATACGTGCCAATGGGTTGGACGCAGACATTTTCCTGTAGAGAGTCAAAGATTCTAGTTAGATACTGTAATTTTGACTTGACCAATTTATTTAGGAATTTTATTTTTAAACAAATTAGCTCCCACTATTTTCTCGGATCCCTACACTCCCTCTGTAGAGATGCGAAAATCTCCATGATTAATGATTTCTAGTGGGTGGTGCGGTCTCACCAACTGACTCATCACCTCACCTAACAGTTATTGGTGATGGGTTAGCCAATGAGTGAACAACTCTTGTTCAATGATTCTCTAATCATGGTGCACCCAAACTTGGTCTCTAATTCATGAATCTCACCGTATCCGGAATATTGATCCACTCCTTAGTTAAGTCAGACCCACCATTTGCATAGACTGGGTTCCTAATTGAGTCTCTCACCGTATCCAGAATATTGAGCCCAACTCATCCTCCAGCCCATAGCATCCAATGCCTAATAGACATGGTTGCGTCTTCCCGGTGCAACTGAGCCACTGTATCCAGCCGAGAACAATCAACCCCGGGAAGGGCCCGCACATCTACAATGGTGGAAGACCTCAGACTTAATCTTTTCTTAGGGAGAATTGATTCAGGTCTCATTAAACTAGACTTGTCATAGTCATAACAATTATGACTAACCTAGTGGCATGGGTTAGCTCGGATTATTGACCACCTCAGATCAGAACTGTGTCAACAGATATGGCCAGGTAAGTGAGACCGGTGGAAGGAATATGCCATTAACTCATACAAGAACGCATTCAGGTCGAGTAGCTTCCAATTAAAAATCAGTCGGTCGTATGTGCCAAACTTACCTTAGACACCAAATTATTGAGTCAGAACCAATTGGGTTAGCCTACAATCCAGACTCTAACCTCTGAGCCTAATTAGGTCTTGCTTGATCGTGACTCGATCTTGACCCAGACTTAATCCTATTAGGCTGGTCAATTTAAGCATTGTTGATCCCATCTAACCAACTCTTGATTCGGTTTGATCAACCGCTTAGACCTAATTGAGCTACCCAAGCCCGAACCCAGTATTATGAATATGTCTTAGATCTAAAATTCTCAATTTTAGACCTAATTAATATTCCATAAACTTAATTCTTAATTAAGTAGGGTTCATAAACAAAATATGCACAATAAATCCTAGGGTTTCAGGATCTAGGGTTTTGCAGAAAGTAAGTTTTGGGTTTCTGATTAAGGACGAACACGCAGCACCCCTACACATCATAAGAACACCCCATCGAATGGAAAGAGAGGGCCTTTAAACCCTTCTTCGTTCTTATGACCGGACGGCCAAGAGGAACGCCTTAATCAGGAACATTCAATACTACAAAACAATATCAGATCTATATCATATATCTCATATATAAAGTAGATCTAATCATGGCATATTTTGCATACATCTCATGTATCAAATCATGCATGTTTTCAGATCTAAATTATCTCATAATAATCTAAAAAATTAGATTTAAATTGATCTAATCAAAATAAATTCTAATCTAGACAATTATGTAGAACTATTCTACAACTAGTCTAGACATGCATCAATCATATCTCATATGATATTCAAAAATTAAATAATTTTTATTTTCTATTTTTTAGATGTTATTATAATACTTATAATATCAGAAAAATAGTAAATAAAAAGATCTAAAATATGATTTAATCAGATTAAATCAAAAACATGCAAGACTATTCTATAGAACTATTCTATTCTAGAACTAGTCATGCATATCTTCTAATCTTAGATCCAAATTATTTAATTTTAATTTTTTCTGATTTCAGATCTGATCACATCTCATGTGACATCTGAAATCAATTATTTTCTAATTAAAATAAATTTTAAAATCAGATCTAAACAATTTAGAACCATGGCTCTGATACCAGTTGAAGGGAAATCCTGATTTCCCGGTCCAGGTTCGTTCAGATCTGATCAGATCAAGAGATATATTTCAAAAATTTTTCTCTTGATCCTAATCAGATCTTGATATGTTTTAGATCTGATTCTTATTATTTTAATAAAATAAAATTAAAAGATAAATTAAATCAAATTTAATTTACCTGATCTGGGTAATCCTATTACCCTGTTGATGATCCTGTTTGCAGCGGAAGGTTCTGGATCTTAGCCATGCAAGAGCCTGGCCTCTACCGGTATCCACTTGGGTTGGATCTGGAGATCCTCTTCTTCTCTATCACGCCTCCAAAAATTAGATCTAGATCTGATCTGGAGGATCTTCAAAACTCTTTTGAAGATGAGCAGTCGTCCTTTGCAGCAGCGCAGCCTTCTTGTTTTTGATCGCCTTTCTTTGATCTGAATCGCACCAACCAAGGTCCAAAACTCCTTTTGGACGTGGAGAGCAAGGGGAGAAGAGACTATGGCATGGAGAAGGAGGGAAGAGGCAGCCTTGGGGCATGGGGTTTCTCAATTGAATTGCATCTTTATAATTGAGTTGGGCGCAGGGTCTTATTTATAGACTAAGCGTGATCCAACTCCTCTTCCTCCCAACCAATCATAATCCTTTGTGAAATCAGATCTAAATCTGATTGGTGGGAATAGAGACCCCTGGATTCCTCCTTAGAGGGTGCCTAAGACCAGTCAAAGTTGGTTCTTAGAAGAACTCTAATTGGAATCCAAAAAGAAGATGGAGTCCTTGTCCAACAAGGACTCCTAGGCGCCTCCAACTTGGGCACACGCCTAGGGTGGCGTGCGCCCTTCTCCTTGCCAGGTTCTGGCAGGGGGACAGGCCCCCACCAGCTCTCCAATAGGTGCATGACATGTGGTCAAAAGTCAAAGTGTCAATGGTCAACGTTTGACCAGTCAAAGGTAGACTTTTGACCAAAGTCAAAGAACAAGAAATGGCAGGTGACCAAAAATGGCAGGTAGTGTCTTACAAATAAGACAACCTTTTCTAACTTGGACAACCTCCTGTCAGACCATATGAAGGCCTCTGATTTGAGCACAAACTCCTTTGGCTCAGACAGGACAACTTATTTATGATAGCAAAAGAAGAACGTTAGGTTCAATCGAGTGCTAGCACGATTTCCTTGAACCTAATTGAATCTCATTCAGATCAATTGAACTAGATCAGTTCAATTGATGATCACCAGATTCAAACCCTTGTTTGTGTGACCCAGTTAGGTTCAGTTCTGTATGGTAATGGGATATGTCATGATCTCTATCATCGACATCATCGAAACTCCTTTCGATGGATCAGAACTCTTCTGATTCGAACAGCTAGAATGATCGATCATCTAAATCATTCTAATTGCTCCCAAAATCCACCAGTGACACCTAGCAGTATATGGTGGCAACCCATCAGAGCTGAATGCGAACCTCTTGGTGCAGCTATCCTGTGTGATTCAGTTCTTCTATCTTGAGCCCCGATCAGATTAGGGTTAAGGTGAACTCGTCAAACCCTAGTCTCTGTCATATGATGTAATCATTCGATTCGAGTCCAATGTGAAAATCTAAATAGAAACTCTTTCTATTATTTCACTCTACCATGGCCATGGATTTCTGGACTTGATTCTCATGATCATCATAGGGCTACTCCTCTACCACCGAGGTAGATAGATTCCATCTTGATGCAATCCAGTTCCTACAATGAACATGTCATAGCCAACATACACCTCAGGGTTCCATATGGCTAGGAGACCGAGTAATGGTGTAGTCAAACTATAACACCCTCAAGGTGAACTACCGATGCATCTCAGGTCAAAGAATCAGACACACTACTGCAGCATCGAGTCAGTCATTGACGAGAAGGTAGACTCCCTAATGACTACTCAAGGTGGTCACACTCAGTGCCCTCATTCTCTAATGAGTACCTGTACTCTCGCTCCGATGTCTCCACACCATAGACTCAAGACTCATCTACTAAAGAGAAGTGATTGTACACCAACCTTTTGGATCAATCACCATCCTCGTGATGATCCTATGGTCAGGAGCAATTTATGAGTTAATAATGATTATTCATGTCTTAAATTTTCAACTCTTGAAAATATGAATTATCATTACCATTAACTCAAAGGATGTATCACAGACACTAAATACACATATGTGATAGAAAATAACCCATTTATTGATTTTAGTCAAAATTATAATTTTGCCCCTAGAAGTGTATTACAAGTGTCAGCCAATTCTGGCTTCTAGGGCACATATATCTAACAGTGCCCATACATCTTACCTATATGGCATACCAGTATCTTCACAGTACTTGATTAAGAGGATAATCAACCTACATGGCATACAGCAATCTATGCTCAATAGATGCTGTTGTCCTAACTAACAGCCTATCATTTAGTCGTGAACAGATTAAAGGACTAATTGATAAATCTTCTCTTTATCGAAGCTAAATAGTCCTAAGAACTTCATCACAATAATGAAGTTTGTTAGAAGATGAATACTTTATGATAAAAAATATCAAAAATATATTTTATTTATTAATGAATCAATTATAATTACAATAAGCTCAACCGTCAATAGGCTGATGATTGACTTTGGAAAATATTTTCTAACAACTACCACTTATCCTAAAGCCACTCGGCACAATATCTAATGCCCATCTTGGACTTGTAGTTGTCGAACTCCTTTATCGCCAGGGCTTTAGTGAAGGGGTTGGCTAGGTTTTCATTTTTATCAATATTCTGAAGGTCGACGTCCCCTCTATCCATGATCTCTCAGACCAGGTGGAAGCGGCGTAGGACGTGCTTCATCCACTAGTGTGCCTTTGGTTCTTTTGCCTGAGCTATGGCACCAATGCTGTCATAGTAGAGTAGGACCGAACCATCTAGAGAGGGTACTACTCTGAGCTCGATGATAAACTTTCTCAACTATACAGCATTCTTTACGGCATCTGATGTTGCGATGTACTCTGCTTCACAAATAGAGTCTGCCATAATATGCAGCTTAGAACTCTTCCAGTAGATAGCTCCACCATTTAGAGTAAAGAAATATCCAGACACACTTCTACGGTCATCATGGTCAGATTGAAAGCTAGAGTTTGTAAACCTCATAAGTTTCATATCTGACCTGCCATAAATCAACCATTGGTCCTTAGTGTTTCTTAAATACTTCAAATGGTTTTGACTATTTTTCAGTGGTTTTCTCCAGGGTTAGATTGGTATCAATTCACTACTCCTAGTGAGTATGCCACATCTGGTCTCGTACATGTCATGACGTACATGAGAGGTCCCACTACTGAAGCATATAGGACTCTATTCATACGCTCTCTCTCTTTAGGAGTTGTCGGACAATCCTATTTAGAGAGAGAAATTCCATGGCCTATCAGAAGATAGTCCTTTCTGAAATTCTTCATACTGAACATCTTTAGCACAGTATCTATGTATGTAGACTGGGATAACCTAAGCATCCTTTTAGATCTATCCCTATAGATCTTCATCCCTAGGATGTAGGGTGCTTCACCCAAGTCCTTCATGGAGAATTATGATGACAACCAAACTTTTATTCTCTACAGTATGGGGATATCATTCCCAATTAAGAGAATGTCATCCACGTATAAGACAAGGAATACTACTACTGGACCATTGCCCATTTATAAATGTAGGGTTCTTCTTCATTCTAAATAAAGCCATACATTTTGATCACTTTATCAAAATGCATGTTCCAACTCCGAGATGCCTGCTTCAGTCCATAAATGGATCTCTGAAGTCTGCACACCTTGGACTCATCTGTGGATGTGAACCCCTCAAGTTGTATCATATACACCTCTTCAATCAACTCTCCATTCAGAAAAACTATTTTCACATCCATCTGCTAAATCTCATAATTTAGATGGGCAATAATTACGAGCATAATCCGAATGAATTTGAGCATTGCCATAAGAAAAAATGTCTCGTCATAGTCAATACCATAATGTTGATGATACCCCTTGGCAACCAAACGAGTTTTATAAATCTCCACCTTTCCATCTGTGCCTCTTTTCCTTTCGAAGATCCATTTACACCCAATGGATTTAACCCTTTGGGTGGGTCAACCAATGTCCACACATCGTTGACCTTCATCAACTTCATTTTGGATTTCATGGTCTCAAGCCATCTTTTAGAATCAAGTCTCAGCATAGCATACATATAGGTGATCAATCCTCATCATTCTCATCGAGTTCGATGGGATCACCATCTTGGACCAAGAAACCATAGTATCTATCCGGATGATATGGTACTCTATCGGATCACCTTAATAGTATAGGTACACTGGGCTCTAGATCTGATCTAATCAAATCTGACTCAAGTTCAGCTATAGGTACTGATTTTTCTATCTGTTGAACTTCATCAAGTTCAACCTTAGAGGCAACAGTTCCTTCACCAAGAAACTCCTTTTCCAAAAAGGTTGCCTTAAGGCTGACCAACACCTTTTGTTTATTAGCATGGTAGAAATAGTATCCTTTGGTTTTCTTTAGATATCCTATAAATATGCACTTGTCAGACCTAGGTCCAAGTTTATCTATAATTAACCATTTGACATAAGTCGGGCACACCCAAATCCTAAGGTGTGAAAGTGCTGTCTTACGTCCTATCCATATCTCATATGGAGTCTTAACAACAGACTTACTTGAAATCCTATTTAATAGATAACAAGCCAATTCGAGTGCATATCCTCAGAAGGATATTGCCAAGCTGGCAAAATCCATCATGGACCAGACCATGTCTAACAGAATCTGATTCCTCTTTTTAGACACACCATTATGCTGTGGTGTTCCTGAAGAAGTCCATTAGAAGAGAATCCCATTCACTCCTATATATATGAGAAACTCATCGAAAAGGTATTCCCCTCCTCGATCAGATCGAAGAGTTTTAATACTTCTTTCAGTTTATTTTTCTACTTCAATTCAAAATCATTTGAATATTTCAAAAGAATCTGACTTATGTTTCATCAGATAGACATATCCATATCTAGATAGATCATCTATGAAAATAATGAAGTAGACATATCCACCTCTAGCAGTTATGCTCATTGGTTCACATACATCAGTATGTACTAGACTTAAGAGCTTAATGGCTCTCTCACCTTTTTCAGTAAAACATGACTTGGTCATTTTACCAAGAAGAAAGGACTGACAGGTTGGAAGTGATTTACAATCACTGATTTCAAGGATTCTCTCTTGAGTCAACCTGTTTATCCTGTTCTTGTTGATATGACCTAGCCTGTAGTACCATAAATAGATATCTGATACACTATCTAATCTAGGATGCTTGCCAGTGGAATAGACTACATTAACAAGTTGTGATAACTTACACACACCATTATTCAAATGTCCACAGAAAATAGTAACATCATTCATAATGATATTACAAACTTGTTTCTTTATTGATATTTCATAATTATTTTTGGTTAGAAGGCCTATAGAAATAACATTCAAAAAGAAACTAGGATAAAAATGATAATCACTAAGAATAATGATATAGAACTCAAATACATGTTTCAGAATTTCTAAAGCTAGAACTGAAACTAGTCTTCCATCTCCAACATTCAGGAATCTTTCTCCTTACTTGAGTCTCCTACTGACCTGCAACCCCTACAATGAATTGCAAATATGGTAAGGGCTACCAGTATCCAATACCCAGTCAGTAATATCATAAATAAAAAAATTGCAAGGAGTTATCATATAAATACCTTGCCCAGCAATAGCTTGCTTCTTTCTCTACTTGTTCGAATCCAGAGAGGCAATGTATGGAGGTCAGTTCCTTTTTCAATGCCCCCGCTTCTTGCAAAAGAAGCATTTAACTTGACTCTTATCAGACTTGATCTTTTTGGTCTGGCCCAGCATAGATGTCCTAGCCTGAACTTGCACCTTCTTAACTTTCTTCTTCTTGTTCTTCTTCTCATTTTCATAGGATCGAGAACCAGAAGATGAACCTCCCACTAAGTTCATCGACTTCTTATGGAGTTGGTGATCCTTCTCAAAGTTCTGAAGTAACCCCAGTAATCCGTGGTAGTCTACTTCACGCTTTGTCATTTTGAAATGAGTAAGATATGGGAGAAAGGACTTGGGCAATGAGTTCAGTTTTGCATCCTTCCCAAGCTATTTATGCAAGAAAAAATCCAGCTTGCTCAATCATTCTATCAGCTCGATCATGTATAATACATGATTAGTGATAGAGGCACCATCCCACATTCTAGCATTGAAGATGGCACAACTAGTCTTATGCCTTTTAACATCATCGAGCATGCCAAAGGAATCCTTCAATACTTGAATAATGCCCTTTGGCTGGGCTATCTCAAATTTGCGACTGAACTCGTTGCTCATGGCAGCCAGCATGATGCAGCACACCATGGTCCGATCACTAAGCCACTTCTGATAAGTTTCTCTTACTGTTCCATTTGCATTGGCAGCTGGCATTTTAGGTACAGGATCTATAGCACATATAGGATTCATTCATACTCTAGGACTATCTTCATCTTTCAATACCAACTATCGAAGTTGGATCCCACGAACTTATCATTATCCAATAATAATCAGAGCGATAGGAAAGTGGCCATATCTACACAAAGAGAAATCATAACCTAATTAGTAATTGGTTCATTAAACCTAAAGATTTGAACTTTAATTAAAAGATTATCTCACTATTTTATTTGAATTGATAGTCCCTACCTCCAATTTAAGAAATTATCCTAATTTCTTAGTGGATGCTAGAATCCTCACAGACTACACATGAGCCCAACTTTGGTTGGCCAATCCATGTGCTTCTAAAGATAGGTTCATAACCAATTATTTCTCCCAATAATTTTTAGTAATTAAATTTTATCCCAGTCCATAATCAGTAGAATTTGACTTCCACTGAAAAGGTTCGGTTAGGTCCAACCATTAACATGACCATACTTGGTCCATCTAACCAATGAATGATTAGGCCTAACTTCGATTGGCTAACCTAACCAACAATTAGAAAGATATAGCCAAGAAATCATATAATGAATGATAATTCCATCAGTCGATAAGCACCAAGCCTTTGGGCTTCCAATGATTATCTAATTAATGGATCTATTATCATCCACTTAATGGGAGGCTATGATCTAGTTATCATCATAACTAATTTATTTTAAGGACCTAATAATTTTACAGGATTTAATTTTTAAAGAAGAGGGAAGGTCAAATGAACCAGCTTATCATGATTCTCCCATTGACTTCACCAAGTCAGCTTAAGGGAAACCATTAATAGGCTAATCAAGAAGCACGTAAATCAGTCATACTGATTTACCTAGCTGACATGGGTCAGCTCGAATAGTCAAGTGATCCGATCAAAACATAATTTCACCAAGAGGCCAGGTAAGTTCGATCAGTAGGAGGGTTTGCCAAAGCTTGCCTTAGATGCCATCAGAAATGTCTAGGTAAGCGGGCTACCAATTAAAGACCACCGATCTGGTTTACCTTAAATACTAACTGATTTAATTAGTTTTAATTAGATCAACCTAACAGTTTATGCTAGACCTCGTAGCCAAGAATCAAGTCCATCTTGGGTCTCGTTAAAGACATGGACTTGACCAACTACAACTATTATAATTGATCTAAAGAATCCTTAACCTAATCTAAGATAATACTTAATTAGATCTAGTCAGTTCTATAATTAAATCGATTCTTTAATCTAACCTTAGGTCTAATCTAATTAATTGAGCTAATCCCCGCTAACCCATTTAACCCAATGTATTATGATTTGTGTCTTAGGATCTTCAATTAATAATCCTAGATCCTAATCAAATAACTTCTTAATTCTTAATTAAGTTTTAGGCTGAGGGTTGGGGTTTGGCTTTTCAAAAATAATTTTTATGTCTGTAAAATATTTTTATAATATTATTCTATCAACTAGGTTGCATGTTTGATTCATAATCAAAATGCAATTAGCATAAACATGAATCTACTTTAGATCTAATCTAGATAGGTTCATGTAATTGAAATAGTTTCAACACCAATCAATCATAAATCAACTTAGATCAAATCTAACTTATTTATGATGATTAAAATTAGATTAAAATATTTTTAGTCACATCATAAAATTTTTTAGATCTAATCTAAAATTTTATGATCAATATTTTAGATCAGTACGTACTAGGACAATCTTTTCACTGCAAGGGATAAACCTTACCGCAGGACAACCTTATAGCAGTCTGTGCAATCTAAAATCTTTATTTTTAGATCTAAAACTATTTTAAATTTATTAAATTATAAATAAAATTAGATCAAATCTAATAAATTTATGATTAGGAATAGATCATCATGAACTAGGATAACCTTTTCACTATAAGGGGTAAACCTTACAGCAGAACAACCTTATAGCAGTTCGTGAGATCTAAATTTTTAATTTTAGATTTTATAATTAGATTATAAATTAGATCTAATCTAATAAATAATCTAAACATGCTAAAGAAAATCATGTAATAAGGACCTATGCTCTAATACCAATTGAAGAAACCAGATCTAGGATTTCATGGGTAGATCTTGAAACTTTTTCAAGATTAGACAGCAAAAAACTTAAATAAATTAAATATTTATTTAAATTAGCATGAAAATATTCTAGATCTAAGATCTATTATATGATCAAGGCATGATATTAAATCAAAAGTTAAAAAGCACAAAGGAAAGATTAACATGTTGATCACATCAACATGTTACAATACTACATCTAATGCAGCTATAAAATAAATAGATTAGATCTATTACCTATACAAGTTAGATGTTATAACTTGCTGATATGAGCTTGAGGATGATGCCATGAGCCGTGAGCTTGAGGATGATGCCAATGCCCAAAGGTTCTCTCACCCTCATTTTTATGCACATCAAATCTCTATTAATGGTATATATTCCACCAAAAAATTAGACTAAAATTCATCCCAAATAAAAAAATATGTAGAGTCCAAGTTTCGTCAAAAACTCAAATAAGGAAAGGACATAATATGGCAAGTTGTTGGGGCACCCAACTCTTGGGCGCGCCCACCATATTTCCTACCGTAGACCAGCAAAAGGGGTGCACAAAAAATTCTTCTTTTACCATGAAATTCAGAGAAAATATAGAAGGTGTGGATGGTACAATTAGAAGGAGGTGTTTTAGTTTTTAAGGATTCTATCTCATAGAATCCTAGATCAAAACTTACTTCCCTTTATGACTTGGTCAACCACCAAATTACTATATGAGAAAGAGAGGGAGAGAGGAGGGATGCATGAAAATCAGGGAAAAGATAATTTCCATGAAAAGTTCTGAAAAAATAGGCATGGAGGGCATGGAGGGCAAAGGTGGCGCAAGGTGTAATCCTAGTGTCACTAGGATTCCATCTATAAATTGGTCAAACATGGTTTCTCAAACCAAATTAAATCAAAACAAAGTTAAATAAATTAAATTAGATTCTAATCTAACTAAAAATTAAATTAAATTAAATTAAATTAAATTTTAATTTAATTTTGTAATCAAATTAGATAATTAGATTGACCCAAGTCCTAGTTGAACTAGGACTAGTTTTTCCTTGCACTTGGCTTATCCAATAAGCCAATTGAACTTGATCCAATCAAGCCCAAACAAAATTTAATTAAATAATATTTAATTAAAATTAATCTCAATTCTTTGGCTTAATCAAATTAAGCTAATTAGCAATCAAATTGCTAATCGATCTTCCTGCAAAACTTGCGCTAGGTTAAACATCAATCGTATTAATCATTTAACCCTAGAATGATTCTTAATCGTTGATCAACCATCTGATCGGATCATGAGCTCTAATGTGTGTGACCACATAGGTCTAAACCTAAGTCGGTAGTATAGAAATAATTTTTTGTACAAATCAAAGTAACCATCTAGCAATGGTACCTGATGGTCGGATAGGTCGAATGTGTAGAACTATATCCTTAGAACCCATGCAGATATAGTTTCCATATAATTCATCCCCTTGATCAATATGCTCGCAGGACACCTCAGAGTTCAACTATCAACTCTGATTAGGTTGTCCACATTGTATTTCAAAATATCAAATCCATCTGATGGATTACACTAGCCAAGATTTTGCTATATTGAAATACAGTGATACATTCTTCTCCAACTCTTGGAGTGGTCAATTCTATCTTGATCATACTAACTTCACAAGTACTTGACTATGCCTAGAAGCCTTTCATTACTGAATTAGAAATTAGTTAATCCAGTACCAAAGCATAGTAAGTTGCTTGCAAATCAATGAGGTAATTTCAGGTCTAAAGGATACTTATACCTATATTCCATCAGACACATTCTTGATAGTAGAATGCTCTGGAGTTGGTCATGTTCAATGATGATGTATCCATGTATCTTACCTGTATGTCATATCGGTATCTCCACACTTTTTGGTTAAGAGGATAACCAACCTATATGGCATACAGGGACCTATGCTCGATAGACACTGTCATCCTAACTAACTGCCTATCATTTAGTCGTGAATAGATTTAAAGACTAATCGATAAATCCTCTCTTTATCAAAGCTAAATTGACCTAAGGACATCATCACAATAATGAAGTTTGTTAGAAAATGAATACTTTATGATGAAAAATATCAAAAATATATTTTATTTATTAATGAATCAATTATAATTACAATAAGCTCAATCATCAACAGGCTGACAATTGGCTTTAGGATACGTTTTCCAATAATAGCTTCCCTCACGCATCGAATGTCGTGACATACTCTACCTCGTACATAGAATCGACCATAGCATGCTGCTTGAAACTCTTCCAACAGATCGTTCCATCATTCAGGATAAATACATAACCTAACACACTCTTACTATCATCATGATCTGACTAGAAATTGAAATCATTATATCCCACACATTTCAAATCAGCATCTCCATAAATGAGCCACTTGTCCTTAGTATTTCTCAAGTACTTCAGGATTGTCTTTACAATCTTTCAGTAATTCTTATCTAGATCAAATTGGTATCTACTCACTATTCCTAGTAAGTACGCCACGTCTGATCTCGTATATGTCATGGCATACATAATAGAATTCATTGTAGAAGTATATAAAATTCTACTTATAAACTCTCTCTCTTGAGGAGTTGTCAGACAATTCCTCTTCAAGAAAGAAATTTCATGGCCTATCAGGTGATAGCCCTTTTTAGAATTCACCATGCTGAACTGCTTTAGCATGATATTAATGTACGTGGACTAGGATAATCCAAGCAATCTTTTAGATCTATTTCTATAGATCTTCATCCCTAAAATATAGGAAGCTTCTCCCAAGTCCTTCATGGACAATTGAGACGATAGCTAAACCTTTATTCTCTGTAATGTAGGGATGTCATTCTCGATTAAGAAAATATCATCCATATGCAAAATAAGAAATATAACTGCAGAACCATTAGCCCATTTATATACGTAAGATTCCTCTTCTTCCTTAATGAAGCCATACATTCTGATTATCTTATAAAAATGCATGTTCCAATTCTGAGATGTCTGCTTCAGTCCATAGATGGATCTCTAAAGGCTACACACCTTGGATTCATCTATGGATGTGAAACCCTTAGGCTGTATCATATACATCTCTTCTTCAAACTTTTTATTTAAGAAAGCTATCTTCACATCCATTTGCTAGGTCTCATAGTCCAGATGTGCTGCTATCGCAAGCATAATCCGAATAGACTTGAGCATTGCTATTAGAAAAAACATCTCGTCATAGTCAATGCCATAATACTGATGATATCCCTTGGCAACTAGATAGACTTCATAGATCTCTACCTTCCCATTTGCACGCATTTTTCTTCTGAAAATCCACTTACACCCAATAGATTTT
Organism: Cocos nucifera; assembly: GCA_006176705.1. Classification (NCBI taxonomy): domain Eukaryota; kingdom Viridiplantae; phylum Streptophyta; class Magnoliopsida; order Arecales; family Arecaceae; genus Cocos; species Cocos nucifera. The sequence continues at coordinate 56,548 of QRFJ01002225.1, read as the reverse complement.
ATCACTTTAGGTAGATCAATGAGTGTCCATACACTGTCAACTTTCATGGACTTATTTCGGTCTTCATGGCTTCCAACTACTTATCAGAGTCAGACCTCTGCATGGCATCCATGTAGGTAATCAGATCTTCAAAATTCTCATCGAGTTTAATAGGATCATCATTCGAAAATCATAGTATCTATTTGGTTATTGCGGTACTCTACCGGATCTCCTGAAGGGTGCATCTACAACTGGCTTTAGGTTTGATCTTATCAAATTCAGTTATGTAGGTTTACTATAATGTGTTGGTTCTTCCACCTATTGAACTTCACCAAGCTCAACATTAGAGGCACCTGTTCCTTCCATAAGAAACTTCTTTTCGAAAAAGACTGCCCTATTGCTGATGAACACCTTTTGCTCTTCAGCAAGGTAGAAGTAATATCTCCTAGTTTTTTTAGGTTACCCTATAAAGAAGCATTTATCGGAACTTGATCCAAGCTTTTCTGCCTGTAAATATTTTACATAAGCCAGAAATCTCCAAACCCTAAGGTGAGAGAGTGTCGGCCTACGCCCAATCCATATCTCATGGAGTTTTTACAACAGACTTGCTCGAAACATTGTTCAAAATGTAATAAGCAGTCTTAAGCGCATAACCCTAAAATGAAATTGGTAGACTCACAAACCCCTTCACGGACTGAACCACATCCAATAGGATTCAATTCCTCTTTTCAAACACACCATTATGCTATGGTGTTTCAGGAGGTATCCATTATGAGAGAATCCCATTCTCTCCTAGATATGTTAAAAACTGATTGAAAAGATATTCACCTCCTCGATCTGACTGAAGAGTTTTAATACTCTTACAAAGTTATTTTTCTATCTCATTGCGATATCGTTTGAACAATTTAAATGAATCAGATTTACTCTTCATAAGATAGACGTATCCATACCTCGATAGATCGTTAGTAAATATAATGAAGTAGTAGAACCTGCCTCTAGCACATGTATTCATAGATCCACATACATCAGTATGTACGAGACCCAGAAGTTCAATGGCCCATTCACCCTTTCCAGTAAAAGGTGATTTGGTCATCTTACCAAAAAGGCAAGACTCACAAGTAGTCAATGATTCACAATCATTGATGTCAAGGATATGCTCCTTGACTAACTTGTTGATCCTATTCTTGTTTATATAATCGAGTCAATAGTACAACAGATAGGGATCGATGATATTATCTAGTTTCGGGCATTTATTTAATGTGTACATTACACTAATAGGCTATGATAAAATATAAATACCATTTCTTAATTATTCTATTATTATTATGACATCATTCATAATGAAGTCACAATAATTTTTCTTTATTGACAAACTATAACCATCTTGAGCCAAAAACCCAATAGATATTATGTTCATCATAAAGGATGGATAATAGTGATAATTACTTAAAATGATATTATTTATTTTGAAAATAAGCTTAAGAGTTTCCAATGCTAGGACTGGAACACTCCTTCTATCCCAAACATTTAGAAATTTATCAGCATTCTCAAACATTCTACCAATTTGAAGTTCATTCAATGTATTGCATTTGTGAACCGCACTCCCAGTATCTAATACCTAGATAGATTTTCTCACAAACAAAGAAATTATAAGGTGTTATCATATAACAGCCTTACCTAGCAACCACTTGTTGATCTCTCTTGTTCAGCCTATTCAAGTTCGGAGGATGATTCCTCTTTTGGTGTACCTAATTAGGATCAATACTAGACTTCTTGAAATCATGTCTTATAAGCTTGTCACTAGTCTACAGTGAGCAGAGCGGACTAACACTAGCCATTCTATTTATCTGAAAGAAAAATATAAGACCATATTAGTACATAAATTATTTAATCCTAAAAGCTTGGACTTTAGTCTAGAGGTTCTTTCACTCTTTTTATGAATTGGTAGTCTCTATCTCCGGTTCGAAAAATCATACTAACTTCTTAATAGGTACTAAAATTCACATAGACTACAAATGGGCTCGAGAAAAGCTCTGACTAACCCATATGCATCTATAGGTAGGTTCACAATCAATTATTTTTTTAAATAATTTTTAAAAATTTAATTTTGCCCCATAAGCTAATTCAGTAGGCTATGGCCTCCACTGAAAAGGTCTAGTTAGGTCCAACCATTTACATGATTGAGTTTGGTGCATCAAACAAACGAAGACCGGTTCCAAGGAAAGCTCTGTCCAACTTGATCGTTGTTCAAAGAGTGTGACCTAATCCTCATTTGATGGATAGTAATTCCAACATCTAGATGAACACCAGGTGTAAGACACCTCCAATGCCTATCTAGAAAATTAGACTCATTACCATTCATCTTAATTGGAGGCTATGATTCAGTTGTCCCCATAATTTTATCATTTTTAAGGATCTAATAATTTAGAGAATTTGGGTTACATGTGACTTTAGAATAGAAAAGACACGGACCAATTTACTCCCACTGGCTTTATCAAATCAAATGCTCCCACTAACTTTACCAAGTCAATAGATGAGGACTAGGATCAATTTCGATCCATGGGCACCTGATTCAGTCTTACTGATTGAAATTAGTCAAACTGATTCCTAGTGACATGGGTCAATTTGAATCACCAAGTGATCTAATCAAATTCTAATCGACCATGTCGGTTAGGAAAGTGAGATCAGTGGAAGGGATATGCCATTAACTCGTCAAAGATCGAATCAGTGCGAGTAGCTTCCAATTAAAAATCACTGGTCTAGACTACCAAACTTACCTTAGACACCAACTGGTTAATTAGGTTCAATTTGATCAACCTAATAATTTCGGGCTGAACTGCTTAGCCATGAATCAAGTCCATCTTGGTCTTTATTAAAGACATGGACTTGCCCAACTATAACTATTGAGGTTGAATTTATAGTGTCGTTGACCTAATCTAATTCAATATTTGGTTAGATTTGATCAATTACTCTAGTTATGTCCATTCTTTAACTAATCTTAGGTGTAACCAAATTAATGGACCTAATCATCTAGTTCTTTGATCCATAATTTTATGCTTTTATCTTAGGATTTTTAATTCATAATTCTAGACCCTTCTAGACAACACTTAATTTTTTTAATAAAGTTTTTGGACTGATAGATTGGGGTTCGGCATTTCAAAAATATTTTTTAATTTTTGAAAGATTTTTTTTTATTTTCTATTCACTAAATGGGTCGACTCATTTCAGAAATGAGTCAGCTCATCTCATAAACAGTAACTTATTGCTAGTTTCATAATAGAAAATAAAATATAATTAAATAATGAATCCTTTTAGATCTAATCTAAACTTATTCATGTTTAATTTTTATATTAAAATAATTTTAATAAAAAAAATTCTTTCACTATTCATCTTAATGAATGAGTTCATGGTGGCACCCCTACGGCCATAAGGAAATCCCATCGAATGGGAGGAAATGGCCTTTAAACCATACTTATCCTTTACGACTGAATGGCTTGGTGACTGATTCATCCTCGATTACTTAGCTATCTAGAAATAACATATCAAATATATAAGCATTTAATTTTTCTAATTACATTTTAGAAATTCAGATAATTCGATACTAAAATATAGTAAGTTGCTTGCAAGTCACCGAGGTGATCTCAAGTCTAAGAAAAACTTATATCCATATCCTTCATGAGCAACTCTTGGTAGTAGAAAGCTCCATAGTTGGATCACGATCAGTGCAATGTATCCCTATATTTCACTTGCATGCCATACCAGTATCTTCATACTCCTTGGTTAAGTAGACAACAAATAAATATGGTATGCAACGACCTACACTCGATAATGTTGTCATCCTAGGTAACAACATATCATTTGGTAGTGATCAGATTTAAGGAGTAAATGATAAATCCTCTTTCGTTGAGTCTAAATAATCCTAAGAACTTCATCATAAAAGAGTTCGTTGTAGGAAGATACACAAAATGATGAAATTATCAGAATAATAATTTTATTTATTTATAATTCAAGTATAATTTTATAATCAGCTCAATCATTTACAATCTAGATGATTGATTTTAGGATATAATACCCAACAATTTCTTTGAAGCAATTTTTAATAGTAGAAAGCTCCAAAGTTGGTCACATTCAGTGCAGATGTACCCCTACATCTCACCTGCATGACATACTAGTATCTTTACACTCCTTGGTTAAGAGGTTAACCAACCCATATAGAACACAATGATCTATACTCGATAAATATTATCATCCTTGGTAACAACGTATCATTTGATCATGAACAGATTTAAGGATTAAATGATAAATTCTCTTTTATTAATTCTAAATAGTCCTAAGGACTTCATCACAACACTGAAGTTCTTTAGAAGATGCAAAAAATTTATGATGAAAATGCCAAAATAATATTTTATTCATTGATAATTCAAATACAAATACAAGAAATAGCTCAATTATTAATAGGCTGACAATTAGCTTTCGGACACTCTTTCCAACAGAACTAGCACATCCATGGTAATCAGCTATGGTGAATATCCACCCATGCTCAGATATTGAGTTTAGAACTCAATTACTTTATAGATATGATCTACAACATAGATTTGACCACCACCGCTGACTCTTTCAACCTCGACTGGAGATAAGATCTCTCCCGAGCTTTAACCTCAGCAGAAAATAAGATCTCATTCAATCTCGACTAAAGATAAGATCTTCTCCAAGCTTCAACTTCAATAGGAGATAAGATCTCCTTCAACCTTAGCTTGAGATAAGAGCTCTTCCGAGCTTCAACCCCAGTAGGAGATAAGATCTCCCCCGAGCTTCAACTTCAATGGGAGATAAGATCTCCTTCGACCTTGGATGGAGATAAGATCTCCCCGAGCTTCAACCTCAGCAGGAGATAAGATCTCCTTCAACGTTGGCTGGAGATAAGATCTCCCCCAAGCTTCAACTTCAACAAAAGATAAGATCTCCTTCGATCTCTACTGGAGATAAGATCTTCTCCGGCTTCAACCTCAATAGGAGATAAGATCATCTTCACCTCAGTTGGAGATAAGATCTCCGTCAAGCTTCAACTTCAATAGAAGATAAGATCTTCTTCAACCTCGATTGGAGATAAGATCTCCCCGAGCTTCAACTTCAATGGGAGATAAGATCTCCTTCGACCTCGACTGGAGATAAGATATCCCCCGAGCTTCAACTACAATAGGAGATAAGATCTCCCTTCGACCTCGGTTGGAGATATGATTCCCTCGAGCTTCAACCTCAGTAGGATATAAGATCTTCTTCTACCTCGGCTGGAGATAAGATCTCTTTCGAGCTTCAACTTCAATAGGAGATAAGATCTTCTTCAACCTCGACTGGAGATAAGATCTTCTCCGAGCTTCAACTTCAAAAGAAGATAAGATCTCTCTCAACCTCAACAAGAGATAAGATCTCCTCCGAGCTTCAATCTTAATAGGAGATAAGATCTCCTTCAACCTCTAGTGGAGATAAGATCTCTTCTGAGCTTCAACTTCAGCAGGAGATAAGATCTTCTTGAACCTCGACTGGAGATAAGATCTTCCTCGAGCTTCAACTTTAAAAGAAGATAAGATCTCTATTAACCTCAATAGGAGATAAGATCTCTCCTGAGCTTTAACTTCAAAAGAAGATAAGATCTCTCTCAACCTCAATAGGAGATAAGATCTCTTCCAAGCTTCAACATCAATCGAAGATAAGATCTCTCCTAAGCTTCAACTTCAATGGAAGATAAGATCTCTCCCAAACTTCAACCTCAATGGGTGTAGAGTCCAAAAAAAACTTTGACAATTGTATTTTTTATACTCTCTTCCTTCGAATTTCAAAATCGAGAATGGGGGGACTAGTGTTGGGGATAAATCCCACTCCTGCCGATGTCCAGTTGGATGCTTAGCCTAATGTAATTAGTAATCCCGAAAGAGCTTCAATCAAAAATTCTTCCTCCAGTGGTCGAACTCCTCCCAAACTCTTTCAGCAGTCGAACTCCTCCAGTGGTCGAACCCCTCCCAGACTCCTTCAGCGGCCAAACTACTCCAACGGTCGAATCCCTCTCGGACTCCTCCAGCAGTTGAACTCCTTCTGGACTTCTCTATCAGTTGAACTCCATCTGGATTTCTCTAATAGATTACTTCCAGATTTCAACTAGCATTCCTTTCGGATGATCCCTTCTAGCCATATTTCCTCTAGGAGTCTGAACTCCTCTAAAATTGATACATGTCAAAGTTCTTCACCAACCAACGTCTGCTTCCTTCGAATTTCGACTATTAAATCTAAATGAATGGGCACATCATGACAATAGACACCTCTCTCCATAATAAACTCCAGGCGGCTCCGAACGACCCACTATCGAATGATTACGACTGTCAATATCTTTGGTTGTCACTTTCGGTCTGTTATAGGCGACACCTCTCTCTCCGTAATAAATCCCATGTGGCCTTGAGCGGCCCCGAGCAGCCCGCTATGAGATGGCTATGACTGTCACTATCAGTCTGCTATAGGCGATACCTCTCTTTCCATAATAAATCCAACGTGGCCTTCGACGGCTTGCTATCGGATGGTTATGACTGTTACTATCAGTCTGCTATAGGCTCTATCTATAAAATAGGATCCTTCAGATACATTTTTTCTATGTTCTCTTCTTCTTTCTAGAACTCTACAAAATTCTTTTCTGAGCACTCCATTTTTGTTAGCTAGAAGAGCTGACTTGATCATCAGGGGGTCCTACCGGAGCTACCACCATCGACTCCAGATGGGACTTTGCTTTGCAGGTCACTTGGCGATGACCTCTTCTTTCTCAACTCTAGCTCTATCCAACTGGAGAGAGAAGCTTGTCAACTTCTTCTACTATTAACTTCTATCTATCAGGTGCATGGCCTCAAACACTTTTTTTCACTGATCGATGCTTGAGGTCAACGGCCAGTCGATGTTCTATAACCTCAACATCAATCCCAAGCATATCCATCAAAACCCAGGCAAAGACGTCAGCATTCCTCTATAAAAAGATGATGAGCTACTCCCGAACTTCATCTTCCAGATTGGAGCCAATTTGCTCCGTATGCTCTGCATTTCCATCATTCAGGGGGATGGTCACAAGATCTTCTATGGGCTCGCCCCTTTCTTCGGCAAGATCATCACAGACATCTAGCGCATCAATAGGACAAGGGTCAGACTGTTTTTTCTTTTGCAGAGCAGTTGAGTAGTAGTACCTTGCTAGAGCTTGATCTCTCCTGACCTCTCCAATCCTATAACTTGTCGAGAATTTCATCTTCGAATAATAAGTTGACACCACCATCTGAAGTGCATTTAGACCAGGTCAGCCGAGAATTGCATTATAAGCAGAGGAAGCCTTTACTATCAAAAAATCCACCTATGCTCTAGATTGTCTTAGATATTACTCTACAGCCACGGTCGGAGTTATTATACCTTCAACTAGTATTGCAGCACCAGCAAAGCCTACTAGGGGAAGTTTATCGGTCCAAGCTGACTATTAGATATTGACATTTTAAAGAAAGCATCATAAGATAAGATATCAACCGAACTTCCATTATCAATTAGGATCCGATGTACATCATAGTTTGCTATATTTAAAGAGATTACAACTAAGTCATTATGCGAAAATTGTACTCTCCATGCATCTACCTCAGTGAAGGTTATGAGTTCTTCAGTCCTCCATCTCTTCACCGATCCCTCAGATCTGCTGGCCTCTTCTTGTCGAAGTCTCCTAAAGATAGTGTTGATGATGCCGAGAGGTGGCCGATCCTCTTGTTGTTCCTTCATCCTTGGTGGTTCTAGCTATGGCAGTGCCCTCAACTGATCTTCTCTTGCTTTAGACCAACGTCTGAGAAATCAACCCAGCTGGCCTCTCTTGATGAGCTCCTCAATCTTGTCTTGGAGTTGAATGCATTCTTCAGTATCGTGGTAGTGGTAATGATGGTAGAGACAGTATTTGCTAGGATTGTGCTTGCCAGGATGAGTGCACAGTCTTTCAGGCCTTGGTAGTTGCTCCTTGATCTCCATCAATACTTATATTTTTGGAGTATTGAGGGAGGCGTAGTTGTGAAACCTTCTGGGGGTAGAACTTCTTTGTACTCTTCTATCGGGGCTTCTTTGACGACGTGCTCAAGGAGGAGTTCAAGCTCGCTTACGCTCGGGGAGAGTCTGTGTATGCGATCGAACTTCATTCAGCCCTCCATCAGCTATGGATTTATTAGACTTGCCTGCCTGCTACTCTCCCACAGCTTTTTCATCTTTCAATTTGGAGGCTTCTTCTGCTCGGACATGTCTTTCAGCCCAAGCTAGTAGATCAGCAAAGTTCCTAAGATACTTCTTCTCCATGGAGAACAGTAAACCATTCTTTTGAAGGCCACCCTTGAGTGTGGCCATTGTAATAGACTGGTCTAGGTTTCGGACTTCCAATGCAATGGCATTAAATCAGGTGACAAAAGCTCGGATAGATTTTCCCTCATTCTGCTTGATATTCATCAAAAAATCTGAACCTCGATGTGGACGTCGGCTGCTGATGAAGTGAGCCATAAACTGATGGCTCATTTGATCAAAAAAAAGATGGTACCCAACTTTACTGAGTACCAGTCTCTTACTGCTTTTCTTAAGGTAGACAAAAAAGCTCGGCATAAGATGGCATCTGGTGCACCATGGAGCAACATCATGGTCTGAAAGGTCTTTAGGTGATCGACCGGATCAGAGATTCCATCGTAGCTTTCAAATTGGAGGAGCTTAAAGTTTGGTGGAAAGGACTCTTGCATAATTTGGAAAGAGAAAGGAAGATCGGTGCAGACATCATCATGGTGAGCTAGGATGACATGATGGAGTTTCTCAATCTGCCAGTCTATCTCCCATAGTTTTTGATCAAGGACGTCATCTCGATCGTAGATCTTGGAAGGCTTCCAGCTATAGATAGGGAAGATCTCTTCTAGAGAAGAATCATGATCCGAACAAGGATCCTCTGCTCTCTATTTTCTTTTTCTAGGGGTGATGGGTATGCTAGCCCAAGTGCTCCTCCTTAGGATCGATTTCTGACATCCCGATGTTGGGTTTCCTAGTGGAATCATCACTGAAGGTTGCCACATAGTCTGCACTATTTTGGTGAGGTCCTGAATCTACTACATCAGAAGGTTAAACTGCTCTAGATCTACCATGGCCGTCGGTGGAGGAGGAAGTTGAAGCACCGACGATGGAGTAGGGATCGGTGGATCTAGCTCAGATCTGATGATAGAAGTGGTAGATTTTTAGGTAGTCGCCTTCTTGGGAGGCATTTTTTTTGGGAAGAACTATAGAGAGGAAGAAGAGAGATCACTGCTGAGCACTCCTTTATGAATAAGGAAACCTCAGGAAAGAAGGCTCGTTCTCTTCCTCAAGTGCCAATCCTATTGGCGCAGAATCTGGTTGATGCCGAATCGAGCTAGAGTTGAGGAAGAAGAGATCACCGTTGGTGACCTGCAAAGCAATGTTCCATTCGAAGTCAGTGGTGGTGGCTCTTGTAGGACCCTCCAACGATCAAGTCAGCTCTTCTGGCCAACAAAAATGGAGTGCTCAGAAAAAAATTTTGTAGAGTTCTGGGAAGGAGAAGAGAACTTAAAGAAAATATATATGGAGGATCCCTTTTTATAGATGAAAATTATAGCAGACTGATAGTGACAGCCGTAACCATCTAGTAGCGGGCCGCTCGGGGTCGCTCAGGGCTGCATGGGGTTTGTTATGGAGAGAGAGGTTTTGCCTACAGAAGACTGATAGTGACAATTATAACCATCTCATAGTAGGTTGCTCGGGGCTGCTTGGGATCGCAAGAGATTTATTACGGAGAGAGAGGTGTCATCTGTAGCAGACTAATAGTGATAGCCATACGTAGTGACAGCCATAACCATCCGATAGTAGGCTGCTCAGGGCCGCATGGAGTTTGTTATAGAGAGAGGTATCCATTGTCGTGATGTGTCCGTTCATTGAGATTTAATAGTCAAAGTTCGAAGGAAGCAGGCATTGGTTGGTTAAGAACTTTGACATTTATCAATTTCAGGGGAGTTCGGACTTCTAAAGAGAATACAGATAAAGGGGATCATCTGGGAGGAATGCTAGTTGAAATCTAGAAGTAATCCATTGGAGGAATTTGGATAGAGTTCGACTGATGGAGAAGTCCGGAAGGAGTTCGACTACTGGCAGAGTTCGATCGCTAGAGGAATCTGAGAGGGGTTCGATCGTAGGAGGAGTTTGGCTGCTAAAAGAGTTCGAGAGAAGTTCAACCACTGAAGGAAGAATTTTCGATCGAAGCTCTTCCATGATTACCAATTACATTAGGCTAAGCATCAGATTGGACTTCAATGGGAGTGGAATTTATCCCCAACACATATATATTTATATCATCGATCCATGTGTGGGTAGCATTTAGATCAGATCTAATGCATGCTAGATTAATATGATTGATCTAAAGATATTTCGCTGCTTTAAATTTTTAAAAAGTTTTGAAATTGCATGCATGAAACTGCTGCCCTAACTCATAATGAGATCACCATTCATGTCCCTAATAAGCTATCTATTTAGCATATGTAGCCCATCTTATAACCTACTTATTGAGCATGGCTATGACTTGATATGAATAGCAGCTCATTTAGCTAAAAGCTCCTTTAAGCTATCCATTTGATAGAAACCTAATAGCCCATAACTCAGTAAACCAAATCAAACCTATTAGTGCAGAAAATGGATTGCCGCTGGAGATTGCTAGAGTTGCATTCAAGATCTCTTTGATGGGATCTATAAAACAAAGTTTTGGCTGGAGGTGGGTTGCTCCGGCATGAACCCTCTGATGATCAAGTCAAAATCTGGCCAACAAGAATGGAGTACGTAGGACTTTTTTAATAGAAAGAGTGCTTAGAGAAGAAACTATATCTAGAGGATCTTAATTATAGATGGAGCCTGTAATAGACTAATAGTGGCTACTATAATTGCATGTTAGTGGACTATTCAAGTCATTCAAAGTTTGTTACATAGAGTAGGCTATTAGTTGTCACCACTTACCAATAGTTGGATATTATTTATTGAAGTTCAGATAAAAGGTGTATTGGTGCAGAAAATGGACTACCATCAGAGATTGCTGAAGGTGGGAACCAAGATCTCCTTGGTGGAACCGGCAAGATAAAGTCCTAGCCGGAGGTGGTTTCGGCGTAGACCCTTCGATGGTCAAGTTAGTAGTCTAGCTAACAAAAATAGAGTACTCAGGAGATTTTTAGTGGAGAGAGTGCTTAGAGAAGAAAATTTATTTGGAGGATCCTATTTAATCCTATTGGTGTAGAGAAAAGACCACCACTAAAAATTGTTGGAGGTGGAAATCAGGATCTCGCTGGTGGAATAGGCAAGATAAAATTCCAGTCAGAGATGGCTCTAGTATGGACCCTCTAATGGTCAAGTTAGTAGTTTGGCCTATAAGAATAGAGTACTTAGGAGATTTTTAGTGGGGAGAGTACTTAGAGAAGAAAATGTAACTGGAGGGTCCTATTTAATTTTATTGGTGCAAAAAATGAACTAGCACCAGAGATTGCTAAAGGTGAAAATTAGGATCTCGCTGGTGGAACCTTCAAGACAAAGTTCTGGCTAGAGGTGGCTCTGACATAGATCTTGTAGAAAAATATGCAGGGTTCTAGGCATGCATTTCAAAACTTTTTTGAATAAAATCATGGTGAAAGTCTATAGATTAATCTAATTAGTCTATGCATGCTATGATCTAATTATAAAACCTTACACAAGGATCGAAACATGTCATATATGTATAGAAAAATTGAATCCAATGGATCAGTAAATCATATTTGCTAACCTACTTGTATTTAGAACACAATTCCTCAGCATGGGTAGATAATCTCCACAATCTAAAATTCTAAAAGAAGCTCCTCACATCATGATGCAGTTGTACGATTGTTCGACCTCTATGGATGACCCACATGAAGCTCTTTGTTTCGCTCAGCTCCACCAGAGTGCTAGCTCCTTATCGAAACCTTTGATGGCTGATCTTGGTCGATCTCGATCGACCACCTTGTCCAAATCATGCAAATGCTCTAGAAGGCTAGAAGACACACCTTGGGAGAAGAGGAATGGGTGTGGAAAATTTTGTGTAGATCGGGCACTCACAACACTCAATCTCACTTTCCGAACCCTAGGTCAAAATCCTAGTGCTACGCACACCCTAAAACCCTGGAGTCCCACTCTCAGGATTCTTTTGTGCGCATCAGATGACCTCAAGGCTAGGAGAAGCTCATGCCACACTTTCTAATTTTCTAGCAAACTCTTTCTCGGTTGGACAAATGCACATTTTTAAACTTATTTAAAAGTAGGCATGAGAAATGATGGGAAAAGAAAGTGGCACAGGGGTTTCTCTCACTTTAAATTTTTCCATGCCCAGAAGTAGTGCCCCCCTCCCCCCCACTCTCATTTTTCTCTCTTAGAAGCCACTCTACCTCACACACACCCATGCACAAAACCATTCTTAAATGGGCGATATTCAGTGGAAAATGCATGGGTGGTTTGGATAAGTATGGGAGGTTGAACTTGTTTCTACCTCCTACTTGAATTCAAATTCAGGTGTTGACTTAAGCTCATGCAATGCATACACCAAATGACAAACTCATAGAAGGACTTTCCATTTTCGTTCCCACACTCTGAACACTTCAAAATTTGGGCGACAAAACTAGGAGGGCATGGAGGAAGGATAAGGTTGAGAGGTTGTAGTAGTTCCAACCGCCAACCAATTGTCTTAAATTCAAAATTCAAGACAAATTTAATCCTAATCCATCTCTTAGACCAAGTCAAAGGGTGAAAGAAGGGGGTACATACTTCTGATTTCTATGTGGAAAAACTCATGCAAATTCAAAAGTGGCATGGGAGAAGTCATGGTTAAAAGTCAAAGAGCAAGGGAGAGGAATTCAAATCCAATTTGAACATTTTAACTTGTCCAATTTAGTTTCATCCAAACCTATTTATCCAAACCCAACTAGACCAGGATAAGTCTAACTAATCTAGGTTTAGTCCATCTCAATTAAATTCTAATTAAATTAAAAATTAATTGAGTTCAGATCCTGATCAAATTAAGATCTAATCTCCTATAGCGATTAGGTCATCTCATAACCTAATCGGATCAAACCCCATCGAATCTAATTCAATCAGATTTGATCCAATCCTCATTGTTTAATTGAATTAAGCTAATTAACAATCAAATTGTTAATTAATTCTCTAATAATATTTTGAGTCCCAGGCCAGTAGGACTCGAGAAGGTAGAGTCCCAGTCTAGTGGGACTCCTGGTCAAAGAGTTCCAGTTAAGTGGGACTATTGATCATAAAGTCCTAAACCATTGGAACTCTTGATCAGCCATCAGATCACATAGGAACTCTTATTATATGTGACCCTATAGGCTTGAACACTAAGCCAATAGCATAGGAACTAATTTTTTATACCAATCAATCTGACCATCTAGCAATGGTACCCAACATCCGAATAGATCAAATAGTCGCAATGCAACATCCATGAACCTGTGGCACATGGTTATCATATAATTGATCCCCTAGACCTTAATGCTCAAAAGATGACCTAGGATTTAACTGCTAATCCTAAAAATCGTCCACATTATATCGAGGTTTTGTTAAATTGAAATATAGTGATGCATTTGCTCCAACACTTGGAGGGGTCAATTCTATCATGACTCATAAACCAACTAAATAAATACTTGATTGCACTAAGAAACCATTCATCATTGAATTAGAAATTCATATAGTCTGGTACTAAAGTATAGTGAGTTGCTTGCATGTGACCATGGTGATCTTAGATTTAAGGAACACTTATACCCATATCCTTCGCAAGCAATTCTTGACAGTAGAGAGCTTCATAGCTGGATCACGTTTAATGAAATGTATCCCTATATTTCATCTATATGCCTTACCAGTATCTCTATACTTCTTGACTAAGAAGACAACCAACCTATGGCATACAATGATCTACACTCGATAAATATTATCATCTTAGATAATAATGTAACATTTGGTCATGAATAAGTTGAAGGACTAAATGATAAATTCTTCTTTATCGATTCTAAATAGTCCTAAAGACTTCATCACAAAAGAGTTCATATAGAAAGATGAACAAAAGTGATGAAAAGCTAGAATAATAATTTTATTCATTAATAATTCAGATACAAATTATAATAAGTTCAACCATCTACAATCTAGATGATTGACTTTAGGATATAATTTTTAATATCTTCCACTTAAACTAAAGCCATTTAGAATAGTATCGAATACCCATCATCCATTTATGATTGTCGAATTCTTTAATTTTATGTGCTTTAGTAAATGGATCGGCCATATTCTCCTTTTCATCGATCTTCTGGAGCTCGACATCACCTCATTTCACAATCTCTCCTATAAGATGGTAGCGACGCAGAATGTGCTTGGTGCGCTAATATGCCTTCGGCTCTTTCGCTTGAGCTATGGCTCTAGTGTTGTCATAGTAAACTAGAATCAGACCATTCAAGGAGGATGCCACTTTTAGCTCATCGATGAACTTTCATAGCCACACAGCTTCCTTCGCAGCATCAGAGGCTGCAACATAATCCATCTCGCATAAGAATTAGCCATAGTGTGTTGCTTGAAACTCTTCCAGCAAACTGCTCCATCATTCAGAATAAATACATATCTTGACACACTCTTACCATCATTATAATCTGATTGAAAAATGAAATCAGAATATTTCATAAATTTTAAGTCAGCATCTTCATAAATGAGCCATTGGTTCTTAGTATTTCTTACATAGTTTAGGATTATCTTTACAATCTTCTAGTAATTCTCACCTAGACCAGATTGGTACCTACTCACTATTCCTAGTAAGCATATCATATCTGGCCTCACACATATCATGGTGTCCATAATAGAACCCACAGTCGAAGCATATGGTATTCTACTTATATGCTCTCTTTTGAAGAGTCGGACAATCCCTCTTCATGAGAGAAATTTCATGGTTTATTGAAAGATAGTGTTGGGAAATGTGTCCTAAAGACAATCATCTAATATGTAGATGATTGAAACTTGTATATGAATTATCTAATAATAATAGTTATTTGGCTGGTTCATCATAAAAGTTCTATCTTTCTTATATAAACTCCTAAATTATGATGAAGTTCTTAGAACTACAATCAATCGATAAACGAGGATTTATTAGATGGTTCTTAAACTGTTCATAATCTAATGACAAGTTATTAATAAGAATGATAACTTATCAAGTGTAGGTCGCTGTATACCATATGCATTGGTTGTCTTCATAACCAAGTGGTATGAAGACATTAGTATGGCATTAGATGAGATGTAGGAGTATATCTGTATTGAATGTAACCAATGTAGCACTCTACTATCAAGAATAGCTAGCTAAGGCCAATGGATATAAGTGTTCCTCCTAACTGAGATCACTATAGTGACTTGCAAGCAACTCATTGTGGATGTTGGACTATCAATATTTCTAATATAGGTTTGAATGATTTTTGGATATAGTCAAGTACTTATAGAGTCAGTGTGTAAGTCAAGGTGGAATTAACCACTCCTGATAAATTTTAGAAAGAGAATGACTTGTTGTACTTCAATTTAGTAAAATCTAGGCTTGGGTAATCGTCATAAGGAGCCATAAGATTTATGAAATTTTGAAACAAAATAGATATAACTTATATGAGTGTTGACAGCTTACTCAAAGTTGTCTTGAATATTATTAGTCAAAGAGATGAATTATATGATAACCATGGGCCAGGATTCTAAGAATGTTGCTTTGCATACATTCGACCTATTCGAACATCAGGTACCATTGCTAGATGGTCATTTGATTGGTATAGAATTGGTTCCAATGCTATTAGCTTAGGTTCAAACCTATAGGATTATATATATAAGAGGTCGTAACCTGATTAGATAGTTAATCGATGATTGAGAATCATTCTAAGGTCAAACAATCAATATGATTAATATTTGACCTAATGCAAGTATTGTAGGAGGATCAATTAGCAATTAGATTGCTAATTGGCTTAATTTGATTAAGCAATTGGACTAAGATCAAGTCTAATTGAATTAGATTCACTTAGAATTAGTTTGGATTTAATTTAGTTTAGTCTAATTGATTTATTGGATAAGCCAATTGCAAGGGAGAATAAGTCCTAGTTATTCTAGGACTTGAGTGCACCTAATTCATAATTAAGTTAGGATTTAAATTAGAATTAAATATGGATTAATTTAATTTAATTAAGCTTATAATTAAATAAAAAAAATTTATTAATTAGATTAACTCAAATCTAATTAGAATTGGATTCAAAATGGTTTGACCTAGTTTCCATTGAAGAGTCCTAGTTAGACTAGGACTCCCCCCTTCTCCCTTACGCCACCTAAGAAATAATCCCATGCCCCACATGTTTGATTCTATATTATTTATGTGATTTTTTCATGCCAATAAGAGCTCTTCCACACCCCACATCTAGTTTATTTGGAATCAAATTTGACATGGTCAAATTTGGTATTTAGTTTTGAATCGGATAGAGTTTTAAAATATCAAACTTCCTTCTCTCCCTTTTGGAAATTCTCTCCATGCCTCCAAATAATTTTGTCACCATGATTTCTCTTCTTTTGGATGTGGCCTTGCTGATTGTCATGCACAAAAAATAGGGGGAGGCATCCAAGAGTTGAATGCTCCTGAAATTCCCTCTTTTAATCCCTAAAAACTGGGAATTTGACCTAGTCTACTTCCTATTTTTATGGTGCCACATTTATGATTCTTTTAGCATGAAAAAACATCAGGATTTTCATAAAAAAGAGAGAAGAAAATGTTGAGTGGGTGTGAGGATTTTGTACACCTTGCTTCTTAGAGGAGGTTGTCTCTTTTGGTCATGAACTTGTCATGTCCTGTTGCAAGAAAACAAAGAGAAGAAGAGTCTTCTCTTAAAAGCTTCCTTTTGAAATTCTCCTTAGCCATATTTTGTGTGTTTTTCATCATTAAAATCAGAGAGGAAGTGATATGGGCATAGCAGATGGGTGCTCCAAGGAGTTGGGGCATGGTGATCTATTCTGGACATGATTTGATAATATCCCGATGAGAGAAGAAGAAGAGAAAAAGTCTTATCTTAGGATTATTTTTGAGAACCTTTCTTCTCCATTCTTTTATAAGATTTTTTCATCAAAAAAATAAGAAAGAGAATGAGCCATGAAGCATGGAAAATTCTAGAGGCGAAGGTCTCTTTATGTCAAGGTAAGGAGATCAGTTTAGGACATCAATGGTTGATGTCCTGAAGAGAAGATGGGTCTTCTCTTAATGGTCTCTCTTAAAGCATTTTATTTTTTGATTTTTGAAAAATCTAAGGGTTGGATTTCTCCTTTATTCCTTCTTATGCTCTTCATCTCTTGGAGTGTTCAATAGATTAGAAGAATAATTTTTAGATTAACCATCAGGAGGGATCCACGAGAAGCTAGCACTTCAAGAGCATCTTCGTTCGATGAACCTTCAATCTATGTTTGCAGCTTTGTGTGGATTACCAATAGAGGCCAGATGTGTGTGTGGCTCCGAGCAACAAAGAACTATAATGGAATCAACCATGGAGTTTTCGACCTATGCAAAGTTAAGAGATCTAACCTCTTCTTGACCTAGATGCGATCTAAGGTTTGATCTTGAACTGTTCTAGATCTAGGTATTGATTTGATCAATATCAATCTTTCATTTATTTTTAAATTTATGTATGCATTATGACATGTTGTAGATCTTAAATATAGGATTTAGTAAATAGATTACATGCTATTGTAGATTAAATAGTTTAATCTACATCTTCCACTATAATTTATTTTGGAAAAGATTTGAAATACAAGCATGAAACCCTGCATCTTAACTAATAGTGGTATCAGAGTATCTAGGTTTGTTTATAACATGATGATGGTTGCATTAAAATAAATTTGATAAATAAAACTTTTAAGATCATACATGCTGATTATAAGGTTGTCTTGCTGTAAGGTTTATCCCTTACAGTGGAGAGGTTGTCCTAGTATGTGCTAATCTATAAAATTAAATAATGAATAAGTCAGATATGATCTAAGTTAGTTTATAATTTATTTTTTTAATTTTAAATCTAAAATTAAATAGATGTTAGATCTATTTTAGATCATTTAGATTAGATCTAAATAATATCGGATCAGATATACTGATTATAAGGTTGTCCTCCTATAAGATTTACGCCTTACCGTGGAGAGATTATCCTAGTATGTGTTGACTTGAATAACCTAAATCATAAATATGTTAGGTAAGATCCAAAATAAGTTATGATTTATTTTTAAATTTTAAATCTAAATTTAAATAATTTATGATCTGATCCAAGTGATGTATTTTATGTTTAAATCTGGATCCTCTTGCTGCATATGTTGATATATAACTTTTGTTTTGAATCTAGAATGTATATGTATGATATATTTATTTTGTAGAATTTAAATTGAGAACTTATTTTCTATAAAATCTTAGATTCAAAATTTTAGAATATGATCTAAATATTGAAATAAATTAGATCTAAAACCATATATTGAATATGATTCAATGTAAACTATTTATAATTTGAAAATATTTCAAATGATCTAATTAGAAATTAGCTCTGAGGTTCCATAAATCCAAACCCATAAGCCTTGAACTTAATTAAAAATTAAGTGATTGTTTAGAATTTAGATTTATGATTTGAAGATCCTAAGATAATTTCATAAAGCATGGATTAAAGTGAAGGAAAAACCCTATTTCCTGGGTCAGGTTTGTTCAAATCTGATTGGATCAAGAAGGATATTTCAAAAATTTTTTCTCTTAGATCTAAATCAGATCTGAGACTCCTTAGATCTAATTTTATTAATCTAATAAAATAAAATAAAATAAAATAAATTTAATTTAATTTAATTATACCTTTGTTATGGGTAATCCTATTATCCTGTGATGATCCCGAAGTTTGTCTGAGGTTCTGAATGTAAGCATGCAAGTGCCTGGCCTCTACTGGTGTCCACTTGGGCAAAATCTAGAGATCATTTTCTTCTCAATTTGTGCTCTAAAAATTAAATCTATATTTGATCATGAAGGTCTTCAAAATACCTTTTGAAGATCAGCCGTTGTCTCTTGCAGCATGCTGCCTTCTTCCTTTCTTGTCACCTTTCTCTTGCTTGGATTGCACCAAACTCGAGTCCAAAACATCTTGGACATAGATAGGAGAGAGAGCACCTGAAGGTGGGGTGGAGAGGGAGAGATCGAAGCCTTGTGGCTTGGGCAAAGGGTAGAACCTCTCAATCCTAAGCGCAGATAGGGTTTATATAGACTCTGCTGCGCCATGCGGTGCCACATCATCCCAACCAATCACGGCTCTTAGTGCAATTAGATCTAAATCTGATTGGTGGGATGACATCATCTAATCCAATCAGATTAGAGTCTCTCACAAACCTCCTTAGGTGGTGCCAAGACTGGTCAAAGAGGACTCTTTGGCACCACCCAAGTTGAAAGCATGAAGCAACCTGGAGTCCCATCTATATGGGACTCCAAGCATGATCCTCATGGGGTGCATGCCTCCCTAGGCATGTGCCCCCTCCCTTTCTACTTTTTAGTAGGGGGATAAAGCCCCATGCTCTCTCTTTTGGATGCATGACACATGGGCAAATGTCTAAGTGTCAAAGGTCAACGTTTGACCAAAGTCAAAGGACAAGATTTAGTAGGTGATGGAAAATGGCAGGTGTTATCTCAAATTTATCTCATAAATTAAGACAACCCTTTTTTGACCTGGACAAGCTCCAATCAGACCAAGTAAAGGTTTCTGAGTGAGCCCAAACACATTTGGCTCAGTCGAGACAAGCTTTAATGATTGTTGAAGGAGAACATTAGGCTCAATCGTGTGCTAGCACGATTTTCTTGAACCTAATTGAATCTTATTCAAATCAATTGAACTGGGTTCATCCAATCGATGATATCCAGATCTAAATCCTTATTTGTGTGATCTAGTTAGGTTCAGTTCCATATGATAATGGGATACGTCACGATCTCTATCATCGACATCATCGAAACACCTTTCAATGGATCAGAACTTTTCTGATTCAGACAACTAGTATGATCAATCATCCAAATCATTCTAATTGCTCCTAAAATCCACTAGTGACACTTAGCAGCATATGGTGGCAATCCATCAAAACTGAAAATGAACCTCTTGGTGCAGTTACCTATGTGATTAAGTTTCTCTATCTTGAGCCATGATCGGATTAGGGTTAAGGTGATGTTGTTAAATCCTAATTTCCATCATATGAATTAATCATTCGATTCAAGTCCAATGTAAAAATCCTAATAGAAACTCTTTCTATTATTTCACTCTGCCATGGCCATGGGCTTATGGACTTAATTTTCATGATCATCATAGGGCTGCTCCTCATCTATCGAGGTAGATAGATCCCCTATTAGTGCAATCTAATTTCTATAATGAACATGCTATAGCCAACATACACCTCAAGATTTCGAATGGTTAGGAGACCAAATTATGATATAGTCAAACTATAACACCCTCAAGGTGGACTGTCGATGCACCTCAGGTCAAAGAACCAGACACACCACTACAACTTCGAACTAGTCATCGATAAGAAGGTAGACTTTCTCATGACTGCTCGAGATGGTCATGCTTAGTGCCCTCATTCTCTAATAAGTACCTGTACTCTCGCTCCGATGTCTCTACACCATAGACTCAAGACTCATCTATCCTAAAAAAGTGATCGTACACCAACCTTCTAGATCAATCACCATCCTCATGATGATCCTACGATCGAAAGTATTTTATGAGTTAATAATGAAAATTTATGTCTTAAATTTTTAACTCTTGAAAATATGAACTATCATTACCATTAACTCAAGGGATATATCGCAGACACTTTCAAAAACACATTATGATAAAAAATAATATATTTTATTATTTATAGTTAAAATTATAATTTTGTCCTTAGATGTGTATTACAAGTGTCTGCCAATTCTGACTTCTAGGATACACATATCTAACAAACTTCTACTTGACCTAAAGCCAACTAGTTACAAATCTAGATCCCATCTTCTCAAGGTGGGTTTCGATCTTCTGCTGGCCCAACAGCTTTGTGAGTGGGTCTACCATATTGTATATGGAGTCGACTCTCTTGACGTCAATATAACCTTTCTTGAGGTAATCGTGGATGAGGTGATATCGCCGCTCGATGTGCTTGGATTTTTGGTAAGACCTCGGCTCCTTAGCAAGGGCTATGGCACCATTATTGTCACAGTATAAAGAAATGGCATCCGATGGCATCACTTCGATCTCTATGGCAAATTTCTTGTACTAGAATGCCTCCTTCATAGCTTCTAATGCAGCGATGTATTCTGCTTCTATGGTGGAATCTGCTATCATTGTCTACTTGGAACTCTTCCAACTGACAGCACCACCATTATACATAAATAGACTCCTAGATGTCGACCTTCGCTCATCTATATTGGACATAAAATCTGAGTCTGTATACCCCTGGACTTGGAGTTCTTTATTACCAAAAACCAACAACATATTCTTAGCTCTTCTCAAGTACTTAAGGATATATTTCATAGAAGTCCAGTAATCTTCACCTAGATTTGACTGATATCTGCTTGTGACACTCATAGCATTGGCTATGTCAGGTTGTGTACATAACATGGCATACATGAGGCTTCCTATTGCTGAAGCATAAGGGATCTTGCTTATGCATTCAATCTCCTCTAGTGTGTTGGGACACATTTTCTTGAAAAGATGAATGCCATGTCTGAAGGGTACCAATCTCCTCTTGGAGTTTTTCATGCTAAACTTCTTTAGCACTTCCTTTATCTACATCTTCTATGAAAGACCTAGCATCCTATTTAGTCTATCTCTATAGACCTTGATTCCTAAAATGAAGGATGCTTCTCCTACGTCTTTCATGGAGAATTCTTTAGATAACCATATTTTAACTGTGGTCAACATGAAAATATCATTCCCAATAAGAAGGATATCATCCACGTACAGTATGAGGAAGACAATAGCGCTCCCACTAACCCTTTTAAAAACACAAGGTTCCTTCTCATTTTTGATAAAACTAAATAATTTGATCACATCATTAAAATAAGTATTCCAGCTCCAAGATGCTTGCTTGAGTCCATATATGGACCTTTGCAGCTTGCATACTTTGTGATTAGTATCACTAGATGTGAAACCTAATGGTTGTTCTATACAGATATCTTCCTCAAGGTATCCATTTAAGAATATCGTTTTCTCATCCATTTGCCATATTTTATAATCAAAATAAGCTACAATAGCAAGCAATGTGTGGATGGATTTTAGCATAGCTACTGGCAAAAAGGTATTCTGATAGTCAATATCTTCGCATTGACTATAACCTTTTGTCACTAATCTAGCTTTGAATGTCTCCACATTTCCATCTACACTAATCTTTCTCTTGTAGATCCATTTACACCCAATAGGTACTATACCTTCTGACGGATCTACCAAGGTCCAGAATTAGTTTGAGTGCATTGAGTCAATTTCTGAGTTCATTGTCTCTAATTACTTTTTGGAGTTGATATTCGATATCATCTCATCATAGGTTTTGGGATCACCATGAACCCCATTATTTACGAGAAATATTTTCTCTACTTCCTCTGAAATAGTACCTAAGTATCTCTCAGGAGGATGAGAAACCCTTTTCGATCTATGAGGTGGAGGAGGTAGTGATTGTATTGGCTCAACCTGATTTGGTTTAATGGGGTCCATAGCTCGATGCTCTTGAGAGACTTTCTCCTCTAGTTTGATCTACTTTTCAATGCCACTATCTTGAATAAACTATTTTTCAAGAAAAATGACATGTCGACTCATAATCATATTATGGTCTTTTAAAATGTAGAAATAATATCCTAATGATTCTTTAGAATATCCTATAAATCAAGCTCTAAAGGACCTATAGTCTAACTTATCCGCTTGTTGTCTTTTGACATGAGCCGAACAATCCCAAATTCTGAGATGACTCAGACTTGGTTTCTTACCATGCCATATCTCATATGGTGTGGTAGGAACGATTTTAGAGGAAATCCTATTCAATAAATATATAGCAGTTAATAGATTATGTCTCCAAAAAAGAATCAAAAAGGTCTGTGAAGCTCATCATGGATTGGACCATATCTAATAGGGTCCGGTTCCTCCATTCTGAAATTTCATTGAGTTGAGATGTTCTAGGTGGAGTCTATTGAGAGACTATACCATTTTGCTTGAGATAGTCCAGAAATTTTTTACTAAGGTATTCACCTCCTCAATCTAAATGAAGAACCTTAATGGGTTTTCCAGTTTGCATTTCAACTTCATATTTGAATTTCTTAAACTTTTCAAAGGCTTCAGACTTGTGTCTCATAAGATATACGTACCCATACTAAGATAAATCATCGATAAAGGTTATGAAGTAATCAAAGTTGCCTCTGGCTGACACATCAAATGGGCCACACACATCAGTATGTACTAGGGCAAGTAGATCCGTGGCCCTTTCCCTATATCCTACAAATGAAAGTTTAGTCATTTTGCCATGAAGACATGATTCACAAATTGGATATGACTCGAAAGTCAATGGACTCAATAGTCTAATTTTTTTAAATTAGTTAATCCTATCTTCTGCTATATGACCTAGCCTTAGGTGTCATAGATACCTATCATTTAGACTATCCATGAGTCATTTTGCGGCATTCACATTTTGCTCGATATTAAAGATACAACAATATGTAACTGGTAGAGATCGTTAATAAGGAAACCACTTACAATTTTATTTCATTCATAAAGAATATTACAATGGTCCTTAAGAAAACTAATTACATAGCCTTCCTGTGCTAAACATGAAATAAAAATTAAATTCCTGCTTGCCGCAGGCACATAATAACAATCCCTAAGTACTAAATCTAAGTCAGATGGTAGTCGAAGAGGGTAGATTTCAATGACCACAATAGCAATCCTTGCTCCATTTTCGATGCATAGGATCATCTCTCCATCCCTCAGCCTCCTGCTATCCTCAAGATCCTGCATAGAAGTGCACAAATGAGCACTAGAACCAGAGCCAAGCACCCAACTAGATGTAGAAGAAATCATAAGATTAGATTCAATAACGAGCATACGTCCAAAAAGACCTATCTCCTTCTTATTCTTTAGGGTGGCCAGGTATGTAGGGCAGTTCCGCTTCTAGTGGCCGTCAGTATTACAATGAAAATACTTTTCTTTGTCAGCGGTCTTCTTCTGCAGCTCTACCTTTTTTTTCTTTCTACCTTCTTTCTTCTACCTTCTCACAGACTTCATCTTCTTTTCAAAAGATTTCCTCTTGGAAGAAGTTTGTGAAGGAGAAATTCCAGCTTTCTGGGTTAGCTTCATTTAGATTTGATTGGATCAAGAGAGATATTTCAAAAATTTTTTCTTTTGAATCTAGATCAGATCTAAAATATTTCAGATGTAATTTTATAGATCTAATAAAAGTAAAAATAAATTAAAATAGATTTAATTTTGTACCTTATTATTGGATAATCAGATTATCCTATGATGATCCTACTGATTGTCAGAGGTTCTGGATCTAGCCATGCAAGTGCCTAGCCTCTATCAGTATCCACTTAAGCTAGATCTGGAGATCTTCTCCTTCTTCATCACTTCTCCAAATATCAGATCTGGAATTGATTTGGATGATCTTCAAAAATTCTTTTGAAGATCGGGTATCATCTCTTGCATTAGTGTTGCCTTCTTCCTTTCTCGTCACCTTTCTCTTGTCTGGGTCATACCAAACTGGAGCCCAAATCTCCTTGAGTGTAGAGAGGAGAGAGAGGACTTGAAGATGGCATGAAGGAGGGAGAGGGGCAGCCTTATGGCATGGGCAATGGTCTAAGCTCTCTGAAACTAAGCACAGATAGGGTTTATATAGACCCTATTGTGCCATGCAGTGCCACATCGTCCCGACCAATCACGTCACTTCATGCAATCAGATCTAAATCTGATTGGTGGGATGATATCACCTGATCCAATCAGAAAAGATCCCCTTTAAATCATCTTTAGATGGTGCCTAAGACTGGTCAAATTCTAATCTTTGGTACCACCTAGGTAGGAACCTAGAAGTAACTGGAGTCCCATCTGTATGGGACTCTAGGCGCCTCTATCCATGGGCGCACACCTCCCTAGGCATGCACCCCTGGTCCACCTATTTTTTTCTAGGTTGACTAGTCCAAAATCAATCTCCTATGGATGAATGACATATAGGCAGATGTCTAAGTGTGAAAGGTCAATGTTTGACTAAAGTCAAAAGACAAGAATTAGCAGGTGATGAAAAATGGCAGGTGTTGTCTCAAATTTATCTCATAAATTAAGACAATCCTTTTCTAACTTGGACAAATTCTAGTCAGACCATATAAAGGTACCTGAGTGAGCACAAGCACATTTGGCTCATTCGAGACAACATAAAATGATAATTGAAGGAGAACATTAGGTTCAATCGTGTGCTAGCACAATTTTCTTAAACCTAATTGAATCTAATTCAAATCAATTAAACTAGGTTAGTCGAATTGATAATATCCAGATCCAAATCCTTATTTGTATAACCTAGTTAGGTTCAGTTTCGTATGGTAATGAGATATGTCGCGATCTCTATCATCGACATCATCGAAACACCTTTCGATGGATCAGAATATTTCTGATTCAAACTACTAGAATGATCGATCATCCAAATCATTCTAATTGCTCTGAAAATTCACTAGTGACACCTAGTAGTATATGGTGAAAATCCATCAAAACTAAAAATGAACCTCTCGATGCAGCTACTTGTGTGATTAAGTTCTTCTATCTTGAGCCCTGATCAGATTAGGGTTAAGGTGAACTCGTCAAACCATAATTTCTGTCATATGATTTAATCATTTGATTCAAGTCTGATGTGAAAATCTTAATAGAAATTCTTTCTATTATTACACTCTGCTATGTCCATGGGCTTATGGACTTGATTCTCTTGATCATCATAGAGCTACTCCTCATCTATTAAGGTAGATAGATTCTCTCTTGGTGCGATCCAATTTCTACAATGAACATGCTATAGCCAACATACACCTCAGGGTTCCAAATGACTAGGAGACCGAGTCATGGTGTAGTCAAACTATAACACCCTCAAGGTGAACTATCGATGCACCTCAGGTCAAAGAGCCAGACAAACCATTACAGCTTCAAGCTAGTCATTGACGAGAAGGTAGACTTCCTAATGACTGCTCAAGGTGGTCACGCTCAGTGCCCTCATTCTCTAATGAGTACCTGTACTCTTGCTTCGATGTCTCTACACCATAGACTCAATACTCATCTACTATAAAGAAGCGATTGTACACCAACCTTTCAGATCAATCATCATCCTCATGATGATCCTATGGTTGGAAGTATTTTATGAGCTAATAATAAAAATTCATGTCTTAAATTTTCAACTCTTGAATATATAAACTATCATTACCACTAACTCAAGAAATGTATCACAAACACAAAATACATATTGTGATAGGAAAAATAATCTATTTTATTATTTATAGTCAAAATTATAATTTTATCCTTAGAAGTGTACAACAAGTGTCAGCCAATTCTAGCTTCTAGGGCACACATATCTAACAAACTCCCACTTGACCTAAAGCTAATTGGCTACAACTCTAAGTTCCATCTTCTCAAGGTGGGCTTCAATCTTCAGCTGGCCCAATGACTTTATAAGTTGGTCCGCCGTATTATCTATGGAGTCGACTCCCTTGACCTCGATATAACCCTTCTCGAGGTAATCGTAGATGAGGTGGTATCGCCGCTCGATGTGCTTGGATTTTTGGTGAGACCTCGGCTCCTTAGCAAGGGCTATGGCACCATTATTGTCACAGTATATAGGAATGGCATCTGATGGCATCACTCAAATCTCTGTGGCAAACTTTTTATACCAAAATGCCTTCTTTGCAGCTTCCAATGCAGTGATGTATTCTGCTTTCATGGTGGAATCTGCTATCACTATCCGCTTGAAACTCTTTCAACTGATAGCACCACCATTACACACAAACAGACTCCCAGATGTCGACTTTCGATCATCTACATCAAACAAAAAATCCGAATCAATGTACCCCTAGACTTGGAGTTCTCCCTTACCAAAAATCAACAACATATCCTTAGTTCTTCTCAAGTACTTAAGGATACATTTTTCAAAAGTCCAGTGTTCTTCATCTAGATTCGACTGATATCTGCTCGTGAAACTCACAGCATGGGCTATATCAGGTCGTGTAAATAACATGGCATACATGAGACTCCCTATTGCTGAAGCATAAGGGATCTTGCTCGTGCGGTCTATTTCCTCAGGTGTGCTAGGGCTCATCTTTTTGGAAAGATGAATGTCATGTCTGAAGGGTACCAAACCCCTCTTAGAGTTTTCCATGCTAAACCTCTTTAGCACTTCCTCTATGTACATCTTCTGTGAAAGTCCTAGCATCTTATTCGGTCAATCTCTATAGACCTTAATTCCTAGAATATAGGATGCTTCTCCTAGGTCTTTCATGGAGAATTCTTTGGATAACCATAATTTAACTATGGTCAACATGGGAATATCATTCCCAATAAGGAGGATATCATCCATGTACAGTACGAGGAAGATATAGCACTCCCACTGACCTTTTTGAAGACACATGGTTCTTTCTCATTCTTAATGAAATCAAATAATTTGATCACATCATTAAAATGAGTAATCCAGCTCTGAGATGCTTGCTTAAGTCCATATATGGACCTTTGTAGCTTGCATACTTTGTGATCAACATCATTGGATGCAAAACCTAACGGCTGTTCAATATAGATATCTTTCTTAAGATATCCATTTAAGAATGCCATTTTCATGTCCATTTGCCATATTTCATAATCGAAATAGACTGCCATAGCAAACAATGTGCGGATGGATTTAAGCATAGCTACTGGTGAAAAGGTATTCTGATAGTCAATGTCTTCACGTTGACTATAACCTTTTGCCATTAAACTAGCTTTGAATGTCTCTACATTCCCATCTGCACAAATCTTTCTCTTGTAGATCCATTTGCACCCAATAGATACTATACCTTATGGTGGATCTACCAAGGTCCAGACTTGGTTTGAGTGCATCGAGTCAATTTCTGACTTCATTGCCTCTAACCATTTCTCGGAGTCGATATTTGATATCACCACATTATAGGTTTTGGGATCATCACCATGAACCCCATTACCTATGAAAAATATTTTCTCTATTTTCTCTGAAATAGTACATAAGTACCTCTCAGGGGGATGGGAAATCCTTTTCGTTCTACGAGGTGGAGGAGGTAGTGATTGTATTGACTCAACCTGATTTGATTCCATTTGGTCCTTAACTCGTTATTCTTGTGAGACTTTCTCCTTGAGCTTGATCTGCTTTCTAATGCCGCTATCTTGAATAAATTATTTTTCAAAAAAGATGGCATATCGACTTACAATCACATTGTGTTCTTCAAAAATGTAGAAATAATATTCTAATGACTTTTTAGGATATCCTATAAATCGAGCTCTAAAGGACCTAAAGTCTAACTTGTCCGCTTGTTGTCTTTTGACATGAGCCGGACAATCCTAAATTCTGAGATGACTCAGACTTTGTTTTTTATCATGTCATATCTCATACGGTGTGGTAGAAATGGTTTTAGAAAGAACCCTACTTAGTAAGTATATTGTAGTTAACAAACTATGTCTCCAAAGAAAATCAGGAAGGTTTGTGACGCTCATCATGGATCGGACCATATCTAATTGGATCCAGTTCCTCCATTCTAAAACCCCGTTGAGTTGAGGTGTTCTAGGTGGAGTCTATTGAAAGATTATACCATTTTTCTTAAGATAGTCCAGAAATTTCCGACTAAGGTATTCACCTCCTCGATCTGATCGAAGAACCTTAATGAATTTTTTGGTTTGCTTTTCTACTTCATGTCTAAATTTCTTGAACTTTTCAAAAGCTTCAGACTTATGTCTCATAAGATACACATACCCATACCTTGGTAAATCATCGATAAAAGTTATGAAATAGATAATGTTGCCTCTAACCGGCACATCAAATGGGCCGCATACATCAGTATATACTAGGGCAAGAAGATCATTGCCCTTTTCCCATGTCCTACAAATGGGAGCTTAGTCATTTTGCTATGAAGATAAGATTCACAAATTGGATATGACTCGAAAGTCAACGAACTCAATAGCTTGATTTATTTTAATTTATTAATCCTATCTTCTGCTATATGACCTAGTCTTAGGTGCCATAGATACCTATCGTTTGGACTATCCCTAGGTCATTTTATGGTATTCACATTTTGCTCGATATTGAAAATAGATACATCAATAAGTAACTGGTAAAGACCGTTAATAAGGAAATCACTTGCAATTTTATTTTTTTATAAAGAATGTTACAATGGTCCTTAAAAAAGCTAATTACATAGCATTCTAGTGCTAGGCATGAAATAGAAATTAAATTTTTGCTTGCCGCAGGCACATAATAATAATCTTTTAATACTAAGTCTAAACCAGATGGTAGTCGAAGAGGGTATGTTCCTACGACCACAGCAGCAACTCTTATTCCATTTCCAACTCATAGGATCATATCACCATCCCTCAGCCTCCTGCTATCCTCAAGATCCTGCATGGAAGTACACAAATGAGCACTAGAACCGAAGTCAAGCATCTAACTAGAAGCAGAAGAAACCATAAGGTTAGACTCAATAACGAGCATACCTTTAGAAGGACCTGCCTACTTCTTATTCTTCAAGGTGGCCAAGTAAGTCGGGTAGTTCCGCTTTCAATGGCCGTCGGTGCTGTAATGAAAATATTTTTCTTTGTTGGTGGCCTTCCTCTTTAACTCTGCTTTTCTATTCTTTCCTCCTTTCACCTTTTGCTTTTTCACAGACTTCTTCTTCTTTCCAAAAGATTTTCTCTTAGAAGAAGTCCATTCCATAGCAAGCACTGAGCCTTTAGAACCTTTCATAGAAAGCTCAGCAGTAACCAGCATGTTCATAAGCTCAGCTAGGAAATTTTGAAGTTTATGCATATGGTAGTTCATGATGAACTGCCCATATGAATTAATCAAAGATTGCAGAATTATATCATTCTACAAATCTAGGTCCAACTTCACTCCGAGCTTCTCAAGCTCTTCCAAATCCTTGATCATCATCAGACAATGATCTTGGACAGATTGTCCATCATGCATTTTAGCCTTAAATAGTCATTTAGTGACTTGATACTTGGCTGCATGACTCTATTCACCAAACATCTCTTGTGGGTGAGCCAACATTTGATGGATAGTTTTGATATCTTCATATTAGCGCTGAAGCTTATCAGACATCGAGCCCAACATGTAGTATCTAGTCTTATTATCTTTGTCTGTCCACTTATCAAGAGATGCTCTCTATTCAACGGATGGACGAGCTAGTAAGATGGGAGGATCCGATCCAATACATAAGTTAACTTCTCGAAATCCAAAATAATTTTGATGTTTCGAAGGCAATCCTTGTAATTGGATCCAATCAATCTATGGGTGTTCAGGATACGTGCTAGTGGATTGGACGCAAATATTTTTCTATAGAGAGTCAAAGTTTCTAGTTAGATATTATAATTAAGATTTGACCAATTTATTTAGAAATTTTATTTTTAAACAAATTAGCTTTCACTATTTTCTCGGATCCCTATACTCCCTATATAGAGATGCGAAAATCTCCATGATTAATGATTTTTAGTGGATGGTGCGGTCCCACCAACTAACTCATCACCTCACCTAATAGTTATTGGCGATGGGTAGCCAATGAGTGAACAACTCTTGTTCAATGATTCTCTAATCATGGTACACCCAAACTTGGTCTCTAATTTATGAATCTCACCATGCCCGAAATATTGATCCACTCCTTAGTTATGTCAGACCCACCATTTGCACGTATTGGATTCCTAATTGAGTCTCTCATTGTATCTAAAATATTGAGCCCAATCCATCCTCCAGTCCGTAGCATCCAATGCCTAATAGACATGGCTGCATCTTTCTGATGCAACTGAACCACTATAACCAGCCGAGAATAATCAACCCCAAGAAGGGCCCACACATCTACAATGGTGGAAGACCTTAGACTTAATCTTTTCTTAAGGAGATTTGATTTAGGTCTCATTAAACTAGACTTGACATAGTCATAACCATTATGACTAACCTAGTGGCATGGATTAGCTTGGATTATTGGCCACCTCAGATCAGGACTGAGCCAACAAATATGGCTAGGTAAGTGAGATCGGTGGAAGGGATATGCTATTAATTTGATAAGAATGCATTCAAGTCGAGTAGCTCCCAATTAAAAATCAGTCGATCGTATCTGCCAAACTTACCTTAGAGACCAAATTGTTGAGCCAGAACCAATCGGATTAGCCTGCAATCCAGACTCTAATCACTGAGCCTAATTAGATCTTAGCTTGATCAATCACTCATGTGATTCGATCTTAATCCAGACTTAATCCTATTAGATTGGTCAATTTAATCACTCTTGATCCCATCTAACCAACTTTTGATTTAGTTTGATCAACTGCTTAGACCTAATTTAGCTACCCAAGCCCGAACTCAATTTTATGAATATGTCTTAGATCTTAAATTTTTAATTTTGGACCTAATATATTTCATAATCTTAATTCTTAATTAAATTTAAGATTCATAAATAAAAAATATAAATAAAATTCTAGGAATTTAGGATCTAGGATTTTGCAGAAAATAAGTTCTTGGGTTTTTGATTAAGGATGAACGTGAAGCATTCCTACACATCATAAGAGCACCCCATCGAATGGGAGGAGAGGGCATTTAAATCCTACTTTGTTCTTATGATCGGACGGCCAAGAAAAATGTGTTAATCAAAAATATAAAAACTAGAAAACTAGTTAGATCTAGGTCATATATCTCATATATAAAAATTGATCTAACTATATACATGTTTTGCATACATCTCATGTATCATATTATGCATGTTTTTAGATCTAAATTATCTCATAATTTATCTAAAAAAATAAATTTAAATTGATCTCATCAGAATAAACTCTATTCTAGATAATTATGTAGAACTATTCTACGACTAGTCTAAACATGCATTTATCATATCTTATACGAAACAAAATGAAATAATTTTATTTTTTATTTTTTATATCTTATTATAATATTTATAATATCAAAAAATATTAAATAAATTAATCTAAAATTATAATTTGATCAAATTAAATTATGATCATACAAGACTATACATAGAACAATTCTATTCTACAACTAGTCATGCATCTTGTAGAACCTAGATCTAAATTATTTAATTTTAATTTTTTTGATTTTAAATTTAATCATATCTCATGTGACATATAAAATTAACTAATTATTAGATCAAGAATAAATTTAAATTAGATCTAAATAATTTATGAGAACCTAGTTCTGATACCAGTTGAAGGGAAAATTTCAATTTCTCGGGTCAGGTTCGTTCAGATCTGATTGGATCAAGAGAAATATTTCAAAAAATTTTTCTTTTGAATCCAGATTAGATCTAAGATATTTTAAATCTAATTTTAGAGATCTAATAAAAGTAAAAATAAATTAAAATAGATTTAATTTTATATCTTGTTGTTGGTTAATAAGATTATCCTGTGATGATCCCGCTGATTGCCTGAAGTTCTGGATCTAGCCACGCAAGTGCCTGACCTCTACTAGTACCCACTCAGGCTAGATCTGAAGATCCTCTCCTTCTTTATCACTTCTCTAAATATTAGATCTCGATCTGATTTGGAGGATTTTCAAAACTTCTTTTGAAGATCGGGTATCGTCTCTTGCAGCAGTGCTGCTTTCTTCCTTTCTAGTCACCTTTCTCTTGCCCGGATCGCACCAAACTGGAGCCCAAATCCCCTTTGGTGTAGAGAGGAGAGAGAGAACTTAGATATAGCATTGAGGAGGGAGAGGGGCAGTCTTGTTGCATGGGCAATGGTCTAAGCTCTCTGAAACTAGGCACAGATAGGATTTATATAGACCCTGTTGCGCCATGCAGTGCCACATCATTCCGGCCAATCATGTTGCTTCATGCAATCAGATCTAAATTAGATTGGTGAAATGATATCACCTAATCTAATTAGATAAGAGCCCCTCTAAATCATCCTTAGATGGCATCTAAGACTGGTCAAAGTCTAATCTTTGGCGCCACCTAGGTAGAAACCCCAAAGTAACTAGAGTCCCATCTGTATGGGACTCTAAGCGCATCTATCCATGGGCGTATGCCTCCCTAGGCATGTGCCCATGGTCCACCTACTTTTTAGTAGGTTGACTGATCCAAAATCAATCTTCTATGAGTGCATGACATATGGACAGATGTCTAAGTGTCAAAGATCAACGTTTGACCAAAGTCAAAAGACAAGAATTAGCGAATGATGGAAAATGGTAGGTGTTGTCTCAAATTTATCTCATAAATTAAGACAACCCTTTTCTAACTTTGACAAGTTCCAGTCAAACCATGTAAAGGTACTTGAGTGAGCACAAACATATTTGGCTCATTCAAGACAACCTAAAATGATAATTGAAGGAGAACATTAGGCTCAATCGTGTGCTAGCATGATTTTCTTGAATCTAATTGAATCTAATTCAAATCAGTTGAACTGGGTTAGTCTATTTGATGATATCTAGATCTAAACCCTTATTTATGTGATCCAGTTAGATTCTGCTCCGTATGGTAATGAGATATGTCGTGATCTCTATCATCCACATCACTAAAACACCTTCCCATGGACTAGAACTTTTCTGATTCAGACAACTAGAATGATCGATCATCCAAATAATTCTAATTGCTCCTAAAATCCATCAGTGATACCTAGTAGTATATGGTGGCAATCCATCAGAACTGAAAATGAACCTCTCGGTGTAGCTACCTGTGTGATTAAGTTCTTCTATCTTGCTCCTCGATCAGATTAGGGTGAAGGTGAACTTGTCAAACCCTAATTTCTGTCATATGATTTAATCATTTGATTTATGTCCGATGTAAAAATATTAATAGAAACTCTTTCTATTATTACACTCTGCTATGGTCATGGGCTTACGGACTTGATTCTCTTGATCATCATAGGGCTGCTTCTCATCTACCGAGGTGGATAGATTCTCTCTTGGTGCGATCCAATTCCTTCAACGAATATGCTATAGCCAACATACATCTCGGAGTTCTGAATGGCTAGGAGATCGAGTCATGGTATAGTCAAACTTTAATACCCTCAAGATAAACTATTGATGCACCTCAGGTCAAAGAACCAGACACACCACTGTAGTTTTAAGCTAATCATTGATGAGAAGGTAGACTTCCTAATTACTGCTCGAGGTGGTCACACTCAATGCCCTTGTTATCTAACGAGTACCTATACTGTCGCTTCGGTATCTCTACACCATAGACTCAAGACTCATCTACTATAAAGAAGTGATTGTACACCAACGTTCTGCATCAATCATCATCCTCATGATGATCCTACCATCGAAAGCATTTTATGAGTTAATAGTGAAAATTCATGTCTTAAATTTTCAATTCTTTAAAATATGAACTATCATTACCATTAACTCAAGGAATGCATCACAGACACAAAATACACATTATGATAGAAAAAATAATCTATTTTATTATTTATAGTCAAAATTATAATTTTGCCCTTAGAAGTGTACAACAAGTGTCAGCCAATTCTATTTTCTAGGGCACACATATCTAATAATTCATTCCATAGTAAGTACTGAGCCTTTAGAACCTTTTATAGAAAGCTCAGTAGTAACCAATATATTGATAAGCTGGACCAGAGTATTCTGAAGTTTATGCATATGGTAGTTCATGATGAACTGCCCATATGCATCAGTCAAGGATTGTAGAATTATATCATTCTGCAGATCCTGGTCTAACTTCAATCTGAGCTTCTCAAGCTCTTCCAAGTCCTTGATCATCATTAAATAATGATCTTAGACTGACTGTCCATCATGCATTTTAGCCTTAAACAGTCATTTAGTGATTTGATATTTGGCTGCACAACTCTATTCACCAAACAACTCTTGCAGGTGAGCCAACATTTGGTGGGTAGTCTTGATATCTTCATGTTGACATTGAAACTCATCAGACATCGAGTCCAACATCTAGTATCTGATCTTATTATCTTCATCCATCCATTTCTCAAGAGATGCTCTTCGTTTAGCAGACGGATGGACTGGTAAGGTGGGGGGATCTTGGTCTAATACATGACTTAACTTCTCGATACCCAAAGTGATTTTGAAGTTCCAGAGCCAATCCTTATAATAGGATCCAATCAGTCTATGGATGTCCAGGATATGAGCTAGTGGGTTGGATGGAAATATTTTTCTTTTTCCTATAGAGAGTCAAAGTTTCTAGTTAGATTTTGTAATTAAGACTTGACCAATTTGTTTAGGGGTTTGATTTTTAAACAAATTAGCTCCCACTATTTTCTTCGGATCCCTACACTCTCTCTGTAGAGATGCAAAAATCTTCATGATTAATGATTTCTAGTGGATGGTGCAGTTCCACCAACTGACTCATCACCTCACCTAATAGTTATTGGTGATGGGTTAGCCAATGAGTGAACAACCCTTATGCAATGATTCTCTAATCATGGTGCACCCAGGCTTGGTCTCTAATTCATGAATCTGACCATGCCTGGAATATTGATCCACTTCTTAGTTAAGTCAAGCCGACCAGTTGCATAGATTGGATTTTTAATTGGATCTCTCATCATATCCAAAATATTGAGCCCAATTCATCCTCCAGTCCATAGCATCCAATACCTAATTGACATGATTACGTCTTTCCAGTGCAACTGAACCACTGTGACCAGTCGAGAACAATCAACCTTGGAAAGGGCCTACATATCTACAATGGTGGAAGACCATAGACTTAATCTTTTCTAAGGAAGATTTGATTTAGGCCTCTTTAAACTTGACTTGACATAATCATAACCATTATGACTAACCTAGTGAAATGGGTTAGCTCAAATTATTAGCCACCTTAGATCATGATGGGGCCAATAAATATTGCTAGGTAAGTGAGATTGGTGGAAAGGATATGCCACTAACTTGGCAAGAATGCAATCGGGTCGAGTAGCTCCCAATTAAAAATCAATCGATCATATCTGTCAAACTTACCTTAGACACCAAATTGTTGAGCTAGAACCAATCACGATAGACTACAATTCAGACTCTAACCACTAAGCCTAATTAGGTCTTAACTTGATCGATCACTCATGTGACTCGACTTTGATCCAGACTTAATCCTATTAGGATGGTCAATTTAAGCACTCTTGATCCCATCTAATCGACTCTTAATTCGGTTTGATCAATCGCTATACCTAATTGAGCTACCCAAGTCCAAACCCAATTTTATGAATATGTCTTAGATCTAAAAATTTTTAATTTTAAACCTAATATATTTTATAATCTTAATTATTAATAATGTTTAGGATTCATAAATAAAATATGTAAATAAAATTTTAGAGTTTCAGGACTAGGATTTTATAGAAAATAATTTTTTTGATTTCTGATTAAGAACGAACATGCAGCTCCCCTACACATCATAGGAACATCCCATCGAATGAAAGGAGAGGGCCTTTAAATCCTTCTTTGTTCTTATGACCGGATGGCCAAGGAGAACGTCTTAATCAGAAATATGATGAATCTACAAAACTAGATAGATCTACATCATATATCACATATAAAAATTGATATAATTTAAAAATATATTATTTTATACATCTCATGTATCATATCATGCATGTTTTCATATCCAAATTATCTCATAAATATCTAAAAAATAAAATTTAAATTTGATTATATCAAATTAAATTTATTCAAGATAACTTTGTAGAACTATTCTACAACTAATCTAAACATGCATCTATCATATCTCATATGAACAAAATTAAATAACTTTATTTTCTATTTTTTAGATTTAATTATAATATTTATAGTATCAAAAAATAGTAAATAAATAGATCTAAAGATTATAACTAATCAAATTAAAATTATGATTATGCTAGACTACATATAGAATAATTCTATTCTTAGTCTAGTCATGCATCTCATACATCTTAGATCTAGATTATTTAATTTTCTTAATTTTTAATTAAAGAAAAAATGTTATTTTTTGAATCAGATTCATTTAGATCTGATTTGACAAAGAAAAATATTTTAAAATTTTTTTTTCTTAGATCTAAATCAGATCTAATTAGATGGATCTAATAAATAAAATAAAATAAATTAAATCAGATTTAATTTGTACCTTATTGTTGGATAATCCTATTATCCTATGATGATCTTGTTGATTGCTTGAGATTCTGGATGCACCCATGCAATCTAGCCTCTACCGCTATCCACTCGAGTAGGATCTGGATATCTCCTTCTCAATCTATCCTTCAAAGATTAGATCTAGATCAGATCTTAAAGATCTTCAAAATAATTTTTGAAGATCTGGTATCGTCTCTTGCAGTAGTGCTGTCTTCTTCCTTTCTTGTCGCCTTTCTCTTGCCTGGATCGCACCAAACTTGAGCCCAAGGCCTCTTGAAAGTGGAGAGGAGAGAGAAGATCAGCGGTAGGCATGGAGAAGAGAGGAGAGGGGCTATGTGGCATGGACAAAGGAAGAACTCTTGAAACCTAGGTGTAGATAGGGTTTATATAGACCCTGCTGCGCCACGTAGTGCCACATTATCCCGACCAATCACGTCTCTTCATGTAATCAAATCTAAATCTGATTGATGGGATGACATCACCAGAAATAATCAGATGAGAGCCCCTCTCAAACATCCTAGGGTGGTGCCAAGACTAGTCAAAATAGAGTTTTAGGTGCCACCTAAGTTTATTCCATGAAGCAACCTAGAGTCCCATATGTATGGGACTCCAAGCATAATCATCCTGTTAGATATGTGTGCCCTAGAAACTAAAATTGGCTGACACTCGTAATACACTTCTAGGAGTAAAATTATAATTTGACTATAAATAATAAAATAAATTATTTTCTATCACAAATATATATTTAGTATCTGTGATACATCCCTTGAGTTAATGATAATAATAATTCTTATTTTCAAGAGTTAAAAATTTAAGATAAGAATTTTTATTATTAACTCATAAAAAGCTCCTGACCATAGGATCATCATGAGGATGGTGATTGATCCAAAAGGTTGGTATACAATCACTTATTTATAGAAGATGAGTCTTGAGTCTATGGTGTACAAACACTGGAGCGAGAATATAGGTACTCATTAGAGAATGAGGGCACTAAGCGTGACCACCTCGAGCAGTCATAAGAAAGTCTACCTTCTCATCGATGACTGACTCGAAGCTGTAGTGCTATGTTTGATTCTTTGACCTAAGGTGCACCGGTAGTTCAACATAAGGGTGTTATAGTTTGACTACACCATGACTCGATCTTCTTGCCATTCGGAATCCTGAGGTGTATGTTGGCTATAGCATGTTCATTGTAGGAATTGGATTGCACCAAGAGGAAATCTAACCACCTCGGTAGATGAGGAGCAGTCCTATGATGATCATGAGAATCAAGTACATAAGCCCATGGTCATGGTAGAGTGAAATAATAGAAAGAGTTTTTATTAAGGTTTTCACATCGAACTTGAATCAAATGACTAAATCATATGATAGAAATTAGGTTTGATGAGTCCACCTTAACCCTAATCTGATCGGGGCTCAAGATAGAAGAAGTTAATCACACAAGTAGCTGTATCGAGAGGTTCATTTTTAATTTTGATGGGTTGCCACGATATACTGCTAGGTGTCACTAGTGGATTTTGGAAGCAATTAGAATGATTTAGATGATTGATCATTCTAGTTGTCATAATTAGAAGAGTTCTGATCCATCGAAAGAAGTTTCGATGATATCGATGATAGAGATCATGACATATCCCATTACTATACAGAACTAAACCTAACTGGATCATACAAATAAGGGTTTGAATCTGGATATCATCAATTAGACTAACCTAGTTCAATTGATTTGAATTAGATTCAATTAGGTTTAAGAAAATTATGCTAGCACACGATTGAACCTAACATTCTCCTTATATGATCATTAAAAGTTGT
The DNA here is from genome assembly GCA_006176705.1 of Cocos nucifera. NCBI lineage: Eukaryota > Viridiplantae > Streptophyta > Magnoliopsida > Arecales > Arecaceae > Cocos > Cocos nucifera. The sequence continues at coordinate 17,386 of QRFJ01002225.1, read as the reverse complement.
CTCGACTGAGCCAAATAAGGTTGTGCTCACTCAGTACCTTTACTTGATCTGACTAGATCTTGTCTAGGTTAGAAAAGGGTTATCTTAATTTATGAGATAAATTTGAGATAATACCTGCCATTTTTCATCACATGCTAATTCTTGTCCTTTAACTTTGGTCAAACGTAGACCTTTGACACTTAGACATCTGCCCATATGTCATGCACCTATTGAAGAGTAGATAGGGGATTGTCCCCTTACTAGATTTTAGAAAGGAGGCATGCACATGCCTAGGGAGGCATGCACCTATGGATAGGGATGCTTGGTGTCCCATATGGATGGGACTCCAGGTTGCTTCTTGGTTTCTACTTAGGTGGCCTATAACTATAGACTTTGACTAGTCTTAGGCACCATCTAAGGATAAATTAGAGGAGCTCTCATATGATTGGATCAGGTGATGTCATCCCACCAATCAGATTTAGATTTGATTGCACGAAGCAATGTGATTGATCGAGATGATGTGGCACTGCATGGCGCAGCAGGGTCTATATAAACACTCTTTGTGCCCAACTTTCATAGAGTTCTCTCTTAGCCATGCCCCAACACTGCTCCTCTCCCTCCTCTACACAATCCTCTAGTCCTCTCTCTCCTCTCCATGCCCAAGGCAAGTTGGGCTCCAGTTTGGTGCGATCCATGCAAGAAAATGCTGACAAGAAAAGAAGAAGGCAGCATTGCTGCAGAGACGATAGCAGATCTTCAAAAAGAAGTTTTGAAGATCCTCCAAATCAGATCAAAATTTAATTTTTGGAGAGATGATAAAGAAGGAGAAGATCTTCAGATCTGATCTGAGTGAATATCAGTAGAGGTCAGGTGCTTGCATGGCTAGATCCGGAATCTCAGGCAATCAGCAGGATCATCAAAGGATAATCAGATTATCCAACATCAAGGTATAAATTAAATTAGATTTAATTTATTTTTATTTTATTTATTAGATCTATAAAATTAGATCTAAAATATCTCAAATTTGATCTACATATATGAGAAAAATTTTTGAATTATCTCTCTTGATTTGATCAGATCTGAACGAACCTGATCCAAAAAATCAAGATTTTCCCTTCAACTGGTATCAGAGCCAAGTTCTCTAAATTATTTAGATCTAATTTTATTTTATTTTTGATCTAATAATTAGATGATTTTAGATATCACATAAGATGTAATTAGATCTAAAATCAAAAAAATTAAAAAAAAATAAAATTAAACAATATAGATCTAAGTTCTATAATATACATGACTAGTTGTAAAATAGAATAGTTCTATACATAGTCTTGCATAATCAAGATTTATTTTAATTATATTATAATTTTAGATCTATTTATTTTTTATTATTTGATGATTATAAATGATATAATAAGATCTAAAAAGTAAAAAATAAAATTATTTAATTTTTAGATCATATGAGATATGATGCATGCATGATTAGACTAGTTGTAGAATAGTTCTACATAATTATCTAAATTAAAATTTATTTTGATGTGATCAATTTAAATCTAATTTTTTAGATAATTATGAGATAATTAAGATCTAGAAAAATATGCATGATATGATAAATGAGATGTATGCAAAACATGTGTTATGTTAGATCAATTTTATATATGAGATATATGATGTAGATCTAACTAGTTTTGTAGATTTATATTTTTGATTAAGGCATTCCCCTTGGTAGTTCAATCATAAGAATAAAGTAGGATTTAAATGCCCTATCTTTCTATTCGATGGAGTATTCTTATGATGTGTAGGGATGCTACGCATTCGTCCTTAATCAGAAATCAAAAACTTACTTTCTGCAAAATCCTAGATCCTGAAATCCTAGGATTTTATTCACATGTTTTGTTTGTGAACCCTAAACTTACTTGAGAATTAAGATTATGAAACATATATTGGGTCTAAAATTAAGAATTTTAGATCTATGACATATTCATAAAATTGGGTTCGGGCTTGGGTAGCTCAATTAGGTCTAAGCAGTTGATCAAATTGAATCAAAAGTTGGTTAGATGAGATCAACAGTACTTAAACTGACCAGCCTAAAAGGATAAAGTCTGGGTCAAGATCGAGTCACATGAGTGATCGATCAAGCTAAGACCTAATTAGGCTCAGTGGTTAGAGTTTGGATTGTAGACTAACTAGATTGGTTATGGCTCAATAATTTGGTATCTAAGGTAAGTTTGGCAGATACGATCAATTGGTTTTTAATTGGGAGCTGCTCGACTCGAATGCATTCTTATCGAGTTAATGGCATATCCCTTCCATCAGTCTCACTTACCTAGCCATATTTGTTAGCTCAGTCCTGATCTGAGGTGGTCAATAATTCAAGCTAACCCATGCCACTAGGTTAGTCATAATGGTTATGACTATATCAAGTCTAGTTTAATGAGACCTAAATCAAATCTCCCTAAGTAAAGATTAAGTCTAAGATCTTCCACCATTGTAGATGTGCGGGCCCTTCTCAGGGTTGATTGTTCTCAGCTAGTTACAGTGGTTCAGTTGCACTGGGAAGATGCAACCATATCTATTAGGCATTGAATGCTACGGGTTGGAGGATGGATTGGGCTCAATATTCCAGATACGGTGAGAGACTCAATTAGGAATCCAATCTATGCAAATGGTGGGTCTGACTTAACTAAGGAGTGGATCAATATTTTGGGCATGGTGAGATTCATGAATTAGAGACCAAGTTTGGATGCACCATGATTGAAGAATCATTGAACAAGAGTTGTTCACTCATTGGCTAACCCATCACCAATAACTGTTAGGTGAGGTGATGAGTCAGTTGGTGGGACCGCACCATCCACTAGAAATCATTAATCATGAAGATTTTTGCATCTCTACAGAGGGAGTATAGGAATCCAAGAAAATAGTGGAAGCTAATTTATTTAAAAATAAAATCTCTAAATAAATTGGTTAAATCTTAATTATAAAATCTAACTAGAAACTTTGACTCTCTATAGAAAAATATTTGCATCCAATCCACTAGCGTGAATCCTGGACACCCATAGATTGATCGGACTCAATTACAAGGATTGGCTCTGAAACTTAAAAATTATTTTGGATTTCGAAAAGTTAACTCATGTATTGGATCAGGATCCTCCCATCTTACTAGCCCGTCCATCTGCTGAATAGAGAGCGTCTCTGGATAAGTGGACAGACGAAGATAACAAGGTCAAATATTACATGTTAGGCTTGATGTCTGATGAACTTTAGCACCAACATGAAGATATCAGGACTGCTCGCCAAATGTTGGCTCACCTATAAGAGATATTTGGTGAACAGAGTCACGCAGCTAAGTATCAAGTCACTAAAGGACTATTCAAGGCTAAAATGTGCGATGGACAGTCAATCCAAGATCAATGTCTGATGATGATCAAGGACTTGGAAGAGCTTGAGAAGCTTGGAGTGAGGTTGGACATGGATCTACAGAATGACATAATTCTACAATCTTTGACTGATGTTCATCATGAACTACCATATGCATAAACTTCAAAATTCCTTGGCCAAACTTATGAACATGCTGGTTACCGCTGAGCTTTCTATGAAACGTTCTAAAGGCTCAGTACTTGCTCTGAAATGGACTTCTTCCAAGAAAAAGTCTTTTGGAAAGAAGAAGAAATCTATGAAAAAGCAGAAGATGGAAGGAGGAAAGAAGAAAAAGATAGAGCTGAAAAAGAAGACCGCTGACAAGAGAAAGTATTTTCATTGCAACAATGACGGTCACTGAAAGCAAAACTGCCCTACATACCTGGCCACCCTGAAGAATAAGAAGGAGGCAGGTCCTTCTGGAGGTATGCTCGTTGTTGAGTCTAACCATATGATTTCTTCTACATCCAGTTGGATGCTTGACTCTGATTTTAGTGCTCATTTATGCACTCATGCAGGATCTTGAGGAAAGTAGGAGGCTGAGGGATGGTGAGATGATCTTGTGCATAAAAAATGGAGCAAGAATTGTTGCCATGGCCATAGGAATATATCCTCTTCAACTACCATCTAGTTTAGACTTAGTGTTAAAAGACTATTATTATGAGCCTGCAGCAAGCAAAAATTTGATTTCTGTTTCTTGCCTAGCATTAGAAGGCTATGTAATTAGTTTTCTTAAGGACCATTATAACATTCTTTATGAAAGAAATAAAATTGCAAGTGATTTTCTTATTAATGGTCTTTATCAGTTACATATTGATGTATCTATTTTTAATATCGAGCAAAATGTGAATACCATGAAATGACCTAGGGATTGCCCAAATGATAGGTATCTATGGCACCTAAGACTAGGTCGTATAGTAGAAGATAGGGTTAACAAATTGGAGAAAACTGGGCTATTGAGTCAATTGACTTCCAAGTCATATCCAATTTGTGAATCTTATCATCATGGCAAAATGACTAAGCTCCCTTTTGTAGGACATGTGTAAAGGGCCATGGATCTTCTTGCCTTAGTACATACTATTGTGTGCAGCCCATTTGATGTGCCGGCTAGAGGCATCTTTGTCTACTTCATAATATTTATCGATGATTTATCTAGGTACGGGTATGTGTATCTTATGAGACACAAATCTCATAAGATACTGATGTGTGTAGCCCATTTGATGTGCTAGCTAGAGGCAACTTTATCTACTTCATAACCTTTACTAATGATTTATCTAGGTATGGGTATGTGTATCTTATGAGACATAAGTCTAAAGCTTTTGAAAAGTTCAAGAAATTCAGACATGAAGTAGAAAAGCAAACAAAGAAATCCATTAAGATTCTTCGATCAGATCGAGGAGGTGAATACCTTAGTCGGGAATTCCTGGACTATCTTAAGAAAAATGGAATAATCTCTCAATGGACTCCACCTAGAACACCTCAACTCAACGGAGCTTCAGAACAGAGGAACCAAATTCTGTTAGATATGGTCCAGTCCATGATGAGCTTCACAGACCTTCTTGATTTCCTTTGGGGATACTGTTTGTTAACTACAATATACTTACTGAATAGGGTTCCTTCTGAAACCATTCCTACCACACCGTATGAGATATGACATGATAAGAAACCAAGTCTGAGTCATCTCAAAATTTAGAGTTGTCCGGCTCATGTCAAAGACAACAAGCGGACAAGTTAGACTTTAGGTCCTTCAGAGCTCAATTTATAGGATACCCTAAAGAGTCATTAGGATATTATTTCTATATTCCAAAAAATCATAATGTGATTGTGAGTCGACATGCCATCTTTCTTGAAAAATAGTTTATTTAAGATAGCAGCATTGGAAAGCAGATCAAGCTCGAGGAGAAAGTCTCACAAGAGAAATAAGCTAAGGACCAAATGGAACCAAATCAGGTTAAGCCAATCGAATCGCTACCTCCTCCGCCTCACATATTAGAAAGGGTTTTCTATCCCCCTAAGAGGTACCTAGGTACTATTTCAGAGAATATAAAGAAAATATTCCTCGTAGATAATAGAGTTCATGGTGATGATCTCAAAACCTATAACGAGGCGATATCGGATATCGACTTCGAGAAATGGTTTGAGGCAATGAAGTCAGAAATTGACTCGATGCACTCAAACCAATTTTGGACCTTGGTAGATCCACCAGAAGGTATAGTACCTATTGGATGTAAATGGATCTATAAGAGAATGATTGGTGCAGATGGAAATGTGGAGACATTCAAAGCTGGATTAGTGGCAAAAGATTATAGTCAACGTGAAGGCATTGACTATCAGGATACCTTTTCGTCAGTTGCTATGCTAAAATCCATTCACATATTGCTTGCTACTGTAGCCTATTTCGATTATGAAATATGACAAATGGACGTGAAAATGGCATTCTTAAATGGATATCTTAAGGAAAATATCTATATGGAACGGTCGCTAGATTTCACATCCAGTGTTGTTGGTTATAAGGTATGCAAATTGCAAAGGTCCATATATGGACTTAAGCAAGCATCTCAGAGCTGGAATACTCATTTTATTGATGTGATCAAATTATTTAGTTTCACCAAGAATGAAGAGGAGCCATGTATCTTCAAAAAGGTCAGTGGGAGCGTTGTTGTCTTCCTTGTATTGTACGTGGATGACATCCTCCTTATTGGAAATGATATTCTCATGTTGGCCATAGTTAAAATATGGTTATCTAAAGAATTCTCCATGAAATACCTAGGAGAAGCATCCTTTATTCTAAGAATTAAGGTCTGTAGAGATAGACTGAATAGGATACTGGGACTTTCACAGAAGATGTACATAAAGGAAGTGCTAAAGAGATTTAGCATGGAAAACTCTAAGAGGGGTTTGGTACCCTTCAAACATGGCATCTTTCCAAGAAGATGTGCTCTAGCACATCTGAGGAAATAGAGCGCATAAGCAAGATCCCTTATGCTTCAGCAATAGGAAGCCTCATGTATGCCATGTTATGTACGCGACCTGATATAGCCCATGCTGAGAGTGTCATGAGTAGATATCAGTCGAATCCAGGTGAAGAACACTGGACTTCTATGAAATGTATCCTTAAGTACTTGAGAAGAACTAAGGATATGTTGTTGGTCTTTGGTAATGGAGAACTCCAAGTTCAGGGGTATACAGACTCGGATTTTATGTCCAATGTAGATGATCGAAAGTCAACATTTGGGAGTCTGTTCGTATGCAACGGTGGAGTTGTCAGTTCGAAAAGTTTCAAGTAGACAGTAATAGCATATTCCACCATGGAAGCAGAATACATCGCTGCATCAGAAGATACAAAGGAGGCATTCTGATACAAGAAGTTTGCCGCAGAGATCAGAGTGATGCCATCAGATGCTACTCCTCTATACTGCGATAATAATAGTGCCATAACTCTTGCTAAGAAGCTGCGGTCTCTCTAGAAATCCAAGCACATCGAGTGGCAATACCAGCTCATCCACGATTACCTCGAGAAGGGTTACGTCGAGGTCAAGAGAGTCGACTCCATAGACAATACGTTGGACCAGCTTACAAAGTCGTTGGGTCAGTAGAAGATCGAAGCCCACCTTAAGAAAAGAATTTTCATTATTAACTCATAAAATGCTCCCGACCATAGGATCATCATGAGGGTGGTGATTGATCTGGAAGATTGGTGTACAATTGCTTCTTTATAGTAGATGAGTCTTGAGTCTACGATGTAAAGACATCAGAGCGAGAGTATAGGTACTCGTTAGAGAATGAGGACACTGAGCGTGACCACCTCGAGTAGTCATAAGAAAGTCTACCTTCTCATCGATGACTGACTCGAAGTTGCAGTGGTGTGTCTGGTTCTTTGACCTGAGGTGCATCGGCAGTTCATCTTGAGAGTGTTATAGTTTGACTACACCATGACTCGGTCTCCTAGCCATTTGAAATTTTGAGGTGTTTGTTGGCTGTAGCATGTTCGTTGTAGAAATTGGATTACACTAAGAGAGAATCTATCCACTTGGATAGATGAGGAGCAGCCCTATGATGATCATGAGAATCAAGTCCATAAGCCCATGGCCATGGTAGAGTGAAATAATAGAAAGAGTTTCTATTAAGGTTTTCACATTGGACTTGAATCGAATGACTAAATCATATGATAGAAATTAGGATTTGACGAGTTCACCCTAACCATAATCTGATCGGAGCTCAAGATAGAAGAACTTAATCACACAAGTAGCTACACTGAGAGGTTCATTTTAAGTTTTGATGGGTTGCCACCATATACTGCTAGGTGTCACTGGTCGATTTTGGGAGCAATTAGAATGATTTAGATGATCGATCATTCTAGTTATCTGAATCAGAAGAGTTCTGATCCATCGAAAGGAGTTTCGATGATGTCGATGATGAAGATCATGATATATCCCATTACCATACATAACTGAACCTAACTGGGTCACACAAATAAGGGTTTGGATCTAGATATCATCAATTGGACTATCCCGATTCAATTGATTTGAATTACATTCAATTAGGTTTAAGAAAATCGTGCTAGCACACGATTGAACCTAACGTTCTCCTTATATTATCATTAAAAGTTGTCTCAACTGAGCCAAATGAGTTTGTGCTCACTCAGGTACCTTTACTTGGTTTGACTGGAGCTTGTCCAGATCAGAAAAGAGTTGTCTTAATTTATGAGATAAATTTGAGATAACACCTGCTATTTTTCGTCACCTGCTAATTCTTGTCCTTTGACTTTGGTCAAACATTGATCTTTGACACTTAGACATCTGCCCATGTGTCATGCACCTATTGGAGAGTTGATAGGGGATTGTCTCCTTGCTAGATTTTAGAAAGGAGGGGGCACATGCCTAGGGAGGCGTGCGTCCATGGATAGGGACGCTTGGAGTCCCATATGGATGGGACTCCAAGTTGCTTCTTGGTTTCTACTTAGGTGGCCCATAACTATAGACTTTGACCTATCTTAGGTGCCATCTAAGGATTAATTTGAGGGGCTCTCATCTGATTAGATCAGGTGATGTCATCCTAGCAATCAGATTTAGATCTGATTGTACGAAGCAACGTGATTGGTTGGGATGATGTTGCACTGCATGGCGCAGTAGGGTCTATATAAACCCTATCTACGCCCAACTTTCATAGAGTTCTCTCCTAGCCATGCCCTAAGGCTACCCCACTCCCTCCTCCATAACATCCTCTGGTCCTCTATCTCCTCTCCACACTCAAGGCAAGTTGGGCTCCAGTTTGGTGCAATCCAGGCAAGAAAAAACTGACGAGAAAGGAAGAAGGCAGCACTGCTGCAAAGGTGACAATAGATCTTCAAAAAGATGTTTTAAAGATCCTCCAAATTAGATCCAGATCTAATTTTTGGAGAGATGATAAAGAAGAAGAAGATCTCTAGATCTAGTCTGAGTGGATACCGGTCGAGGCCAGGTGCTTGAATGGCTAGATCCAGAATCTCAGGCAATCAGCAGCATCATCAAAGGATAATCAGATTCCCCAACATCAAGGTATAAATTAAATTAAATTTAATTTATTTTTATTTTATTTATTAGATCTATAAAATTAGATCTGAAATATCTCAGATCTGATCTAGATATATGAGAGAAATTTTTGAAATATCTCTCTTGATCTGATTAGATCTGAACGAACTTGATCTAAAAAATCAGGATTTCTCCTTCACATCCTTGGGTGCACGCCACCCTAGGCATGCAGCCCCTCCCTTTCCTCCTTTTAGTAGGTGGACAAAGGTCAAATCTCTCTCCTATGGGTGCATGACACATGGGCAGATGTCTAAGTTTCAAAGGTCAATGTTTGACCAAAGTCAAAACACAAGAATTAGCAGGTGATGGAAAATGGCAGGTGTTGTCTCAAATTTATCTCATAAATTAAGACAACCCTTTTCTGATCTGAACATGCTCCAGTCAGACCACGTAAAGGTACCTGAGTGAGTCCAAACACATTTGGCTCAGTCGAGATAATTTTTAATGATTGTTGAAGGAGAACATTAGGCTCAATCGTGTGCTAGCATGATTTTCTTGAACCTAATTGAATCTTATTCAAATCAATTGAACTGGGTTAGTCTAATTGACGATATCCAGATCCAAACCCTTATTTGTATGATCCAGTTAGATTCAGTTCAATATGGTAATGAGATATATCATGATCTCTATCATCAACATCATCGAAACACCTTTCGATGGATCAAAACTTTTTTGATTCAAACAACTAGTATGATCGATCATCCAAATCATTCTAATTGCTCCTAAAATCCACCAGTGACACCTAGTAGTATATGGTGGTAATCCATCAAAATTGATAATGAACATCTTGGTGTAGTTATCTGGGTGATTAAGTTCCTCTATCTTGAGCCTCGATCGGATTAGGGTTAAGGTGAACTCGTTAAACCCTAAAATCCATGATATGATTAATCATTCAATTCAAGTCCAATATGAAAATATTAATAGAAACTCTTTCTATTATTTCACTGGCCATGGGCTTAAGGACTTGATTCTCATGATCTTCTTAGGGCTACTCCTCATCTACTGAGGTCGATAGATTTTTTATTGGTGCAATCCAATTCCTACAATGAACATGCTATAGCCAACATACACCTCAGGATTTCAAATGGCTAGGAGACCGAGTTATGGTATAGTCAAACTATAACACCCTCAAGGTAAACTACTGATGCACCTCAGGTCAAAGAACCAGACACACAACTGCAACTTCGAGTCAGTCATCAACGAGAAGGTAGATTTCCTAATAATTGCTCAAGGTGGTCACGCTCAGTGCCCTCATTCTCCAACGACCTGTAGTCTTGCTCTGGTGTCTCTACACCATAGGCTCAAGACTCATCTACTATAAAGAAGTGATTGTACACCAACCTTCTGGATTAAATGCCATCCTCATGATGATCCTACGGTCGGGAGCATTTTATGAGTTAATAACAAAAATTCATGTCTTAAATTTTCAACTCTTAAAAATATGAACTATCATTATCATTAACTAAAGGGATGTATCACAAACACTAAGTACACATTGTGATAGAAAATAATCTATTTTATTATTTATAGTCAAAATTATAATTTTGCCCTTAGAAGTGTATAATAAGTGTCAGTCAATTTTGACTTCTAAGGCACACATATCTAACAAACTCCCACTTTACCTAAAACTAATTGGTTACAATTCTATGTCCCATCTTCTCAAGGTGGGCTTCGATCTTCTATTGGCCTAATGGCTTTATGAGTCGATCCATCGCATTATCTGTGGAGTCGGCTCTCTTGACCTCAACGTAATCTTTCTCGGGGTAATCATGGATGAGATGGTATTGCCGCTCGATAAGCTTGGATTTCTGATGAGACCTCGGCTCCTTAGCAAGGGCCATGATGCCATTATTGTCATAGTATAGAGGAATGATATCTGATAGCATCACTCTGATCTCTGTGGTAGACTTCTTGTACCAGAATGCCTCCTTTGCAGCTTCTGATGTAGTGATGTATTCTGCTTCCTAGTGGAATCTGTGATCACTATCTACTTGGAACTCTTCCAACTGATAGCACCACTATTACATACAAATAGACTCTCAGATGTCGACTTTCGATCATCTATATCGAACATAAAATCTGAGTCTGTATACCCCTAAACTTGGAGTTCTCCATTACCAAAAACCAAGAACATATCCCTAGTTCTTCTTAAGTACTTAAGGATATATTTCACAGAAGTCCAGCATTCTTCATCTGGATTCGACTGATATCTGCTCGTGACACTCACAGCATGAGCTATATCAGGTCGTGTATATAATATGGCATACATGAGGCTCCCTATTACTGAAGGGATCTTGCTCATGCGTTGTATTTCATCAGGTGTGCTAGGGCACATCTTCTTGGGGAGATGAATGCCATGTCTGAAGGGTACCAAACCCCTCTTAGAGTTTTTCATGCTAAACCTCTTTAGCACTTTCTCTATGTACATTTTTTGTGAAAGTCATAGCATCCTATTTGATCTATCTCTATAGACCTTAATTTCTAGAATAAAGGATGCTTTTTCTAGATCTTTCATGAAAAATTCTTTGGATAACCACATTTTAACTATGGTCAACATGAAAATATCATTCCAATAAAGAGGATATCATTCACGTACAATACGAGGAAGACAATAGCACTCCCACTAATCTTTTTGAAGACACATGGTTCCTCCTCATTCTTGATAAAATTAAATAATTTGATCACATCATTAAAACAAGTATTCCAGCTCCGAGATGCTTGCTTAAGTCCATATACGGATCTTTGCAGCTTGCTTACCTTATGATCAGCATCACTGGATGTGAAATCTAGCAACTATTCCATATAGATATCTTCTTTAAGGTATCCATTTAAGAATTCCATTTTCACATCTATTTGTCATATTTCATAATTGAAATAGGCTACAATAGCAAACAATGTACCGATGGATTTTAGTATGGCTACTGGCAAAAAAGTAACCTGATAGTCAATGCCGTCACATTGAATACACCCTTTTGCCACTAATCTTGCTTTAAATGTCTCCACATTCCTATTTGCACCAATCTTTCTCTTGTAGATCCATTTACATCCAATAAGTACTATACCTTCTGGTGGATCTACCAAGGTCCAGACTTGGTTTGAGTGCATCGAGTCAATTTCTGACTTCATTGCCTCTAACTATTTCTCAAAGTCGATATCTGATATCGTCTCATCATAGGTTTTGGGATCATCACCATGAACCCCATTATCGATGAGGAACATTTTCTTTATTTTCTCTAAAATAGTACCTAAGTACCTCTTAGGAGGGACGAAAAATCTTTTTCGATCTATGAGGTGGAGGAGGTAGTGATTGTATTGGCTCAACCTAATTTGATAACATTTAGTCCTTAGCTCATTGCTCTTATGAGACTTTCTCCTCGAGCTTGATCTACTTTCCAATGCCGCCATCTTGAATAAACTATCTTTCAAGAAAGATGGCATGCTGTCTCACAATCACATTAGGATCTTCTGGAAAGTAGTGTTAGATATGTGTGCCCTAGAAGCCAAAATTGGCTGACACTTGTAATACACTTATAGGGGCAAAATTATAATTTTGACTATAAATAATAAAATGAATTATTTTCTATCACAAATGTGTATTTAGTGTCTATGATATATCCCTTGAGTTAATGGTAATGATAATTCTTATTTTCAAGAGTTAAAAATTTAAGATAAGAATTTTCATTATTAACTTATAAAATGCTTCCGACCATTGGATCATTATGAGGATGGTGATTGATCCAGAAGGTTGGTGTACAATCTCTTCTTTATAGTAGATGATCCTTGAGTCTATGGTGTAGAGACATCGGAGCGAGAGTATAGGTACTCGTTAGAGAATGGGGGCACTGAGCGTGACCACCTCGAGCAATCATAAGAAAGTCTACCTTCTCATCGATGACTGACTCGAAGCTGTAGTGGTGTGTCTGGTTCTTTGACTTGAGGTGCATCGGTAATTCACCTTGAGGGTGTTATAGTTTGACTACACCGTGACTCGATCTCCTAGCCATTCAAAACCCTGAGGTGTATGTTGGCTATAGCATGTTCATTGTAGGAATTGGATTGCACCAAGAGAAAATCTATCTACCTTGGTGGATGAGGAGCAGCCCTATGATGATCATGAGAATCAAGTCCATAAGCCCATGGCCATGGAAGAGTGAAATAATAAAAAAAATTTCTATTAAGATTTTCACATCGAACTTGAATCGAATGATTAAATCATAAGATAGAAATTAGGGTTTGACGAGTTCACCTTAACCTTAATCTGATTGGAGCTCAAGATAGAAGAACTTAATCATATAAGTAGCTATACCGAGAGGTTCATCTTCAGTTTTGATGGGTTGCCATCATATATTGCTAGGTGTCATTGGTGGATTTTGGGAGCAATTAGAATGATTTAGATGATCGATCATTCTAGGTATCTGAATTAGAAGAGTTCTGAACTATCAAAAGAAGTTTCGATGATGTTGATGATTGGGATCATGACATATCCCATTACCATATAGAACTAAATCTAACTAGATCACACAAATAGGGGTTTGGATCTAGATATCATCAATTCAACTAATCCAGTTCAATTGATTTAAATTAGATTCAATTAGGTTCAAGGAAATCGTGCTAGCACACGATTGAGCCTAACGTTCTCCTTTTATTATCATTAAAAGTTATCTCGACTGAGTGAAATAAGTTTTTGCTCACTCAGATACCTTTACTTGGTCTGACTAGAGCTTGTCTAGGTTAGAAGAGGGTTGTCTTAATTTATGAGATAAATTTGAGATAATACCTACCATTTTTCGTCACCTGCTAATTCTTATCCTTTGACTTTGGTCAAACGTTGACCTTTGATCCTTCGACATCTGCCCATATGTTATGCACTTATTAGAGAGCAGATAGGGGCTTGTCCCTTTACTAGAATTTAGAAAGAAGGGGGTGCATGCCTTGGGAGGCATGCGCCCATGGATAGGGATGCCTCGAGACCCATGCGGATGGAACTCCAGGTTGCTTCTTGGTTTCTACTTAGGTAGCACATAACTATAGACTTTGACCAGTCTTAGGCACCATCTAAGGATGAGTTAGAGAGGCTCTCATCTAATTGGATCAGGTGATATCATCTCACCAATCAGATTTAGATCTAATTGCATGAAGCAACGTGATTGGCCGGGATGATGTGGCACTGCATGGCGTGCTGGGTCCTATATAACCGCTGTCTGCGCCCCAACTTAAAAGTATTCTCTCTTAGCAATGCCCCAAGGCTTCCCCTATCCCTCCTCCATGCCATATTTTGATCCTCTCTCTCCTCTCCATGCCCAAGGAAAGTTGGGCTTCAGTTTGGTGCGATCCAGGCAAGAAAAGGCTGACAAGAAAGGAAAAAAGCTGCACTACTGTAGAGACGACTGCTAATCTTCAGAAGAAATTTTAAAGATCCTCCAAATCAGATCCAGATCTAATTTTTGGAGAGATGATAAAAAATAAAAAGATCTTCAGATCTAGCCTAAGTGGATACCAGTAGAGGTCAGACGCTTACATGGCTAGATCCAGAACCTCAGGCAATCAGCAGGATCATCAAAGGATAATCTGATTACCCAGCATCAAGGTATAATTAAATCAAATTTAATTTATTTTTATTTTTATTTATTAGATCTATAAAATTAGATCTAAAATATTTCATATCAAATCTAGATACATGAGAGATATTTTTGAAATATTTTTCTTAATCCGATCAGATCTGAACGAACCTGATCCAGGAAATCAGAATTTTTCCTTCAATTGGTATCAGAATCAGGTTGTCTAAATTTTTTAGATATGATATTTATTTATTTTTGATCTAAAAATTAGGTGATTTCAGATGTCACTTGAGATATGATTAGATCTAAAATCAAAAAAATTAAAATTAAATAATATAGATCTATGTTCTACAATATGCATGACTAGTTGTAAAATAGAATAGTTCTATATGTAGTCTTGCATGATCATGATTTATTTTGATTAAATTATAATTTTAGATATATTTATTTTTTATTTTATAATGATTATAAATATTATAATAAGATCTAAAAAATAGAAAATAAATTATTTAATTTTTAGATCATATGAGATATGATGCATGCATGATTAGACTAGTTGTAGAATAGTTCTACATAATTGTCTAGATTAGAATTTATTTTGATGTGATCAATTTAAATCTAATTTTTTAGATAATTATGAGATAATTTAGATCTAAAAAATATGCATGATATGAAACATGAGATGTATGCAAAACATGTATTAAGTTAGATCAATTTTTATATATGAGATATATGATGTAGATCTAACTAGTTTTATAGATTCATATTTCTGATTAAGGCGTTTCCCTTGACCGTCCGAACATGAGAACAAAGTAGGGTTTAAATGCTCTCTCATCCCATTCGATGGGGTGTTCTTATGATATGTAGGAGTGCTGCGTATTCGTCCTTAATTAGAAATCAAGAACTTACTTTCTACAAAACCTTAGATCCTGAAATCCTAGGATTTTATTTACATATTTTGTTTGTGAACCATAAACTTAATTAAGAATTAAGATTATGAAATATATGTTAGGTCTAAAATTAAGAATTTTAGATCTAAGACATATTCATAATATTGGGTTCAGGCTTGGGTAGCTCAATTAGGTCTAAGCAGTTGATCAAATCGAATCAAGAGTTGGTTAGATAGGATCAACAGTGCTTAAATGGACCAGCCCTAATAGGATTAAATCTGGGTCAAGATCGAGTCATGTGAGTGATTGATCAAGCTAAGACCTAATTAGGCTCAATGGTTAGAGTCTGGATTGTAGGCTAACCTGATTGGTTTTGGCTCAACAATTTGATGTCTAAGGTATATTTGGCAGATACGATCGACTAGTTTTTAATTGAGAGTTACTCGACTCGAATGCATTCTTATCAAGTTAATGGCATATCCTTTTCACTGGTCTCACTTACCTAGCCATGTTTGTTGACTCACTTCTGATCTAGGGTGGTCAATAATCTGAGCTAACCCATGCTACTAGGTTAGTCATAATGGTTATGACTATGTCAAGTCTAGTTTAATGAGACCTAAATCAAATCTCCCTAAGAAAAGATTAAGTCTAAGGTCTTCCACCATTGTAGATGTGTGGGCTCTTCCCGGGGTTGATTGTTCTCGACTGGTTATAGTGGTTTAGTTGCACCAAAAAGATGCAACCATATCTATTAGACATTGGATACTATGGACTGGAGGATGAATTGGGCTCAATATTTTGGATATGGTGAGAGACTCAATTAGGAATCCAATCTATGCAAATGGTGGGTCTGACTTAACCAAGAAGTTGATCAATATTTTGGGCACGATGAGATTCATGAATTAGAGACCAAGTTTGGGTGCACCATGATTGGAGAATCATTGAACAAGAGTTGTTCACTCATCGGCTAACCTATCACCAATAACTATTAGGTAAGGTGATGAGTCAGTTGGTGGGACCGCACCACCCACGAGAAAGCATTAATCAAGGAGATTTTCGCATCTCAATAGAGGGAGTGTAGGGATCCGAGAAAATAATGGGAGCTAATTTGATTAAAAATAAAATTTTTAAACAAATTAGTTAAGTCTTAATTACAATATCTAACTAAAAACTTTGACTCTCTATAGAAAAATATTTGCATCCAACCCACTAGCACGAATCCTGGACACCCATAGACTGATCGGACTAAATTACAAGGATTGGTTCCGAAACTTCAAACTTATTTTGGATTTCAAAATGTTAACTCATGTATTGGATCAGGACCCTCCCACCATACCAGCTCATCCATCCGCTGAACAGAGAGCGTCTCTGAATAAGTGGATGGATGAAGATAACAAGGTCAGATATTACATATTGGACTCGATGTCTGATGAACTTCAGCACCAACATGTAGATATCAGGACTGCTCGCCAAATGTTGGCTCATCTACAAGAGATGTTTGGTGAATGGAGTCGCGCAGCCAAGTATCAAGTTACTAAACGACTATTCAAGGCTAAGATGCATGATGGGTAGTCAGTCCAAGGTCATTGTCTGATGATGATCAAGGATTTGGAAGAGCTTAAGAAGCTCAGAGTGAAGTTAGACTTGGATCTGTAGAATGACATAATTCTGTAATCTTTGACTGATGTGTATGGGTAGTTCATCATGAACTACCATATGCATAAACTTCAAAATTTCTTTGCCAAACTTATGAACATGCTGGTTATGGCTGAGCTTTCTATGAAAGGTTCTAAAGGCTCAGTACTTGCTATGGAATGGACTTCTTCCAAGAGAAAGTCTTTTGGAAAGAAGAAGAAGTCTGTGAAAAAGTAGAAGGTGGAAGGAGAAAAGAAGAAAAAGGCAGAGCTGAAAAAGAAGATTGCTAACAAGAAATATTTCCATTGCAACAATGACGGCCACTAAATACGGAACTGCCCTA
>QRFJ01002224.1:64891-154472 GCA_006176705.1 Cocos nucifera | reverse complement strand
TTCTCCTCTCTCTCCTCCATGCCATCTTCTGGTCCTCTCTTTCCTCTTCATGCCCAAGGAGATTTGGACTCCAGTTTGGTGCGATCCAAGCAAGAGAAAGGTGACGAGAAAGGAAGAAGGCGACACTGTTGCAAGAGATGATTCTAGATCTTCAAAAAGAATTTTGAAGATCCTCCAAATCAGATCTAGATCTGATATTTGGAGAGATGATAAAGAAGGGGAAGATCTCTAGATCCAATCTAGTGGATACCAGCAGAGGTCAGGTGCTTGTATGGCTAGATCCAGAACCTCAGGCAATCAGCAAGATCATCAAAAGATAATCTGATTACCCAACATCAAGGTTTAAATTAAGTCAAATTTAATTTAATTTATTTTTATTTTTATTTATTAGATTTATAAAATTAGATCAAAAATATCTTAGATCTAATCTAGAGTCCTAAGAGAAATTTTTGAAATATCTCTCTTGATCCAATCATATCTGAATGAACCTGACCCGAAAAATTAGAATTTCTCCTTCAACTGGTATCAGAGCAAGGTTCTAAAAATTATTTAGATTTAATTTAAATTTATTTTTGATCTAATAAATCAAAGATATCAGATGTCACATGAGATGTGATTAGATCTAAAATCAAAAAAAAATAAAATTAAATAATTTAGATCTAAGTTTAAAAACATGCATGACTAGTTAAATAGGACTATTCTACATATAGTCTTGCATGATCATAATTTTATTTAATTAAGTTATGATTTTAGATCTATTTATTTACTACATTTTGATGTTATAATTATTATAATAAGATCTAAAAAATAAAAAATAAAATTATTTAATTTTGGTTCATATGAGATATGATGAAAGCATGTTTACACTAGTTGTTTCATATGAGATAGGGATGCCTGGAGTCCCATATGGATGGGACTCCAGGTTGCTTCTTAGAATCAACATAGGTAGGCACCTAAGACTCAGCTTTGACCAGTTCTGGTGCCACCTAAGGATGATTTGAGTGGGTTCTCATATGATTGGATCAGGTGATGTCATCCCACCAATCAAATTTAGATCTGATTGCATGAAGTGACATGATTGGCCGAGATGATGTGGCATTGCATGGCGCAGTAGGATCAATATAAATCCTATCTGCACCTAGCTTTCAAGAAGTTCTCTCTTAGCCCATGCCCCAAGGCTGCCCCTCTCCCTTCTCCATGCCATCTTTTGGTCCTCTCTCTCCTCTTCATGCCCAAGGAGATTTGGGCTCTAGTTTGGTGCAATCCAGGCAAGAGAAAGGTGACGAGAAAGGAAGAAGGCAACACTACAGCAAGAGATGATTCCAGATCTTCAAAAGAAGTTTTAAAGATTCTTCAAATTTGATCCAGATCTGATATTTGAAGAGGTGATAAAGAAGGAGAAGATCTCTAGATTCAGTCCAAGTGGATATCGATAGAGACCAGATGCTTGCGTGGCTATATCCAGAACCTCAGGAAATCAGCAGGATCATCAAACGATAATCGAATTACCCAACATCAAGATATAAATTAAATTAGATGTAATTTAATTTATTTTTATTTTTATTTATTAGATCTATAAAATTAGATCAAAAATATCTCAGATTTGATCTGGATTCATAAGAAAAATTTTTGAAATATCTCTCTTGATCCAATTAGATCTGAATGAACCAGACCAGAGAAATCAGAATATTTCCTTCACTGATCAGGGCCTGGGGCAAAATTTAATTACTAAAAATTATTTAGAAAAATAATTGGTTATGAACCTATCCTTAGATGTACATGGATGGGCCAACCAAAGTTGGGCTTGTGTACAATCTATGTGGATTCTAGTACCCACTAAGAAATTAGGATAATTCCTCAAATTGGAGGTAGAGACTACCAATTCGAATAAAATAGTGAGAGAAACTTTTTGATTAAAGTCCAAATCTTTAGGTTTAATGAATCAATTACTAATTAGATTTTGATTTTTCTTTATGCAGACATGGCCACTTTCCTATCGCTTTGATCATTGTTGGACAATGATAAGTTGGTGGGACCCAACTTCGGTAGTTGGTACTGAAAAATGAAGATTGTCCTGGAGTATGAATGGATCCTATATGTGCTGACAGATCCTGCACCTAAGGAGCCAGCTGCCAATGCACGTGGAACAGTTAGAGATACTTATCAAAAGTGGCTAAGTGATCGAACCACGATGTACTGCATTATGCTGGCTGCGATGAGTGACGAGTTCAATCATAGGTTTGAGATAGCTCAGCCAAATAAAATGCTCTAAGTGTTGGAGGATTCTTTGGGCAAACTTGATGATGTTGAGAGGCACAAGACTAGTTACATCATCTTCAATGTTAGAATGCAGGATGGAGCCTCTATTACTGAGCATGTACTGTATATGATTGAGTTGATAGAGCACTTAAGCAAACTCAGCTTTTTCTTGCATGAACAACTTGGGAAAGATGCAATACTGAACTCACTACCAAAGTCCTATCTTTCTTTTCTTACTCATTACAAAATGACAAAGTCTAAAGTAAACTACCATGGCTTATTGGGGTTACTTCAGAACTTTGAGAAGGATCACCAACTCCATAAAGAGTTGATGAACTTAGTGGGAGGTTCATCTTTTGGTTCTCGATCCTTTGAAAAAGGGAAGAAGAATAAGAAGAAGAAAGCCAAGAAGGTGCATGTTCATGCTAGGACACCTATGCAGGCTCAGACCCCAAAGACCAAGCCCAATAAGTGTTAAGCCGAATGCTTCTTTTGTAAGAAGCGGGGCACTGGAAGAGGAACTATCCTCAGTACATTGCCTTCCTGAATTTGAATAGGTAGAGAAAGAAGCAAGCTATTACTGGGCAAGATATTTATATGATAACTCCTTATAATTTCTCTATTTGTGATATTACTGATTAGGTATTGCATACCGGTAGCCCTTACCATATTTGTAATTCATTGCAGGGGTTGTAGGTTAGTAGAAGATTCAAGCAAGATGAGAGATTCCTGAACGTTGGAGATGGAAGACTAGTTCCAATTCTAGCTTTAGAAATTTTGAAACTTATATTTGAATCTCATACCATTATTCTTAGTGATTATCATTTCTATCCTAGTTTCTTTTTAAATATCATTTCTGTAGGCCTTTTGGTCATGAACAATTATGAAATTTCAATAAAGAAACGAGTTTGTAATGTCATTATGAATGGTGTTACTGCTTTCTATGGATAATTGAACAATGCTGTATATATGTTATCACAATTTGTTAACGTAGTCTATTCTATTGGCAAGCACCCTAGATTAGATATTGTATCAGATATCTACTTATGGCACTATACGCTAAGTCATATAAACAAGAACAGGATAAATAGATTGACCCAAGAGGAAATCCTCGAAGTTAATGACTGTGAATCACTTCCAACCTGTGAGTCTTGTCTTCTTGGTAAAATGACCAAGTCACCTTTTACTGAAAAAGATGACAGAGCCAATGAGCTCTTAGGTCTAGTACATATTGATGTATGTGGACCAATGAGCATAAGTGCCAAAGGTGGATATGTCTACTTCATCACTTTCACAGATGATCTATCCAGATATGGATATGTCTATCTGATGAAACATAAGTTAGATTCTTTTGAAATATTCAAATGATTTCGAAGTGAAGTAGAAAAATAAACTAGAAAGAGTATTAAAATTCTTCGGTCTGATCGAGAAGGAGAATATATTTTTAGTGAGTTTCTCACATATCTAGGAGAGAATGAAATTCTCTCCCAATGGAGTCCTCCTGGAATACCACAGCATAATGGTGTGTCTGAAAGGAGAAATCGAATTCTGTTAGACATGGTCTGATCCATGATGGGATTTGCCAGCTTGTCGATATTGTTCTGGGGATATGCACTCATATCGACTTGTTATCTATTAAATAGGATTTCAAGTAAGTCTGTAGTTAAAATCCCATATGAGATATGGATAGGGCGTAATCCAGTACTTTCATATCTTAGGATTTGGAGGTGCCCGGCTTATGTCAAATGATTAGTTACAGACAAACTTGGACCTAGGTCTGACAAGTATACATTCAAAAGGTACCTAAAAGAGATCAAAGAATACTACTTTTACCATGCTGAAGAACAAAAGGTGTTCATAGCCTTAAGGCAACCTTTTTGGAAAAGAAGTTTTTTGATGAAGGAACTATTGCCTCTAAGGTTGAACTTAATGAAGTTCAACAGGTAGAAAGTCCGACATAGAATATTGAACCTAAGTTGGATTTGATCAGATCAAATCCAAAGCCTAGTAAACCTACACCATTAAGGCAATCCGGTAGAGTACCTCACCATCCGGATAGATATTATGGATTTTTGGTCCAGGATGGTGATTCCATCGAACTCGATGAGAACGATGAGGATCCGATCACTTATATGGATGCAATGCAGAGATTCGACTATGAGAAATGGCTAGAAGCCATGAGATCCGAAATGGATTTCATGAAGGTCAATGATGTATGGACATCAGTTGACCCACCTGAAGGGGTTAAATCCATTGGATGTAAATGGGTCTTCAAAAGAAAGAGGGACGCAGATGGAAAGGTGGAGACCTATAAGGTCCATCTGGTTGCCAAGGGATATCGTCAACATTATGGTATTGATTATGATGAGATGTTCTCTCCTGTGGCAATGCTTAAGTCCATTTGGATCATGCTTGCCATTACTAGACTATGAGATCTGACAGATGGACGTGAAGATAGCTTTCCTAAATGAAGAGCTGACCGAAGAGGTATATATGATACAACCTGAAGGGTTCACATCCACAGATGAGTCCAAGGTGTGCAAGTTTCAGAGATCCATTTATGGATTGAAGCAGGCATCTTAGAGTTGAAACATTCATTTTGATAAAGTGATCAAAACGTATGGCTTCATTAAGAATGAAGAAGAACCCTGTATTTACAAATGGGCAAATGGTCCAACAGTGGTATTCCTTATTTTGTACATGGATGACATTCTCTTAATCGGGAATGACATCCCCATACTACAAGGAATAAAAGTCTAGTTGTCATTATAGTTCTCTATGAAGGACTTGGGTGAAGCATTCTACATCTTAGGGATGAAGATCTATAGGGATAGATTTAAAAGGATGCTCGGTATGTCCCAATCCACGTACATATAAACTGTGCTGAAGTGGTTTAGCATGGAGAATTCCAAAAAAAGCTATCTTTTGATAGATCAAGAAATTTCTCTCTCTAAGAAGGATTGTCCGACAACTACTGAAGAGAGAGCGTATGAGTAGAATTTCATATACTTTGGCAGTGAGATCTATTATGTATGTAATGACATGTACGAGATCAGGCGTGGCATACTTACTAGAAGTAGTGAGTAGATACCAGTCTGACCCTGAAAAAAATTATTGGAAGGTGGTTAAAACCATCCTTATGTTTTTGAGAAATACTAAGGACCAATGGTTGATTTATGTTGAGTTAGATTTGAAGCTTGTGGGGTTTACAGACTCCAACTTTCAATCTGATCATGATGATAGTAAAAGTATGTTGGGGTATATCTTTACTCTAAATGATGGAGCCATCTACAGAAAAAGTTCCAAGCAGTATATAGTGGCTGACTCTATTTACGAAGTAGAGTACATGGCAGCATTAGATGCAGCAAAGAAAGTTATGTGGCTGAGGAAGTTCATTATCAAGCTTGGAGTAGCATCCTCCATTGATGGTCCAGTCCTGCTTTACTACGACAGCACTAGCGCCATAACTCAAGCAAAGGAACCGAAGGCACACTAGCAAACAAAGCACATTCTGCGCTCCTTCCATTTGGTCTGTGAGATCGTGGATCATGGTGACGTCGACCTTCAGAAGATCGATGAAAAGAAGAACCTAGCCGACCTCTTTATTAAAGCCCTGGCAATCAAGAAGTTCGACAATCATAAGTCAAAAATGGGTATTAGATACTGTGCTGAGTGGCTTTAGAATAAGTGGGAGTTATTGGGAATTATGTTCCAATGCCAATCGTTAGCCTGTTGACGATTGAGATATTGTAATTGATTTATTCATTAATGAAAAATATTTTGGTATCCTTTTTCATCAGAAGTTTACATCTTCTAATGAACTCCACTGTTGTGATGAAGTCCTTAGAACTATTTAGTTTCGATAAAAAAAGGATTTATCGATTAGTCCTTAAATTTGTTCACGATCAAATGCTAGGCTGTTAATTAGGATGATAGCGTCTATTGAGCATAGGTTATTATATGCCATATAGGTTGGTTGTCCTCTTAACTAAGGTGTATAGAGACATTGATATGGCATACAGGTGAGATGTATTGGTACATCGTCATTGAACATGACCTACTCTAGAGCATTCTGCTATCCAGAATGCCTCTGATGGGATATCGGTATAAGTATCCCTTAGACCTGAGATCACCTCAGTGACTTGTAAGCAACTCATTGTGCTTTGGTATCGGACTAACTGAATTTCTAATTCAGCATCGAAAGGCTTCTTGGCATAGTCAAGAACTTGCGAAGTCGAAGTGAGATCAAGATGAAATTGACCACTCTAAGAGTTGGAGAAGAATGTATCACTGTATTTCAATATAGCAAAATCTTGGCCAGGGTAATCCATCAGATGGATTTGATATTTTAATATATAATGTGGACAACCTGATCAAAGTTGACAGTTGAACTCTGAGGTGTCCTACAAGCATTGTGATCAAGGGGATGAATTATATGAAAACTATATCCGCATGGGTTCTAAGGATGGTGTTCTACACATTCGACCTATCCGGCCGTCGGATATCATTGCTAGATGGTCACTTCGATTGGTATAAAAATTTATTTTTATTCTACTAGCTTAGGTTCGAATCTATGAGGTCACATACATTAGAGCTTATGATCTGATCGGATGGTTGATTAATGATTAAGAATCATTCTAGGATTAAACAATCAATATAATTGGTGTTTAACCTAGTGCAAGTGTTATAGGAGGATTGATTAGCAATTGGATTGCTAATTGACTTAATTTGATTAAGCCAATAGGTTGAGATTAAGTTTAATTAAATATAATTTAATTAGATTTGGTTTGGACTTGATTGAATCAAGTCCAATTGGTTTATTAGATAAGCCAAGTACAAGGAAGAACTAGTCCTAGTCTAACAAGGACTTGGATTAACCCAATTTTCAAATTTGATTAAAAAATAAATTAAAATTAAATATAATTTAATTTGATTTAATTAAGTCCTTAAATGGGTTAGGGTCTTATTTAATTGGGTTGGTTTAATCTTGATTTTATTTGATTAAAAGATCTTGTTTGACCAAGTCAAAATAGGAGTCCTAGTGTGACTAGGACTCCCTATCTCCTTGCACCACCTTGGTCCCAATGCCCTCCATACCTATTTTTTAGATATTTTTCATGAAAAATCTCTTTCTTCCTAATTTTCATGTCCCCTCTCTCCCTCCAAGTCATATTTGGAAGTTAGGTGGAAGACCAAGTCAAAGGAGGAATTGGTTTTGCTTAGGATTCTATGAGATAGAATCCTTGTTGACCAAAACATCTTCCCTTGAGTGCTGCACCCCCTCTTTTAATTAATTCTTCTCTTATTCTATGAAAATAATCTTCTTTTTTGTGCACCCTTCCTTGCTGGTCCATGCCAAAAATTATGGAGGAGGCGCCCAAGAGTTGGGCGCCCCAACAACTTCCCATGTTTGGATATTCCTAGTCTAGAAATTTGACCTAACTTGGACTCTTCTTTTTTCCTATTTATTGGATGAATTTTATTCTAATTTTTTCATAAAATATAGAGCTTTGGAAAAATGTTTGGGGTGTGCAAAAATCATAGAGAAAGAGGATCCTTGGGCATGGGGTTTCCATAGGCACCAAACTAGGTATCTAGGTGAGAGAAAAGAGAAGAACAAGAGGGTCTTCTTCTACGGCTGTATTATTTTCAATCTCTCCTCCTTTCTTTTGAGTTTTTTTAAGAGAGTCTTAGGTCAGTAAACTCTCATCTTTCTTCTCATATTTTGGAGAGTCCAAATTTTTCGAAGAAGGGAGCATCGGATCGATCGTCGAAGAAGGATCAGCATAGTACTAGCATGCTGTGCCGATTTCCTGCATCAGACTTTAGATCAGAGATCATAGGCTCATATGAATGACTCCTAGAGGCCGGATATGTGTACGACTCATGATTTCATTCTTAAGTCTGGATCAGCAAGTTAGAATGTCTAAACTTGCTCAGGTAATAGATCTGATCTATAACCTATGCATTTGATGTAGTGTTAGATCTAGATTGATTTGATCAATCCTTTTTCTTTCTTATTTGACTTTAATTTTTTATTTAATATCATATCTTAATCATGTAATAGAATATGAGATCTAGGTATTTACATGGTTATTTAAATAAATTTTAGATTTATTTAAGTCTTTCGCTGCAAGAACTTAAAAAAGTTTCAAGATCTATCTATGAAATCCTAGATCTAATGGTTCCTTCAGGAATTTGTAGAAGTCATGTTGGAGCCTAGATCCTTGTCACAAAGACTACTTTGTATATATCTAGATTATTTCTTAGATTAGGTCGAATATTATAATCATGAATTCCATTAGAGTATGTCAAAATTAATGTGATCGCTGTCAGAGATATATGCATATTACATTGCAAAGGACTAGCCAACCTCTGAGCTGTACCTTCACTAAGCGTTTACCGTGGCCATTACAGTGCAATGGGGAATGGATAGTACTTAGCTTCATTTCCAAATGGCATCCAGATCATACGAAAGTTCCTCCTAGATTAAAATCGACTACTTCACCAGAATTTTATCGAGGCTGAACCATTGGCAAAAGTATTACCAAAGCTAAGGTTTCAGGACTTCATCTGGATGTCAAATCATCTATCGGATTCGATCTATCCCGGAGACTCTCATAATCGATAATGAGCGGTTAGTTTGTTGGGATAACTATTTATCAAATTTACATGAACATGATCTTGATTACATCTTCCAAGTCAGTTTTACATCAGTTTATCCATCCACAAGCAAATAGATTAAGCCAAAGTAACAAACATGCAACCCTTGGTTGCATAGAACCATGCTGTAAAGCAAGACTTGACAAGAGCATGAAGGGGACTTGGGTTCAGATAAAGCTCTAACCCCATGTGCTCTGGGCCATACTGAACTATCCAAAGATTGCCAACTGGGGAGACCTCGTTTGCCTTAGGATTTTGGAATTGTGAAGTTGAAGTCATCCCAATAGAACTCAAACTTTCATAACAGCATGAGGTTAAATGACATTCAATGAGGGATTACGAAACTCACCATTAACCTTAGAGCTTAACCTCAACTTGGTTAGAAGAAAAATGAGAGAAAGCCCAAGCTTAGAGAATGGTAGCCTACAAGCTAATCAGATAGCTCGCTACTATAGATTCAAAAGGTCAAAGGATTCTCTAGATCAATTCAAAGTGAGAGACTTGGTACTTTGATCGAAGTTCATGGCTATCTCAACACGACCTCAAGAATCAAGAAAAGCTTGCTCCAATTGGCTGTGAAGGTCTAGTATGAAACTATTTGGAGGCTATCCGAATTCGAAACTTAATTAAACCTAATTAGAGTCTTAGAGGTAAACCAGACCAGTGGCTTTTAATTGGCAGTCCACTTGAAATTGTCAAAATATTCTGATGGTATGTAAGGCTAAGTCAGGTAGACTTTTCTTCAATAAAATTTTTCTATTTTAACATCTGACTACTTCTTGGTGCAGAAAATCGTGTTAATCGGAACGTAATTGACTCTCTAAAGCTAACCTGAAGTAGCATGTTAGGTAAATCAGGAGGACTAACCTTAGGCACTCCTAGATGCAAGTCAAAGTCGAATGGCCTCCCTTGAAGCTGACTTGATGAAGATGAGTGGGAGAAGCCCTAACAAGCTGGCTCTGAATCTGATCTACTCACTTCTATAAATAAATTTTCTAAAATTATTAGGTCCCTAAAATGAAATAGTTATATGATAACTAGATCATAGCCTCATATTAAAGTGGATGATAATGGGTCCATCAGTTGGATAATCATTGGAGGAACCAGAAGAAGAACCTCATGCCTAACATGAGCAAAGTCGAAGGCCTCGTTAAATTAAGATGGGATGAAGGGAGAGGCCCTATCAACAATCCTAATGTGCCCCTATAGCCCATTAGGAATAGGAGAAGATCTCGTCCTAACATGAGCAAGGTTGAAGGCCTTGTTAAACTAAGACGAGATGGGGAAGAGGCCCTACAGACAACCCTAACGCGCCCCCACAAGCCTGTTAGATTTATGTGCCCTAGAAGCCAAAATTAACTGACACTCATAATACATATCTAAGTACAAAATTATAATTTTGACTATAAATAATAAAATAGATTATTTTCTATCACAATGTGATTTGAAAGTGTCTGTGATACATCTCTTGAGTTAATGGTAATGATAATTCATATTTTCAAGAGTTGAAAATTTAAGACATGAATTTTCATTATTAACTCATAAAATGCTTCCGACTGTAGGATTATCATAAGGATGGTAATTGATCCAGAAGGTTGGTGTACGATCACTTCTTTAGGATAGATAAGTCTTGAGTCTATGATGTAGAGACAGCAGAATGAGAGTAGAGATACTCGTTAGAGAACGAGGGCACTGAGTGTGACCACCTTGAGTAGTCATGAGGAAACTCTATCTTCTCGTTGATGACTGGCTCGAAGCTGCAGTAGTGTGTCTGGTTCGTTGACCTGAGGTGCATCGACAGTTCACCTTGAGGGTGTTATAGTTTGACTACACCATAACTCGATCTCCTAGCCATTTGGAATCCTAAGGTGTATGTTGGCTATAGCATGTTCATTGTAGGAATTGGATTGCACCGATAGGAAAATCTATCTACCTCGGTAGGATGAGGAGCAGCCCTATGATGATCATGAGAATCAAGTCCATAAGCCCATGGCCATGGCAGAGTGAAATAATAGAAAGAGTTTCTATTAGAATTTTTACATTGAACTTGAATCATACAATTAATTCATATGACGAAAATTAGGATTTGACGAGATCACCTTAACCCTAATCCGATTAGGGCTCAAGATAAAGAAACTTAATCACACAGGTAGCTACACCGAAGAGGTTCATTTTCAGTTCTGATGGATTGCCACCATATGTTGCTAGGTGTCACTGGTAGATTTTGAGAGCAATTAGAATGATTTGGATGATCGATCATACTAGTTGTCTGAATCAAAAAAGTTCTGATCCATTGAAAGGTATTTTGATGATGTTGATGATAGAGATCACGATGTGTCCTACTACCATATGAAATTGAACCTAACTGGATCACACAAACAAGAATTTGGATCTGGATATCATCAATTGGACGAACCTAGTTTAATTGATTTGAACAAGATTCAGTTAGGTTCAAGGAAATCATGCTAGCACATGATTAAGCTTAATATTCTCCATCAATAATCATTAAGGCTTATCTCGACTGAACCAAATATGTTCAAACTCACTCAAGAACTATTACTTGGTCTGACTAGAGTTTGTCTAGAATAGAAAAGGGTTGTCTTAATTTATGAGATAAATTTAAGACAACACCTACCATTTTCCATTAGCTGCTAAATCTTATTCTTTGACTTTGGTCAAACATTGACCTTTGATACTTAGACATCTGTCTATGTGCCATGCACCCATAGGAGAGAACATGGGACTTTGTCCCCCTGCTAAAAAGTAGAAAGAGAAGGGGTGCACGCTTAGGGAGGCATGCACCCCATGAGGATCATGCCTGGAGTTCCATACAGATGGGACTCCAATTGCTTCATGCTTTCGACTTGGGTGGCGCCAAAGAGTCTTCTTTGACCAATCTTGGCACCGCCTAAGGAGGTTTGTGAGGGACTCTAATCTGATTGGATCAGATGATGTCATCCCACCAATCGGATTTAGATCTGATTGCATAAAGAGCCATGATTGGCCAAGATGATGTGGCGTTGCATGGCGCAGCAGGGTCTATATAAACCTTGTCTGCGCCTAGGATTAAAAAGGTTCTACCCTTTGCCCATGCCACAAGGCTTCTCTCCCTCCCTCTCCTTTCCACCTTTAGGTCCTCTCTCTCCTATCCATGTCTAAGAGTTTTTGGGTGCGAGTTTGGTGCGATCCGAGCAAGAGAAAGGCGATAGAAAAGGAAGAAGGCAGCACTGCTGCAAGAGACAACAACTGATCTTCAAAAGGTATTTTGAAGATCTTTAAAAGAGTTTTGAAGATCCTCCAGATCTAGATCTAGATAATTTTTGGAGCATAGATTGAGAAAGAAAAAATCTCTAGATCTTGCTCAAGTGGATACTGGTAGAGGCTAGGTGCTTGCATGGCTACATCCAGAATCTCAGACAAACATCGGGATCATCACAAGGTAATAGGATTATCCATAATGAAGGTACAATTAAATTAAATTTAATTAATTTTTATTTTATTTTATTTTATTATATTGATAAAATTAGATCTAAAGAGTCTTAAATCTAATTTGGATCTAAGAGAAAAAGTTTTTAAAATATTTCTCTTGATTCAATCAGATCTAAATGAACCTGATCCGAGAAATAGGATTTTTTTCTTCAAATGGTATCAGAGCCAGGTTGCCATAATTAATTAGATCTGATTTTAATGTATTTTTAATCTAATAAATAGATGATTTTAGATATCATATGAGATGTGATTAGATCTAAAATTAAAAAATTAAAATTAAATAATTTAGATCTAAGACGTATGAGATGTATGTCTAGACTAGGAATAGAATTGTTCTATGTGTAGTCTAACATTATCATAATTTTAATTTAATTAATTATAATTTTTAGATCTATTTATTTATTATTTTTTGATATTATAAATATTATAATTAAATCTAAGAAATAAAAAATAAATTTATTTATTTTTTTTCATATGAGATATGATTGATGCATGTTTAGACTAGTTGTAGAATAGATCTACAAAGTTGTCTTGAATAAATTTAATTTGATATGATCAATTTAAATTTTAATTTTTTAGATATATTATGTGATAATTTAGATCTAAAAATATGCATGATATTGATACATGAGATGTATGCAAAATATATTTTTAAGTTAGATCTAATTTTTATAGGTGATATATGATGTAGATCTAACTAATTTTGTAGATTCATCATGCTTCTGATTAAGGTGTTCCCCTTGGCCGTTCCGATCATAAGAACAAAGAAGGATTTAAAGGCCCTCTCCTTCCCATTCGATGGGGTGTTCTTATGACGTGTAGGGGTGCTGCGCGTTCGTCCTTAATCAGAAAATCCCAAAACTTACTTTTCTGCAAAACCCTAGATCCTGAAACCCTAGGATTTTATTGTGCATATTTTATTTATGAACCTAAACTTAATTAAGAATTAAGATTTATGAAATATTAATTAGGTCTAAAATTGAGAATTTTTAGATCTAAGACATATTCATAAATTTGGGTTCTGGACTTGGGTAGCTCAATTAGGTCTAGTGGTTGATCAAATCCGAATCAAGAGTTGGTTAGATGGGATCAACAATGCTTAAATTGACCAGCCTAATAGGATTAAGTCTGGGTCAAGATCGAGTCACATAAGTGATCGAATCAAGCAAGACCTTAGTTAGGCTCAGAGGTTAGAGTCTGGATTGTAGGCTAACACCAATTGGTTCTGCTCAATAATTTGGTGTCTAAGGTAAGTTTGGCAGATACGACTGACTGATTTTTAATTGGGAGCTACTCGACTCGAATGCGTTCTTGTCGAGTTAATGGCATATCCCTTCCACCGGTCTCACTTACCTGGCCATATTTGTTGGCTCAATTTTGATCTAAGGTGGTTAATAATCCGAGCTAACCCATGCCACTAGGTTAGTCATAATGGTTATGGCTATGTCAAGTCAAGTTTAAAGAGACCTAAATCAAATCTTCCTAAGAAAAGATTAAGTCTAAGGTCTTCCACCATTATAGATATGCGGGCTCTTTTCGGGGTTGATTGTTCTCGACTGGTTATAGTGGTTCAGTTGCACCGAAAAGATGCAATCATGTCTATTAGGCATTGGATGCTATGGGCTAGAGGATAGATTGGGATCAATATTTCGGATACGATGAGAGACCCAATTAGAAATCCAATCTATGCAAATGATGGGTCTGACTTAACTAAAGAGTGGATCAATATTTTGGGCATGGTGAGATTCATAAATTAGAGACCAAGACTGGGTGCACCATGGTTAAAGAATCATTGGATAAGAGTTGTTCACTCATTGGCTAGCCCATCATCAATAACTATTAGGTGAGGTGATAAGTCAGTTGATGGGACACCACCACCCACTAGAAATCATTAATCATGAAGATTTTTGCATCTCTACAGAGAAACTATAGGGATCCAAAGAAAATAGTGGAAGCTAATTTATTTAAAAATCAAACCCCTAAACAAATTGGTCAAGTTTTAATTACAATATCTAACTAGAAACTTTGACTCTCTATAGGAAAAAAAAATATCTACATCCAACCCACTAGCTCGTATCCTGGACATCCATAGACTGACTAGACCCAATTATAAGGATTGGCTTTAGAACTTCAAAATTATTTTGAATTTTGAAAAGTTAACTCATGTATTAGACCAGGATCCTCCCACCTTATCAGCCCATTCATTCGCTGAATAGAGAGTATCTCTTGACAAATGGATGGATGAAGATAATAAGGTCAGATATTATATGTTGGGCTCAATGTCTGATGAGCTTCAGCACTAATATGAAGAGATCAAGATTGTCCACCAAATGTTGGCTCACCTATAAGAGTTATTTGGTGAATAGAGTCGCACAGCCAAATATCAGATCACTAAATGACCTTTTAAGGCTAAAATGCATAATGGACAGTTAGTCCAAAATCATTGTCTAATGATGATTAAGGACTTGGAAGAGCTTGAGAAGCTCGGAGTGAAGTTAGATCAGGATCTATCGAATGATATAATTCTGTAATCCTTGACTGATGCATATGGGTAGTTCATCATAAACTACCATATGCATAAACTTTAGAATACTCTGGTCGAACTTATGAATATGCTGGTTACTGCTAAACTTTCTATGAAAGGTTCTAAAGACTCAGTACTTGCTATAGAATGGACTTCTTCTTAGAGAAAGTCTTTTAGAAAGAAGAAGAAGTTTGTGAAAAGGCAGAAGGTCGAAGATGGAAAGAGAAAGAAGGTAGAGCTGAGGAAGGTCGCTAACAAAGGAAAGTAATTTCATTATAATATTGATGGCAGAACTGCCCTACATACCTAGCCATCCTGAAGAATAAGAAGGAGATAGGTCCTTCTAGAGGTTTGCTCATTATTGAATCTAACCTTATGATTTTTTCTGCATCCAGTTGGGTGCTTGACTCTGGCCTAGTGCTCATTTGTGCACTTCCATGCAAGATCTTGAGGATAGCAAGAGGCAGAGGGATGGTGAGATGATCCTACGCATCAAAAATGAAGCAAGGATTGTTGCTATGGCCGTGGTAACCTACCCTCTTCGACTATCATCTAGCTTAGATTTAGTACTTAGGGATTATTATTATGTGCCTGCCGCAAGTAGGAATTTGATTTTTGTTTTATATTTAGCATGAGAAGGCTATGTAATTAGTTTGCTTAAGGACCATTATAATATTCTTTATAAAAAAGTAAAATTACAAGTGGTTTCCTCACTAACGATCTCTATCAATTATATATTGATGTATCTATCTTTAATATCGAGCAAAATATGAATGCCGTAAAATGACCCAAGGATAGTCCAAAGGATAGGTATCTATGGCACCTAAGGCTAAATCATATAGCAGAAGATAGGGTTAACAAATTAGAAAAAATTAGGCTATTGAGTCTATTGACTTTCAAGTCTTATCCAATTTATGAATCATGTCTTCATGGCAAAATGACTAAGCTTCTTTTTGTGGGACATGGAGAAAGGGCCACGGATCTACTTGCCCTAGTACATACTGATGTGTGCGGCCCATTTGACATGCCGGCTAGACCAACTTTGATTACTTCATAATCTTTATCGATGATTTATCTTGGTATGGGTACGTATATCTTATGAGACACAAGTCTGAAGCTTTTGAAAAGTTTAAGGAATTCATATATGAAGTCAAAAAGCAAACTCGAAAATTCATTAGGGTTCTTCAATCAGATCGATGAGGTGAATACCTTAATCGAAAATTTCTGGACAATCTCAAGCAAAATGGCATAGTCTCTCAATGGACTCCATCTGGAGCACCTCAACTCAACAAGATTTCAGAACGAAAAAATCGGATCCTATTAGATATGGTCCGATCCATGATGAGCTTCACTGACCTTCTTGATTTTTTTTGGGGACATAGTCTGTTAATTGCAATATATTTGTTGAAGAGGATTTCCTCTAAAATCATTTCTACCACACCGTATGAGATATGGCATGGTAAGAAATCAAGTCTAAGTCATCTCAGAATTTGGGATTGTCTGGCTCATGTCAAAAAATAAGCGGACAAGTTAGACTATAGGTCCTTTAGAGCTCGATTCATATGATATCCTAAAGAGTCATTAGAATATTATTTCTACATTCTAGAAGGCCATAATGTGATTATGAGTCAGCATGCTATTTTTCTTGAAAAATAGTTTATTCAAGATAGCGGCATTGGAAAGCAAATCAAGCTAGAGGAGAAAGTCTCCCAAGAGCAATGAGCTAAGGACCCCATGGAATCAAATCAAATTGAGCCAACACAAACACTACCCCCTCCATCTCGTAGATCAAAAAAGATTTTTCGTCCTCCTGAGAGGTACTTAGGTACTATTTCAGAGGAACTAGAGAAAATGTTCGTCGTAGGTAATGGGGTTCTTGGTGATCCCAAAACCTATGATGAGGCGATATCAGATATCGACTCTGAGAAATGGTTAGAGACAATGAAATCAGAAACAGACTCGATGCACTCAAACCAAGTCTGGACCTTGGTAGAATCACCAAAAGATATAATACCTATTGGATGTAAATGGATCTACAAGAGAAAGATTGGTGCAGATGAAAATGTAGAGATATTCAAAGCTAGATTAGTGGCAAAAGATTATAATCAGTGCAAAGGCATTGACTATCAGAAAACCGTTTTACTAGTAGGTATGCTTAAATCCATCCACACATTGCTTGTTGTTGTAGCCTATTTCGATTATGAAATATGGCAAATGGATGTGAAAATGGCATTCTTAAATGGATACCTTGAGGAAGATATCTATATGGAATAACTGCTAGATTTCACATGTAGTGATGCTAATCACAAAGTATGCAAGTTGCAAAGGTCCATATATGGACTTAAGCAAGCATCTCGGAGTTGAAATACTCATTTTAATGATGTGATTAAATTTTTTGGTTTTATCAAAAATGAGAAGGAACCTTATATTTTCAAAAAGGTCAGTGGGAGCGCTATTGTCTTTCTCATACTGTATCCTCCCTACCATTCGTTAAACCTGATTTAAAGGTGAAGGAAAATCCTGATTTCCCGGTCCAGGTTCGTCCAGATCTGATTAGATCAAGAGATATATTTCAAAAATTTTCTCTTGATCTCAATCAGATCTTGATATGTTTCAGATCTGATTCTTATTATTTTAATAAATAAAATAAAATAAGATAAATTAAATCAAATTTAATTTACCTGATTTGGGTAATCCTATTACCCTGTAGATGATCCTGATTGCAGCGGAAGGTTCTGGATCTTAGCCACGCAAGCGCCTGGCCTCTACCGGTATCCACTCGGGTTGGATCTGGAGATCCTCTTCTTCTCTATCACACCTCCAAAAATCAGATCTGGATCTGATCTGGAGGATCTTCAAAACTCTTTTGAAGATCTGCAGTCGTCCTTTTGCAGCAGCGCAGCCTTCTTGCTTTTGATCGCCTTTCCTTGATCTGAATCGCACCAAACTAAGTCCAAAACACCTTTTGGACGTGGAGAGCAAGAGGAGAAGAGACTATGGCATGGAGAAGGAGGGGAGAGGCAGCCTTGGGGCGTATCTAATAGCATTCACTTTACTTAGGAATTAGGGTTGGGCGCAGGGTCTTATTTATAGACCTCTTGTGATCCAACTCCTCTTCCTCTCAACCAATCACAACCCTTTGTGAAATCAGATCTAAATCTGATTGGTTGGAATAGAGACCCCTGGATTCCTCCTTAGAGGGCGCCTAAGACCAGTCAAACTGGATTCTTAGTAGAACTCTGATTGGAATCCAAAAGGGAGGTGGAGTCCTTGTCCAACAAGGACTCCTAGGCGCCTCCTACTTGGGCTCACGCCACCCTTGGCGTGCGCCCTTCTCCTTGCCAGGTTCTGGCAGGGGGACAGGCCCCCACCAGCTCTCCAATAGGTGCATGACATGTGGTCAAAAGTCAAAGGGTCAATGGTCAACGTTTGACCAGTCAAAGGTAGACTTTTGACCAAAGTCAAAGAACAAGAAATGGCAGGTGACCAAAAATGGCAGGTAATGTCTTACAAATAAGACAACCTATTCTGACTTGGACAACCTCCAGTCAGACCATATGAAGGCCTCTGATTGAGCACAAACTCCTTTGGCTCAGTCAGGACAACTTATTTATGATAGTAAAAGAAGAACGTTAGGTTCAATCGAGTGCTAGCACGATTTCCTTGAACCTAATTGAATCTCATTCAGATCAATTGAACTAGATCAGTTCAATTGATGATCACCAGATTCAAACCCTTGTTTGTGTGACCCAGTTAGGTTCAGTTCTGTATGGTAATGGGATATGTCATGATCTCTATCATAGACATCATCGAAACTCCTTTCGATGGATCAGAACTCTTCTGATTCGAACAGCTAGAATGATCGATCATCTAAATCATTCTAATTGCTCCCAAAATCCACCAGTGACACCTAGCAGTATATGGTGGCAACCCATCAGAGCTGAATGCGAACCTCTTGGTGCAGCTACCTGTGTGATTAAGTTCTTCTATCTTGAGCCCCGATCAGATTAGGGTTAAGGTGAACTCGTCAAACCCTAGTCTCTGTCATATGATGTAATCATTCGATTCGAGTCCAATGTGAAAATCTAAATAGAAACTCTTTCTATTATTTCACTCTGCCATGGCCATGGGCTTTCTGGACTTGATTCTCATGATCATCATAGGGCTACTCCTCTACCACCGAGGTAGATAGATCCCATCTTGATGCAATCCAGTTCCTACAATGAACATGTCATAGCCAACATACACCTCAGGGTTCCATATGGCTAGGAGACCGAGTAATGGTGTAGTCAAACTATAACACCCTCAAGGTGAACTGCCGATGCATCTCAGGTCAAAGAACCAGACACACTACTGCAGCATCGAGTCAGTCATTGACGAGAAGGTAGACTTCCTAATGACTACTCGAGGTGGTCACGCTCAGTGCCCTCGTTCTCTAACGAGTACCTGTACTCTCGCTCCGGTGTCTCCACACCGTAGACTCAAGACTCATCTACTAAAGAGAAGCGATCGTACACCAACCTTCCGGATCAATCACCATCCTCGTGATGATCCTATGGTCGGGAGCTGTTTATGAGTTAATAATGATTATTCATGTCTTAAATTTTCAACTCTTGAAAATATGAATTATCATTACCATTAACTCAAAGGATGTATCACAGACACTAAATACACATGTGTGATAGAAAATAACCCATTTCATTAATTATAGTCAAAATTATAATTTTGCCCCTAGAAGTGTATTACAAGTGTCAGCCAATTCTGGCTTCTAGGGCACATATATCTAACAATCTCCCACTTGTCCTAAAGCCAATTGGCTACAAGTCTAAGTCCCATCTTCTCAAGGTGGGCTTCGATCTTCTGCTGGCCCAACGGCTTTGTAAGTGGGTCTGCCACATTATCTGCGGAGTTGACTCTCTTGACCTCAACGTAACCTTTCTCAAGGTAATCGCGGATGAGATGATATCACCGTTTGCAAGGGCTATGGAACATCTGATGGCATTACTCCAATTTCTGCAGCAAACTTCTTGTACCAGAATGCTTCCTTTGCAGCCTCTGATGCAGCTATATATTCTGCTTCCATGGTGGAATCTGCTATCACAGTTTGCTTGGAACTCTTCCAGCTGACAGCTCCACCATTGCACACAAACAGACTTCCAGATGTCGACTTTCGATCATCTATATCGGACATGAAGTCCGAGTCTGTGTATCCCTGAACTTGGAGTTCTCCATTACCAAAGACCAACATCATATCCTTAGTTCTTCTCAAGTACTTAAGGATACATTTCACAGAAGTCCAGTGTTCTTCACCTGGATTTGACTGATATCTGCTTGTGACACTCACAGCATGGGCTATATCAGGTCGTGTACATAGCATGGCATACATGAGGCTCCCTATTGCAGAAGCATAAGGGATCTTGCTCATGCGTTCTATTTCCTCAGGTGTGCTGGGGCACATCTTCTTGGAAAGATGAATACCATGTCTGAAGGGTATTAATCCCCTCTTAGAGTTTTCCATACTAAACCTCTTTAGTACTTCCTCTATGTACATCTTTCTGTGAAAGTCCTAGCATCCTATTCGGTCTATCCCTATAGACCTTAATTCCTAGAATAAAGGATGCTTCACCTAGGTCTTTCATGGAGAATTCCTTAGGACAACCACATCTTGACTGATGTCAACATGGGAATATCATTCCCAATAAGGAGGATGTCATCCACGTACAATACGAGGAAGACAACAGCGCTCCCACTGACCCTTTTGAAAACACATGGTTCCTCTTCATTTTTGATGAAACCAAACTTTTTGATCACATCATTGAAACGAGTGTTCCAGCTCCGAGATGCTTGCTTAAGTCCATATATGGACCTTTGCAGCTTGCAAACCTTGTGATCAGTATCACTGGATGTGAAACCTAGCGGCTGTTCCATATAGATATCTTCCTCAAGATATCCATTTAGGAATGCCGTTTTCACGTCCATTTGCCATATTTCATAATCGAAATAGGCTGCAACAGCAAGCAATGTGCGGATGGATTTTAGCATAGCTACCGGGGAAAAGGTATCCTGATAGTCAATGCCTTCACGTTGACTATAACCTTTTGCCACCAGTCTAGCCTTGAATGTCTCCACATTCCCATCTGCACCAATCTTTCTCTTGAAGATCCATTTACACCCAATAGGTACTATACCTTCTGGTGGATCTACCAAGGTCCAGACTTGGTTTGAGTGCATCGAGTCGAATCTTCTGACTTCATTGCCTCAAGCCATTTCTCGGAGTCGATATCTGATATCGCCTCGTTGTAGGTTTTGGGATCATCACCATGAGCACCATTACCTATGAGGAACATTTCCTCTACGTATCCTCTGAAATAATACCTAAGTATCTTTCAGGGGGACGGGAAACTCTTTCCGATCTACGAGGTGGAGGAGGTAGTGTTCTTATTGGCTCAACCTGATTTGGTTCCACTTGGTCCTTAGCTCGTTCTGCTTGTGAGACTTTCTCATCAAGCTTAATCTGCTTTCCAATGCCACTATCTTGAATAAACTATTTTTCAAGAAATATGGCATGTCGACTCACAATCACATTGTGGTCTTCTGGAATGTAGAAATAGTATCCTAATGACTCTTTAGGATATCCTATGAATCGAGCTCTAAAGGACCTAAACTCTAACTTGTCCGCTTGTTGTCTTTTGACATAAGCCGGACAACCCCAAATTCTGAGATGACTCAGACTTGGTTTCTTACCGTGCCATATCTCATACGGTGTGGTAGGAACGGTTTTAGAGGGAACCCTATTCAGTAAATAGATTGAAGTTAATAATGAATGTCCCCAAAGAAAATCTGGGAGGTCTGTGAAGCTCATCATGGATCGAACCATATCCAATAGAGTCCGATTTCTCCGTTCTGAAACCCCGTTGAGTTGAGGTGTTCCTGGTGGAGTCCATTGAGAGACTATGCCATTTTCCTTAAGATAGTCTAGGAATTCCCGGCTAAGGTATTCACCTCCTCGATCTGATCGAAGAACCTTAATGGGTTTTCCAGTTTGTTTTTCTACTTCATGTCTGAATTCTTTGAACTTTTCAAAGGCTTCAGACTTATGTCTCATAAGATACACATACCCATACCTAGACAGATCATCGGTAAAGGTAATGAAGTAGACAAAATTGCCTCTAGCCGGCACATCGAATGGGCCGCACACATCAGTATGTACTAGGGCAAGGAGATCTGTGGCCCTCTCCCCATGTCCAACAAAAGGGAGTTTAGTCATTTTGCCTTGAAGACAAGATTCACAAGTTGGATATGACTCAAAAGTCAATGGACTCAATAGCCCATTTTTCTCCAATTTGTTAATCCTATCTTCTGCTATATGACCTAATCTCAGGTGCCATAGATATCTGTCGTTTGGACTATCCCTAGGTCGTTTGGCATTCACGTTTTGCTCGATAGTTAAAACAGGTACATCAATATGCAACTGATAAAGACCATTAACAAGGAAACCATTTGCAATTTTATTTCTTTCATAAAGAATGTTACAATGGTCCTTAAAGAAGGTGATCACATAACCTTCTTGTGCTAAGCATGAAACAGAAATCAAATTCCTGCTAGCTGCAGGCACATAATAACAGTCTTTTAAAACTAAGTCTAAACCAGATGGTAATCGCAGAGGGTATGTTCCCACGGCTACTGCAGCAACTCTTGCTCCATTACCGACGCGTAGGATCATGTCTCCATCCCTCAGCCTCCTGCTATCCTCAAGACCCTGCATAGAAGTGCACAGATGAGCACTAGAACCAGAGTCAAGCACCCAACTGGATGCAGAAGAAACCGTAAGGTTAGACTCAATAACGAGCATACCTCCAGAAGGACCTTCCTTCTTGTTCTTCAGGGTGGCCAGGTAAGTAGGGCAGTTCCGCTTCCAATGGCCGTCGCTGTTGCAATGGAAACACTTTCCTTTGCCATCGACCTTCTTCTTCGGTTCTGCCTTCTTCTTCTTTGATCCTTCTACCTTTTGCTTTTTCACAGACTTCTTTTTCTTTCCATAAGACTTTCTTTTGGAAGAAGTCCGTTCCATAGCAAGAACTGAGCCTTTAGAACCTTTCATAGAAAGCTCAGCGGTAACCAGCATATTCATCAACTCGGCCAAGGAATTTTGAAGTTTATGCATGTGGTAATTCATGATGAATTGCCCATATGCATCAGTCAAGGATTGCAGAATAATATCGTTCTGCAAATCCAAGTCCAACTTCACACCGAGCTTCTCAAGCTCTTCCATGTCCTTGATCATTGTCAGACAGTGATCTTGGACTGACTGCCCATCACGCATCTTAGCCTTAAAAAGTCATTTCGTGACTTGATATTTGGCTGCGCGACTCTGTTCACCAAACATCTCCTGCAGGTGAGCCAACATTTGGCGAGCAGTCCCGATATCTTCATGTTGGCGCTGGAGCTCATCAGACATCGAGCCCAACATGTAGTATCTGGCCTTATTGTCTTCGTCAATCCATTTTTCCAGAGACGCTCTCTGTTCAGTGGATGGACGAGCTGGTAAGGTGGGAGGGTCCTGGTCCAAAACATGTGTTAACTTCTCTGAACCCAAAACAATTTTGTAGTTCCTGAGCCAATCTTTATAATTGGGTCCAGTCAGTCTATGTGTGTCTAGGATACGTGCCAGTGGGTTGGACGCAGACATTTTCCTGTAGAGAGTCAAAGATTCTAGTTAGATACTGTAATTTTGACTTGACCAATTTGTTTAGGGATTTTATTTTTAAACAAATTAGCTCCCACTATTTTCTCGGATCCCTACACTCCCTCTGTAGAGATGCGAAAATCTCCGCGATTGATGATTTCTAGTGGGTGGTGCGGTCTCACCAACTGACTCATCACCTCACCTAACAGTTATTGGTGATGGGTTAGCCAATGAGTGAACAACTCTTGTTCAATGATTCTCTAATCATGGTGCACCCAAACTTGGTCTCTAATTCATGAATCTCACCGTATCCGGAATATTGATCCACTCCTTAGTTAAGTCAGACCCACCATTTGCATAGACTGGGTTCCTAATTGGGTCTCTCACCGTATCCGGAATATTGAGCCCAACTCATCCTCCAGCCCATAGCATCCAATGCCTAATAGACATGGTTGCGTCTTCCCGGTGCAACTGAGCCACTGTATCCAGCCGAGAACAATCAACCCCGGGAAGGGCCCGCACGTCTACAATGGTGGAAGACCTCGGACTTAATCTTTTCTTAGGGAGAATTGATTCAGGTCTCATTAAACTAGACTTGGCTTAGTCATAACAATTATGACTAACCTAGTGGCATGGGTCAGCTCGGATTATTGACCACCTCAGATCAGAACTGTGTCAACAGATATGGCCAGGTAAGTGAGACCGGTGGAAGGAATATGCCGTTAACTCGCACAAGAACGCATTCAGGTCGAGTAGCTTCCAATTAAAAACCAGTCGGTCGTCTGTGCCAAACTTACCTTAGACACCAAATTGTTGAGTCAGAACCAATTGGGTTAGCCTACAATCCAGACTCTAACCTCTGAGCCTAATTAGGTCTTGCTTGATCGTGACTCGATCTTGACCCAGACTTAATCCTATTAGGCTGGTCAATTTAAGCATTGTTGATCCCATCTAACCAACTCTTGATTCGGTTTGATCAACCGCTTAGACCTAATTGAGCTACCCAAGCCCGAACCCAGTATTATGAATATGTCTTAGATCTGAAATTCTCAATTTTAGACCTAATTAATATTCCATAAACTTAATTCTTAATTAAGTTGGGTTCATAAACAAAATATGCACAATAAATCCTAGGGTTTCAGGATCTAGGGTTTTGCAGAAAGTAAGTTTTGGGTTTCTGATTAAGGACGAACACGCAGCACCCCTACACGTCATAAGAACACCCCATCGAATGGGAAGAGAGGGCCTTTAAACCCTTCTTCGTTCTTATGACCGGACGGCCAAGAGGAACGCCTTAATCAGGAACATGTAAATCTACAAAACAGTTATAGATCTATATCATATATCTCATATACAAATTTAGATCTAATCAAGGCATATTTTGCATACATCTCATGTATCAAATCATGCATGTTTTCAGATCTAAATTATCACATAATAATCTAAAAAATTAGATTTAAATTGATCTAATCAAAATAAATTCTAATCTAGACAATTATGTAGAACTATTCTACAACTAGTCTAGTCATGCATCTATCATATCTCATATGATATTTAAAATTAAATAATTTTTATTTGCTGTTTATCAGATGTTATTATAACACTTATAATATCAGAAAATAGTAAATAAGAAGATC
The DNA here is from genome assembly GCA_006176705.1 of Cocos nucifera. Classification (NCBI taxonomy): domain Eukaryota; kingdom Viridiplantae; phylum Streptophyta; class Magnoliopsida; order Arecales; family Arecaceae; genus Cocos; species Cocos nucifera. The sequence continues at coordinate 129,214 of QRFJ01002224.1, read as the reverse complement.
TAAAATATGATTTAATCAGATTAAATCAAAGACATGCAAAACTATTCTATAGAACTATTCTATTCTAGAACTAGTCATGCATATCTTCATGTTCTTAGATCCAAATCATTTAATTTTAATTTTTCTGATTTCAGATCTGATCACATCTCATGTGACATCTGAAATCACTTTATTTTCTAATTAAAATAAAATTAAAATCAGATCTAAACAATTTAGAACCATGGCTCTGATACCAGTTGAAGGGAAATCCTGATTTCCCGGTCCAGGTTCGTCCAGATCTGATTAGATCAAGAGATATATTTCAAAAATTTTCTCTTGATCTCAATCAGATCTTGATATGTTTCAGATCTGATTCTTATTATTTTAATAAATAAAATAAAATAAGATAAATTAAATCAAATTTAATTTACCTGATTTGGGTAATCCTATTACCCTGTAGATGATCCTGATTGCAGCGGAAGGTTCTGGATCTTAGCCACGCAAGCGCCTGGCCTCTACCGGTATCCACTCGGGTTGGATCTGGAGATCCTCTTCTTCTCTATCACACCTCCAAAAATCAGATCTGGATCTGATCTGGAGGATCTTCAAAACTCTTTTGAAGATCTGCAGTCGTCCTTTTGCAGCAGCGCAGCCTTCTTGCTTTTGATCGCCTTTCCTTGATCTGAATCGCACCAAACTAAGTCCAAAACACCTTTTGGACGTGGAGAGCAAGAGGAGAAGAGACTATGGCATGGAGAAGGAGGGGAGAGGCAGCCTTGGGGCGTATCTAATAGCATTCACTTTACTTAGGAATTAGGGTTGGGCGCAGGGTCTTATTTATAGACCTCTTGTGATCCAACTCCTCTTCCTCTCAACCAATCACAACCCTTTGTGAAATCAGATCTAAATCTGATTGGTTGGAATAGAGACCCCTGGATTCCTCCTTAGAGGGCGCCTAAGACCAGTCAAACTGGATTCTTAGTAGAACTCTGATTGGAATCCAAAAGGGAGGTGGAGTCCTTGTCCAACAAGGACTCCTAGGCGCCTCCTACTTGGGCTCACGCCACCCTTGGCGTGCGCCCTTCTCCTTGCCAGGTTCTGGCAGGGGGACAGGCCCCCACCAGCTCTCCAATAGGTGCATGACATGTGGTCAAAAGTCAAAGGGTCAATGGTCAACGTTTGACCAGTCAAAGGTAGACTTTTGACCAAAGTCAAAGAACAAGAAATGGCAGGTGACCAAAAATGGCAGGTAATGTCTTACAAATAAGACAACCTATTCTGACTTGGACAACCTCCAGTCAGACCATATGAAGGCCTCTGATTGAGCACAAACTCCTTTGGCTCAGTCAGGACAACTTATTTATGATAGTAAAAGAAGAACGTTAGGTTCAATCGAGTGCTAGCACGATTTCCTTGAACCTAATTGAATCTCATTCAGATCAATTGAACTAGATCAGTTCAATTGATGATCACCAGATTCAAACCCTTGTTTGTGTGACCCAGTTAGGTTCAGTTCTGTATGGTAATGGGATATGTCATGATCTCTATCATAGACATCATCGAAACTCCTTTCGATGGATCAGAACTCTTCTGATTCGAACAGCTAGAATGATCGATCATCTAAATCATTCTAATTGCTCCCAAAATCCACCAGTGACACCTAGCAGTATATGGTGGCAACCCATCAGAGCTTGAATCGCGAAGTCTCTTGGGTGCGAGCTACTTGTTGATTCAGTCGTAATCTATTGAGCCTCGATCAGATTAAAGTGATTATAGAGGTGAAACGTCGTCAAAATCCTAGTCTCTGTCAGTTATGATGTAATCATTTCAAGATTCGATCATGTGGAAGAAATCTAAATAGAAACTCTTTTTCTATATTTCACTCCTTGTGCCATGGGATTCAGGAACTTGATCTCATGATATCGACATGGCTAGCTCACTCTACCTGACCGAGGTAGAATATGATATCCCATCTTGATGCAAATAAGTTTTCTCTACAATAACATGGCTCATTCGCCAACATAACACCGTCAGGGTTCCATATGGCTAGGAAGACCGATTGAATGTGGTAGTCAAACTATAACAACCCTCGAAGGTGAACTGTCCATGCATCTCAATGTCAAAGAACACAGAACACACTACTTAGCATGCACGAGTCACCAGTCATTGACGAGAAGAGGTAGACTTCCTAATGACTACCTCGAGGTGGTCACTGCTCAGATTGCCCGGTCATTCCTCTAACGAGTATGTTTTTTCGCTTCCGGTTCTCCACACCGTAGAACTCAAACTCATCTAAAAAAGAGAATCGATAGTACACCAACCTTCCAATCAATTCACCATCTACGTAGATCCTATGTGCGGAGCCTGTTATTTGAGTTAATAATGATTGAATTCTATATGTCGTTAAAATTTTCTATACTCTTGAAAAATATGGAATTATCATTACCATTTAAACTCAAAGGATGTATCACAGACACTTAAATACAACGTGTGTGATAGAAAATAACACCATTTCATTAATTATTAGTCAAATTATATTATGCCCCTGAGAAGTGTAAATATACCAAGTGTCAATTCAATTCCTGGCTTTCTAGGTCACGATATATCTAATAGAAGCATGTAAATTCTACTCATAAACGCTCTCTTTCTTCAGGATTTCGTCAAAACAATCCTTCATTAGAGAGAAAAATTTCTTGCCTATCGAAAGAATAGCCCTTTGGAATTCTCAGCGAGGTGAGCTGAACGTTCTTCAGCCATAGTTTCTATGTATGATGATTGGGGATAAGTACCAAGCATCTTTTTAGATCTATCCCTAATAGATAACTTGGCAATCCCAGGATTAGGAGCTTTCACCCAAGTCCTTCATGGAGAAACAAATGATCACAAACCAAACTTTTACTTCCTCATGATGTGTACGATGTCTATTTCGATGTAAAGAGTATATCATCCAGGTTACAGGGAAATTAAAGATATATACACTTACTGTGACTATGTTGTCCATTTAATATAATGCAGTGTTCTTCTCCATTCCTTATGAATGCCATGTACAGTTATGATCAAACTTTATCAAAATGCATGTTCCAACTCCGAGATGCCTGCGTGTCAATCCATAAATGGATCTCTGGAAAAGCTTGTCACTCCTGCCTTGGATCTCTTCTGTTGGATGTGAATCCTTTTAAGGTTGTATCATATACACCATCTTTGATCAGGCTCATCTCATTTAAGAAAAGTTGTCTTCCTATGATCGCAGTGCACGTTGGCAGATCTCATAGTCCAAAATGGGCCAGCAATGGCAAGTAGAATTCATGATGGACCCTTGAGGCAGTTGCCACAGAAGAGAACGGTATCATCTATACAGTCAAGTATCCATAAAACATTGATGAATACCCCTTGGCAACTAGACCCGGCCTTATAAAGGTCCTCCCAAACTTTCCATACTATGCCCCTCTTCTCTTTTGACATACATTACAAACTCCATGGATTAACCTCCTTCAAGGTGAGATCAACTAATGTCCAAACATCATTGACTTCATAAGAATCATTTTGGATCTCATGGCTTCTAAATCATAGTTCTTAGAGTCGGAGTCTCTACAATCCAACATCCATATATAGTGATTGGATCTCATCATTCTCAAATCGAGTTCGATGGACAACTCATCCTGGATCCAAGAATCCATAGTAATCTATTCGGAAGGCGGGGTACCTCTATCGGATCGTCTCAATGGTATATGGGTTCACTAGGATTTGGATCTGATCATTGATCAAATTAAGAAACTTAGAATTCACATTCTGTGGTGAACTTTGCTACCTATTTGAACTTCATTCAAGTTCAACCTAGAGCAACATGTTCCTTTATCAAGAAACTTTCTTTCTAAAAAGGTTGCCTTAAGACTGACGAACATCTTTTGTTCATCAGCATGGATAGAAATAGTATTCCATTTGATCTCTTTTTGGAATACCTTATGAAAAGACATACACTTGTCCAGACCTAGGTCCCAAGTTGTTTGTAACAAAACCATTTGACATAAGTCGGGCATCTCCAAATCCCTAAAGGTGTGAAAGTACTGGCTTATCGCCTAATCCATATCCCAATATGGGTATTAATATGTTAAAACCATATGACTTACTTGAAATTCTATTAATAGATATAACAAAAGCCCGATTCAATGCATATCCCTCCCAGATAGAAATATCAAGACAATCCGCTAAATCCCATCATGGATCAGTATCATGTTCTAAACAAGTCTGATCCTCTTTTTAGACAAACACACCATTATGCTATTGGTGTTACCAGGAGGTATTCCGCGATTGGACGAAAAAATTTCATCCCTCCCTAGATAACTATAATGTAGAAACTCACACGCAGAAAGGTAATCTCACTTTCTCGACATACCAAATCGAGTTTTAATACTCTTTCAATTTATTTTTCTACTTCACTTCGAAATCAGTTTTGAATATTTCAAAAAAATCCGACTTTAATAGCTTCATCATGATAGACATATCCATGTCTGGATAGATCACCGTGAAAGTGATAAGTGGACATATCCACCTTTGGCAATTATGATCATTGGTCCACATACATCAGTATTACTAGATCTAAGAGCTCATTGGCTCTCTCACCATATTTCAAGTAAATAGATGATTCAATTTTTAACCAAGAAGACAGGACTCACTAGGTTGGAAGTAGATTCACAATCTATTTAATATTGAGGATTTCCTCCTGGATGTAAACCTGTTTATTGCTTCTATTGCTTATTTATAATAGAACCTAGCCTATAAGTGCCATCCCATGTTAGATATTCCGATTTAAAGTTATCCTAATCTTGCGTCTTGCCAGTAGAAATAGACTAACAATTAACAAGTTGTGATTAATCATAACATATGTACCAAATTGTTTTTGCAATTTCCACAGAAAAGATGGTAACACCAATTATAATGAAATTAAACAATTCGTTCTTTTATTTAAAATTTCCATAATTAATGACATGGTCCAAAGAAGGCCTACAAAAAAAATGATATTAAAAAAAAAAAAATTAGGTACTAGAAATGACAAATCACAAAAGAACAAAGTATGAGATTCCAAATACAAGTTTTAAATTTCTAAATGCTAGAGCATGGAACTGTGGTCTTCCCCATCTCCCAACCAACGTATCGAAAATTTTCGCCTTGCTTTTGCGAGAGTCTTCTAAGGCGGGACAGCTGGCAAGTCCTACAATGGATTGTCAAGATTATGGTTAAAGGTGCTACCCAGATCATCGTACAATATCCTAGTAGTAAAAAATTATAAATAAAGAAAATTGCAAGGAGTTTATCATATAGAATAAACCTTGCTATATAGTCGAGAGCAATAGGACTTGCGTTCTTTCTCTGCCTATTCCGGTCCATGGAGGTAATGTTAATTGAGATAGTTTTCTTACAGTGCCCCCACTTCCTTACAAAAGAAGCATTCGCTTAAAACTCTTATCCTAGGCTGGTCTTGTTGGGGTCTGAGCCTACACAGCTATCCTATGCATGATATACTCACCTCTTCTGCTTTCTTCTTCTATCCTTATCTTCCGTTCCCTTTTCCAAGGATACGGACGAGATATATGAACACTCCCAACTAAGATTCCACACGACTATCTTCATAGAGTGGTTGATTCCTTCTCAAAAGTTACTGAAGTAACCCCAGTTATAACGACCATGAGTAGAAGTCACAATTTTACGCTTTGACATTATATTAATAATGAGTAAGTGAAAGTGGAGATACTGACTTTGCTGCTAGTGAGTTTATTCATTAATTGCAAATCTTTTCTAAAGTTGATTGTGCAATGAAAAAAGTTGAGACCTTGCTCAAATCTCTAATCAGCCTCGATCAAGTACAAAACGTACATGATCAGATTCTAGAGGCATCAATCCCATATTACTAGTATTGAAGATGGATAAACTAATCTTGTACCATTTTCAATGTTCATTTGAATGTGGCCAAAGATCCTCCAGCACTTGGAGCATTTATGTTTGGCATAGATTCTGTCTCAAAAACTTATGACTGAACTATTGCTCATGCGGCGCCAGCATAATGTAGTGCAACCATGGTTCGAATCACTGAAGCCACTTCTGATAAAGTATCATCTAATTGTTCCACCGTTCATTGGCAGCGTGACTTCCTCAAAAGTTGCAGGATCCATGCAATACTATAATAGAATCCGTTTAAATACTATCAGGACAAATTGATATCTTCGCAACTTTCGTATTCAAGCTACCATGAAAGTTGGGTTCCCAATCAACATTACATTGTCCAACAAGTGATACGATAAGCGATTAGAAGAAGTGCCAGTGTCTGCAACAAAGAAAACGCAAAATCCTAATTAGTATTGATTTCATTAATCTATAAGTGATTTGGACTGTAATCAAAAAAGATTCTTACACCACTATTTTATATCGAAATTGGTAGCTATCTCTATGCTTCAGAGTTTGAGGAATTACCCTAATTCCCCTTAGGGGTACCTTAGAATCCACATAGACTATCACAACAAGCCCAACTTTGGTTGGCCCAATCCATGTACATCTAAGAAGTAGTTCATAAAAAACTAATTATTTCTCTAATAATTTTCATAATTCAAAATTTGGCCCCAGCCCTGATACAGTTGGCTTTGCCTTCTCAGAAACGGGTCTCATTAGGTCCAACCATAAACATGACCAAATACTGTTGGGCCATGACCAACCAGTGAAAGTGATCAGAGCCTACATACTTTGTTGGCACCACACTAACTCCACACAATTTAGAATAGATGTATCCATAGAGATTCATACTAATGAATAAATAATTCCAATCAACCTGATAAAGCACCAAAGGCCCTTGGCCTCCAATGAGAAATTATCCCTCAATAGATGATCCAATTATCATCCACTTTAAGGGAGGCTATGATCTCAGTATATCAATACACTATTTTATTTAGGACCTAATAAATTTAGAGAGATTTATTTTATAGAAGTGAGTAGCGTCAGATTAAACCAAGACTTTGTCATGATCCTCCATCTAACTAAATTAAACCAAGTCAGCTAAGAAACGCATTAATAGGCTGTCTAGGAACACCTAAATCAGTCAAACTGATTTACCTAGCTGACATGGGTTAAACTGGACTGCGAAAAAATAGTCAAGCGATTCCGATGCAAAATAAATAAATCTTATCGAAGAGATCAGCGTAAGGCTTTGATCAATGGAAAGGGTCTACTCCAGGCTTGACCTTAGAACACCTCGAGAAATGAGCTAGATAAGCGGGCTATCAATTAAAAAAAACCACGTAAGATTCTGAAAATTTAACCCTATAGAACACCAAACTGGTTTAATTAGTTTTCAATAGAATATAACCCACAACAGTATCGTGTAAACATGCGTAGTTCAAGATCAAGTCCATCTTGGATCTTGTTAAAAGAACATGGACTTGACAGAACTACAACTATTAGTTAATTGATCTAGTAGAATCTCCTGATACTATCTTAAGACAAACAATTGATTAGTTTAATCAATATCTCTAATTAAGTCTATTCTTTAATCAACCTAGGTCTAACCCAATTAATAGATCTATTCCCACTTAACTTATTCATAATTAAAACCGCAATGATGTTATGATTTTGATCTTTAAGTATCTTTATATTTATAATCATAGTATCAACTTTATATACATTTCAACTTACTTAATTTTCAAAATTAAGTTTTTGGGCTTAGGGTTGGGTTTAGGCTTTTCATAATGATTTATCAATGTTTGTAAAATATTTTTTATACAATGTTCTATCAACCGAGTTGCTTGTTAAGATTCATAATCAATATTAAGTAAAATAAACATAAAAACTACTTTAGATCTAATCTAAATAGGATGATATAAGTTAAAACAGATTTTCAATAATTAATACCAATCAATATAATCTTCCTAGATCATATCTAACACATTTTATGAGAAAGAAAATATGATAAATATATTTTAATCAAGATCAAATAAAATTTTTTTAGATCTATCTAAATAATTTATGATACAAATATTTTAGATTAGCACAATAACTAGGACAATCTAATTCACTATACAGGGTAATAAACATTACACCGACAACCTTCATGGCATGTCCGTGCAATCATAATAATATTTTATTTTTTATTTTTCTTAAAATTTTAAAATTTAATAATTAGATTATAAAATTAGAGATTTAATCTAGAAAAAAATCTAAACCATATACTATTAAAATCATGTAATATCAGAACTCTGGCACTGTGTACCATATGAAGGACCAACATCTAGGGGTTTCCATATGTAGATCATTGAAAACTTTATTCAAGATCATACAGATGAAAGATTTATAAATCAATCTAAAAATTTATTATTCCAAATAACCATGTAAATACCCAAGATCTCCAAGATCTTTTACAATGATTAAGGCATGATATTTAAATTAAAATAAAATGCAAAATAAAAAAGAAAAAGTGATTTTCAAATCAAGCCATATGAACTAACACTACATCAAATGCAGGTATGATTTATACTATCGAGATCATTACCGAGCTTGTTTAAAAATATTTAACTTACTGATCCAGCACTGAGATGAAGTTACGAGCTGACATCATGTTCCCGATCTCTAGAGTCATCCACACGAAAGCCTACAATCTTGATCTGAAGTTCGATGCAAGAAATCAGCGATAATGATGACTGAGTACTAAGTGGCTGAATCCCTTCTTCGATGGTCGATTCCATGCTTCCTTCTTAAAATTTGGACTCTCCAAAATAAGTAAGAAGAAAGATAAAGAGTTTGCTAATCTGAGAAACTCTCTCAAAAAAAACTCAAAGAGGAAGAAGAATGAACAAAATAAAACCAGTCCAATGAAGAAGACCCTCTTCTTCTTCTCTTTCTCTCACCTAGACACCTAGTTTGTGCCCATGGAACCCCCATGCCCAAGGATCTTCTTTCTCTGATTTTTGCACACCCCAAACCTCTCCTAAAGCTCTATATTCTACAAAAAAATTAGAATAAAATTCATCCAATAAATAAGAAAAAAGAAGAGTCCAAGTTAGGTCAAATTTCTAGACTAGAAATATCCAAACATGGGAAGTTGTTGGGGCGCCCAACTCTTGGGCACCTTCTCCATAATTTTTGGCATGGACCAGCAAGGTAGGGTGAAAGAAGATTATTTTTATGGAATAAAAGAAGAATTAATTAAAAGAGGGGGCAGCACTCAAGGGAAGATATTTTGGTCAACAAGGATTCTATCTCATAAAATCCTAAGCAAAACCAACTCCTCCTTTGACTTGGTCTTCCACCTAACTTCCAAATATGACTTGGAGGGAGAGAGGGGCTATGAAAATTAGGAAGAAAGAGATTTTTCATGAAAAATATCTAAAAAATAGGTATGGAGGGCATTGGGACCAAGGTGGTGCAATGAGATAGGAGTCCTAGTCACAGTAGGACTTCTATTTTGACTTGGTCAAATAAGATCTTTTAATCAACTAAAATTAAGATTAAACCAACCCAATTAAATAAGACCCTAACCCATTTAAGGACTTAATTAAATCAAATTAAATTATATTTAATTTTAATTTATTTTTTAATCAAATTTGAAAATTGGGTTAATCCAAGTCCTAGTTAGACTAGGACTAGTTCTTCCTTGTACTTGGCTTATCTAATAAACCAATTGGACTTGATTCAATCAAGTCCAAACCAAATCTAATTAAATTATATTTAATTAAACTTAATCTCAACCTATTGGCTTAATCAAATTAAGTCAATTAGCAATCCAATTGCTAATCAATCCTCCTATAACACTTGCACTAGGTTAAACACCAATTATATTGATTGTTTAATCCTAGAATGATTCTTAATCATTAATCAACCATCCGATCAGATCATAAGCTCTAATGTATGTGACCTCATAGATTCGAACCTAAGCTAGTAGAATAAAAATAAATTTTTATACCAATCGAAGTGACCATCTAGCAATGATATCCGACGGCCGGATAGGTCGAATGTGTAGAACACCATCCTTAGAACCCATGCGGATATAGTTTTCATATAATTCATCCCCTTGACCACAATGCTTGTAGGACACCTCAGAGTTCAACTGTCAACTTTGATCAGGTTGTCCACATTATATTTCAAAATATCAAATCCATCTGATGGATTACCCTGGCCAAGATTTTGCTATATTGAAATACAGTGATACATTCTTCTCCAACTCTTAGAGTGGTCAATTTCATCTTGATCTCACTTCGACTTTCGCAAGTACTTGACTATGCCAAGAAGCCTTTCGATGCTGAATTAGAAATTCAGTTAGTCCGATACCAAAGCACAATGAGTTGCTTACAAGTCACTGAGGTGATCTCAGGTCTAAGGGATACTTATACCGATATCCCATCAGAGGCATTCTGGATAGCAGAATGCTCTAGAGTAGGTCATGTTCAATGACGATGTACCAATACATCTCACCTGTATGCCATATCAATGTCTCTATACACCTTAGTTAAGAGGACAACCAACCTATATGGCATATAATAACCTATGCTCAATAGACGCTATCATCCTAATTAACAGCCTAGCATTTGATCGTGAACAAATTTAAGGACTAATCGATAAATCCTTTTTTTATCGAAACTAAATAGTTCTAAGGACTTCATCACAACAGTGGAGTTCATTAGAAGATGTAAACTTCTGATGAAAAAGGATACCAAAATATTTTTCATTAATGAATAAATCAATTACAATATCTCAATCGTCAACAGGCTAACGATTGGCATTGGAACATAATTCCCAATAACTCCCACTTATTCTAAAGCCACTCAGCACAGTATCTAATACCCATTTTTGACTTATGATTGTCGAACTTCTTGATTGCCAGGGCTTTAATAAAGAGGTCGGCTAGGTTCTTCTTTTCATCGATCTTCTGAAGGTCGACGTCACCATGATCCACGATCTCACAGACCAAATGGAAGGAGCGCAGAATGTGCTTTGTTTGCTAGTGTGCCTTCGGTTCCTTTGCTTGAGTTATGGCGCTAGTGCTGTCGTAGTAAAGCAGGACTGGACCATCAATGGAGGATGCTACTCCAAGCTTGATAATGAACTTCCTCAGCCACATAACTTTCTTTGCTGCATCTAATGCTGCCATGTACTCTACTTCGTAAATAGAGTCAGCCACTATATACTGCTTGGAACTTTTTCTGTAGATGGCTCCATCATTTAGAGTAAAGATATACCCCAACATACTTTTACTATCATCATGATCAGATTGAAAGTTGGAGTCTGTAAACCCCACAAGCTTCAAATCTAACTCAACATAAATCAACCATTGGTCCTTAGTATTTCTCAAAAACATAAGGATGGTTTTAACCACCTTCCAATAATTTTTTTCAGGGTCAGACTGGTATCTACTCACTACTTCTAGTAAGTATGCCACGCCTGATCTCGTACATGTCATTACATACATAATAGATCTCACTGCCAAAGTATATGAAATTCTACTCATACGCTCTCTCTTCAGTAGTTGTCGGACAATCCTTCTTAGAGAGAGAAATTTCTTGATCTATCAAAAGATAGCTTTTTTTGGAATTCTCCATGCTAAACCACTTCAGCACAGTTTATATGTACGTGGATTGGGACATACCGAGCATCCTTTTAAATCTATCCCTATAGATCTTCATCCCTAAGATGTAGAATGCTTCACCCAAGTCCTTCATAGAGAACTATAATGACAACTAGACTTTTATTCCTTGTAGTATGGGGATGTCATTCCCGATTAAGAGAATGTCATCCATGTACAAAATAAGGAATACCACTGTTGGACCATTTGCCCATTTGTAAATACAGGGTTCTTCTTCATTCTTAATGAAGCCATACGTTTTGATCACTTTATCAAAATGAATGTTTCAACTCTAAGATGCCTGCTTCAATCCATAAATGGATCTCTGAAACTTGCACACCTTGGACTCATCTGTGGATGTGAACCCTTCAGGTTGTATCATATATACCTCTTCGGTCAGCTCTTCATTTAGGAAAGCTATCTTCACGTCCATCTGTCAGATCTCATAGTCTAGTAATGGCAAGCATGATCCAAATGGACTTAAGCATTGCCACAGGAGAGAACATCTCATCATAATCAATACCATAATGTTGACGATATCCCTTGGCAACCAGATGGACCTTATAGGTCTCCACCTTTCCATCTGCGTCCCTCTTTCTTTTGAAGACCCATTTACATCCAATGGATTTAACCCCTTCAGGTGGGTCAACTGATGTCCATACATCATTGACCTTCATGAAATCCATTTCGGATCTCATGGCTTCTAGCCATTTCTCATAGTCGAATCTCTGCATTGCATCCATATAAGTGATCGGATCCTCATCGTTCTCATCGAGTTCGATGGAATCACCATCCTGGACCAAAAATCCATAATATCTATCCGGATGGTGAGGTACTCTACCGGATTGCCTTAATGGTGTAGGTTTACTAGGCTTTGGATTTGATCTGATCAAATCCAACTTAGGTTCAATATTCTATGTCGGACTTTCTACCTGTTGAACTTCATTAAGTTCAACCTTAGAGGCAATAGTTCCTTCATCAAAAAACTTCTTTTCCAAAAAGGTTGCCTTAAGGCTATGAACACCTTTTGTTCTTCAGCATGGTAAAAGTAGTATTCTTTGATCTCTTTTAGGTACCTTTTGAATGTATACTTGTCAGACCTAGGTCCAAGTTTGTCTGTAACTAATCATTTGACATAAGCCGGGCACCTCCAAATCCTAAGATATGAAAGTACTGGATTACGCCCTATCCATATCTCATATGGGATTTTAACTACAGACTTACTTGAAATCCTATTTAATAGATAACAAGTCGATATGAGTGCATATCCCCAGAACAATATCGACAAGCTGGCAAATCCCATCATGGATCAGACCATGTCTAACAGAATTCGATTTCTCCTTTCAGACACACCATTATGCTGTGGTATTCCAGGAGGACTCCATTGGGAGAGAATTTCATTCTCTCCTAGATATGTGAGAAACTCACTAAAAATATATTCTCCTTCTCGATCAGACCGAAGAATTTTAATACTCTTTCTAGTTTATTTTTCTACTTCACTTCGAAATCATTTGAATATTTCAAAAGAATCTAACTTATGTTTCATCAGATAGACATATCCATATCTGGATAGATCATCTGTGAAAGTGATGAAGTAGACATATCCACCTTTGGCACTTATGCTCATTGGTCCACATACATCAATATGTACTAGACCTAAGAGCTCATTGGCTCTGTCATCTTTTTCAGTAAAAGGTGACTTGGTCATTTTACCAAGAAGACAAGACTCACAGGTTGGAAGTGATTCACAGTCATTAACTTCGAGGATTTCCTCTTGGGTCAATCTATTTATCCTGTTCTTGTTTATATGACTTAGCGTATAGTGCCATAAGTAGATATCTGATACAATATCTAATCTAGGGTGCTTGCCAATAGAATAGACTACGTTAACAAATTGTGATAACATATATACAGCATTGTTCAATTATCCATAGAAAGCAGTAACACCATTCATAATGACATTACAAACTCGTTTCTTTATTGAAATTTCATAATTGTTCATGACCAAAAGGCCTACAGAAATGATATTTAAAAAGAAACTAGGATAGAAATGATAATCACTAAGAATAATGGTATGAGATTCAAATATAAGTTTCAAAATTTCTAAAGCTAGAATTGGAACTAGTCTTCCATCTCCAACGTTCAGGAATCTCTCATCTTGCTTGAATCTTCTACTAACCTACAACCCCTGCAATGAATTACAAATATGGTAAGGGCTACCGGTATGCAATACCTAATCAGTAATATCACAAATAGAGAAATTATAAGGAGTTATCATATAAATATCTTGCCCAGTAATAGCTTGCTTCTTTCTCTACCTATTCAAATTCAGGAAGGCAATGTACTGAGGATAGTTCCTCTTCCAGTGCCCCGCTTCTTACAAAAGAAGCATTCGGCTTAACACTTATTGGGCTTGGTCTTTGGGGTCTGAGCCTGCATAGGTGTCCTAGCATGAACATGCACCTTCTTGGCTTTCTTCTTCTTATTCTTCTTCCCTTTTTCAAAGGATCGAGAACCAAAAGATGAACCTCCCACTAAGTTCATCAACTCTTTATGGAGTTGGTGATCCTTCTCAAAGTTCTGAAGTAACCCCAATAAGCCATGGTAGTTTACTTTAGACTTTGTCATTTTGTAATGAGTAAGAAAAGAAAGATAGGACTTTGGTAGTGAGTTCAGTATTGCATCTTTCCCAAGTTGTTCATGCAAGAAAAAGCTGAGTTTGCTTAAGTGCTCTATCAACTCAATCATATACAGTACATGCTCAGTAATAGAGGCTCCATCCTGCATTCTAACATTGAAGATGATGTAACTAGTCTTGTGCCTCTCAACATCATCAAGTTTGCCCAAAGAATCCTCCAACACTTAGAGCATTTTATTTGGCTGAGCTATCTCAAACCTATGATTGAACTCGTCACTCATCGCAGCCAGCATAATGCAGTACATCGTGGTTCGATCACTTAGCCACTTTTGATAAGTATCTCTAACTGTTCCACGTGCATTGGCAGCTGGCTCCTTAGGTGCAGGATCTGTCAGCACATATAGGATCCATTCATACTCCAGGACAATCTTCATTTTTCAGTACCAACTACCGAAGTTGGGTCCCACCAACTTATCATTGTCCAACAATGATCAAAGCGATAGGAAAGTGGCCATGTCTGCATAAAGAAAAATCAAAATCTAATTAGTAATTGATTCATTAAACCTAAAGATTTGGACTTTAATCAAAAAGTTTCTCTCACTATTTTATTCGAATTGGTAGTCTCTACCTCCAATTTGAGGAATTATCCTAATTTCTTAGTGGGTACTAGAATCCACATAGACTGTACACAAGCCCAACTTTGGTTGGCCCATCCATGTACATCTAAGGATAGGTTCATAACCAATTATTTTTCTAAATAATTTTTAGTAATTAAATTTTGCCCCAGGCCCTGATCAGTGAAGGAAATATTCTGATTTCTCTGGTCTGGTTCATTCAGATCTAATTGGATCAAGAGAGATATTTCAAAAATTTTTCTTATGAATCCAGATCAAATCTGAGATATTTTTGATCTAATTTTATAGATCTAATAAATAAAAATAAAAATAAATTAAATTACATCTAATTTAATTTATATCTTGATGTTGGGTAATTCGATTATCGTTTGATGATCCTGCTGATTTCCTGAGGTTCTGGATATAGCCACGCAAGCATCTGGTCTCTATCGATATCCACTTGGACTGAATCTAGAGATCTTCTCCTTCTTTATCACCTCTTCAAATATCAGATCTGGATCAAATTTGAAGAATCTTTAAAACTTCTTTTGAAGATCTGGAATCATCTCTTGCTGTAGTGTTGCCTTCTTCCTTTCTCGTCACCTTTCTCTTGCCTGGATTGCACCAAACTAGAGCCCAAATCTCCTTGGGCATGAAGAGGAGAGAGAGGACCAAAAGATGGCATGGAGAAGGGAGAGGGGCAGCCTTGGGGCATGGGCTAAGAGAGAACTTCTTGAAAGCTAGGTGCAGATAGGATTTATATTGATCCTACTGCGCCATGCAATGCCACATCATCTCGGCCAATCATGTCACTTCATGCAATCAGATCTAAATTTGATTGGTGGGATGACATCACCTGATCCAATCATATGAGAACCCACTCAAATCATCCTTAGGTGGCACCAGAACTGGTCAAAGCTGAGTCTTAGGTGCCTACCTATGTTGATTCTAAGAAGCAACCTGGAGTCCCATCCATATGGGACTCCAGGCATCCCTATCTCATATGAAACAACTAGTGTAAACATGCTTTCATCATATCTCATATGAACCAAAATTAAATAATTTTATTTTTTATTTTTTAGATCTTATTATAATAATTATAACATCAAAATGTAGTAAATAAATAGATCTAAAATCATAACTTAATTAAATAAAATTATGATCATGCAAGACTATATGTAGAATAGTCCTATTTAACTAGTCATGCATGTTTTTAAACTTAGATCTAAATTATTTAATTTTATTTTTTTTTGATTTTAGATCTAATCACATCTCATGTGACATCTGATATCTTTGATTTATTAGATCAAAAATAAATTTAAATTAAATCTAAATAATTTTTAGAACCTTGCTCTGATACCAGTTGAAGGAGAAATTCTAATTTTTCGGGTCAGGTTCATTCAGATATGATTGGATCAAGAGAGATATTTCAAAAATTTCTCTTAGGACTCTAGATTAGATCTAAGATATTTTTGATCTAATTTTATAAATCTAATAAATAAAAATAAAAATAAATTAAATTAAATTTGACTTAATTTAAACCTTGATGTTGGGTAATCAGATTATCTTTTGATGATCTTGCTGATTGCCTGAGGTTCTGGATCTAGCCATACAAGCACCTGACCTCTGCTGGTATCCACTAGATTGGATCTAGAGATCTTCCCCTTCTTTATCATCTCTCCAAATATCAGATCTAGATCTGATTTGGAGGATCTTCAAAATTCTTTTTGAAGATCTAGAATCATCTCTTGCAACAGTGTCGCCTTCTTCCTTTCTCGTCACCTTTCTCTTGCTTGGATCGCACCAAACTGGAGTCCAAATCTCCTTGGGCATGAAGAGGAAAGAGAGGACCAGAAGATGGCATGGAGGAGAGAGAGGAGAATTCTTGGGGTGTGGGCTAAGAGAGAACTTCTTGAAAGCTAGGTGCAGATAGGGTTTATATAGACCCTGCTGCGCCATGCAGTGCCACATCATCCATGCCAATCATGTCATTTCGTACAATCAGATCTAAATTTAATTGGTGGGATGATATCACCTGATCCAATCAGATGAGAGCCCCCTCAAATCATCCTTAGGTGGCACCCGAACTGGTCAAAGTTGAGTCTTAGGTGCCTACCTAAGTTGATTCCAAGAAGCAACCTAGAGTCCCACCCGTATGGGACTCCAGGCATCCTTATCCATGGGCGCACACCTCCCTAGGCATGCACCCCCTCCTTTCCAATTTCTAACAAGGGGACAAGCCCCTATTTGCTCTCATATGGGTGCATGACATATGGGCAGATGTCTATGTGTCAAAGGTCAACGTTTAACCAAAGTCAAAAGACAAGAATTAGCAAGTGATGGAAATTGGCAGGTGTTGTCTCCAATTTATCTCATAAATCAAGACAATCCTTTTCTAACTTGGACAAACTTCAATCAGACCATGTAAAGGTACCCGAGTGATCACAAACATATTTGGCTCAGTCGAGATAACTTTTAATGATAATAGAAGGAGAATATTAGGCTCAATCGTGTGCTAGCATGATTTTCTTGAACCTAATTGAATCTATTTCAAATCAATTGAATTGGATTAGTCCAATTGATGATATCCAGATCCAAACCTTTGTTTGTATGACCTAGTTAGATTTAGTTCTATATGATAATGGGATATATCATGATCTCTGTCATCATCATCATCGAAATATCTTTCGATGGATCAGAACTCTTCTGATTCAGACAACTAGAATGATTGATCATCTAAATCATTCTAATTGCTTCCAAAGTCCACTAGTGACACCTAGCAGTATATGGTGGCAACCCATCAAAATTGAAAATGAACCTCTTGGTACAGCTACCTGTGTGATTAAGTTCTTCTATCTTTAGCCCCTATCAAATTAGGGTTAAGGTGAACTCGTCAAACCCTAATTTCTATCATGTGATTTAAGCATTCGATTCAAGTCCGATGTGAAAATCTTAATAAAAACTCTTTCTATTATTTCACTCTACCATGGCCATGGGCTTATGAACTTGATTCTCATGATTATCATCGGACTGCTCCTCATCCACCGAGGTAGATAGATTTTCTCTTGGTGCAATCCAATTTCTATAATGAACATGCTATAGCCAACATACACCTTAGGGTTCCGAATGGCTAGGAGACCGAGTCATGGTATAGTAAAACTATAACACCCTCAAGGTGAACTACTGATGCACCTCAGATCAAAAAACCAGACACACCACTGCAGCTTCAAGTCAGTTGTCGATGAGAAGGTAGATTTTCTTATGACTGCTTGAGGTGGTCACGCTCAGTGCCCTCGATCTCTAACGAGTACCTGTACTCTTGCTCCGGTGTTTCTACATCGTAGACTTAAGACTCATCTACTATAAAGAAGCGATTGTACACCAACCTTCTGGATCAATCACCATCCTCATTATGATCCTAGGATCGGAAGCATTTTATGAGTTAACAACGAAAATTATGTCTTAAATTTTCAACTCTTGAAAATATGAATTATCATTACCATTAACTCAAGTGATGTATCATGGACAATAAATACACAGTTATGATAGAAAAATAACTCATTTTTTTATTTATAGTCAAAATTTTAATTTTGCCCCTAGAAGTGTTTTACAAGTGTCAACCAATTTTGGCTTCTAGGGCATACAAATCTAATAATTAGTTGGCTTTGGCCTTCTCAGAAAAGGGTCCAGTTAGGTTCAACCACTAACATGACCATACTTGGCCCATCCAACCAATGAATGATCAGGCCCAACTTTGGTTGGTTGGCCCACCTGACCATCATTTAGAAAGATGTATCCAAGAGATCATATAATGAATGATAATTCCATCAACCGACAAGCACCAGGCCTTTGGGCCTCCAATGATTATCCAACTGATGGACCCATTATCATCCACTTTAATATGAGGCTATGATCTAGTTATCATATAACTATTTCATTTTAGGGACCTAATAATTTTAGAAAATTTATTTATAGAAGTGAGTAGATCAGATTAACCAGCTTGTCATGATCCTCCCACTAACTTCACCAAGTCAGCTTAAGGGAGACCATTAATAGACTGATCTAGGAGTGCCTAAATTAGTCAAACTGATTTACCTAGCTGATATGGGTTAGCTCGAATAGTCAAACGATCCGATTAAAACATAATCTCACCAAGAGATCAGATTTATTCGATCAGTGGAAGGGTCTACCAGACTTGCCTTAGATACCATCAGAAATGACAAGATAAGTGGACTGCCAATTAAAAGCCACTGGTCTGGTTTACCTTAGACACTAATTGGTTTAATTAGTTTGAATTAGATCAACCAAATAGTTTATGCTAGACCGCATAGCCAAGAATCAAGTCCATCTTGGGTCGTGTTAAAGACATGAACTTGATCAACTACAACTACTGTAATTGATCTAGAGAATCCTTGACCTAATCTATGACAACAATTGATTAGATTTACTCAATTCTCTAATTAAGTTTACTCTTTAATCTAACCCTAGGTTAACCTAATTAATGGATCTAATCCCCACTAATCCATTTAACCTAATATGTTATGATTTGTGTCTTAGGATCTTCAATTCACAATCCTAGATCCTAATCAATCAACTTCTTAATTCTTAATTAAGTTTTGGGCTGAGAGTTGGGGTTCGGCTTTTTGAAAATAATTTTCATGTTTGTAAAATATTTTTACAGCATGGTTCTATCAACCAAGTTGCATGTTTGATTCATAATCAATATGCAAGTAAAATAAACATAAAACTACTTTAGATCTAATCAAAACATGTTCATGTAATTAAAATAGTTACAATAATAATCAATCATAAATCTCCCTAGATCAAATCCAACATATTTATGATGATTGAAATTAGATTAAAATACTTTTAATTAGATCATAAAATCTCTTAGATTCAATCTAAAATTTTATGATTAATATTTTAGATGAGCACGTACTAGGATAACCTATTCACTGTAAGGGGTAAACCTTACAGCAGGACAGCCATATGGCAGTCCATGCAATCTAATATATATATATATATATATATATTAATTTTAGATTTAATAATTAGATTATAAATTAGATCTAATCTAAGAAATAATCTAGATATATACAAAAGTCATATAATAAGAATCTAGGCTCTAATACCAATTAAAGAAATTAGATCTAGGATTTCATAGATAGATCTTGAAACTTTTCAAGTTCTTGCAGCGAAAGACTTAAATAAATCTAAAATTTATTTAAATAACCATGTAAATACCTAGATCTCATATTTATTACATGATTAAGATATGATATTAAATAAAAAATTAAAGTCAAATAAGAAAGAAAAAGGTTGATCAAATCAATCTAGATCTAAACTACATCAAATATAGGTTATAGATCAGATCTATTACCTGAGCAAGTTTAGACATTCTAACTTGCTGATCCAGACTTAAGAATGAAATCATGAGTCGTACACATATCCGGCCTCTAGGAGTCATTCATATGAGCCTATGATCTCTGATCTAAAGTCTGATGCAGGAAATCGGCACAGCATGCTAGTACTATGCTGATCCTTCTTCGATGGTCGATTCGAAAAATTTGGACTCTCCAAAATATGAGAAGAAAGATGAGAGTTTACTGACCTAAGACTCTCTTAAAAAAACTCAAAAGAAAGGAGGAGAGATTGAAAATAATACAGCCGTAGAAGAAGACCCTCTTGTTCTTCTCTTTTCTCTCACCTAGATACCTAGTTTGGTGCCTATAGAAACCCCATGCCCAAGGATCCTCTTCCTATGATTTTTGCACACCCCAAACATTTTTCAAAGATCTATATTTTATGAAAAAATTATAATAAAATTCATCCAATAAATAGGAAAAAAGAAGAGTCTAAGTTAGGTCAAATTTTTAGACTAGGAATATCCAAACATGAGAAGTTGTTGGAGCGCCCAACTCTTGGGTGCCTCCTCCATAATTTTTGGCATGGACCAGCAAGGAATGGTGCACAAAAAAGAAGATTATTTTCATAGAATAGGAGAAGAATTAATTAAAAGTGGGGGTGGCACTCAAGGGAAGATGTTTTGGACAACAAGGATTCTATCTCATAGAATCCTAAGCAAAACCAATTCCTCCTTTGACTTGGTCTTCCACCTAACTTCCAAATATGACTTGGATGGAGAGAGGGGACATAAAAATTAGGAAGAAATAGATTTTTCATGAAAAATACCTAAAAATTAGGTATGGAGGGCGTTAGGACCAAGGTGGTGCAAGGAGATAGGGAGTCCTAGTCACACTAGGACTCCTATTTTGACTTGGTCAAACAAGATTTTTTAACCAAATAAAATCAAGATTAAACCAACCCAATTAAATAAGGCCCTGATCTATTTAAGAACTTAATTAAATCAAACTAAATCATATTTAATTTTAATTTAGTTTTTAGTCAAATAAAAAATTAGGTTAATTCGAGTCCTAGTTAGACTAGGACTAGTTCTTCCTTGCACTTGGCTTATCCAAGAAACCAATTAGACTTGATCCAATCAAGCCCAAAATAAATCTAATTAAATTATATTTAATTAGATTTAATCTCAACCTATTGGCTTAATCAAATTAAGTCAATTAGCAATCCAATTGCTAATCGATCCTCCTACAATAATTGCACTGGTTAAACACCAATCATATTGATTGTTTAACTCTAGAACGATTCTTAATCATTGATCAACCATCTGATCAAATCGTAAGCTCTAATATGTGTGACCTTATAGGTCCAAATCTAAGTCAATAGCATAGGAATAAATTTCTGTATCAATCGAAGTGACCATTTTAGGTCGAAGGTGTAGAACACCATCCTTAGAACCCATGTGGATATAGTTTTCCTATAATTCATCCCCTTGACCACAATGCTCGTAGGACTCCTTAGAGTTCAACTATCAACTTTGATCAAGTTGTTCACATTGTATTTCAAAATATCAAATTCATCTGATGGATTATCCTGGCCAAGGTTTTGATATATTGAAATATAGTGATACATTTCTCTCCAACTCTTGGAGTGGTCAATTCCATCTTGATCACACTCCGACTTTGCAAGTACTTGACTGTGCTCAGAAGCCTTTCATTACTGAATTAGAACTTTAGTTAGTCCTATACTAAAGCACAGTGAGTTGTCTATAAGTTGCTGAGGTAATCTCAGATCTAAGGGATACTTATACCTATATCCCATCAGAGACATTCTCGACAGCAGAATGCTCTGAAGTTGGTCATGTTCAATGACGATATACCCATACATCTCACCTGTATGCCATACTAGTGTCTCCATATAACTTATTTAAGAGGACAACCAACCTATATGGCATATAGTGATCTATGCTTGATTGACGCTGTCGTCCTAATTAACAACCTATCATTTGGTTGTGAATAAATTTAAGGACTAATCGATAAATCCTCTCTTTATCGAAACTAAATAGTCCTAAGGACTTCATCACAACAATGGAGTTCATTAGAAAATATAAACTTATGATGAAAAAAGATGTCAAAATATTTTTCATTAATTAATAAATCAATTACAATATCTCAACCATCAATAGGCTGATCATTAGCTTTGGGACATAATTCCCAACAATTTCTTCATGCACTTCCCATAATACGGAGTTGGCCTCTGAAGGTCAGAGACATCTCAAGAGTGGTAGAGAATACGATCTTTTATACAGCTTGCCTTCATACAGAACATATCAAAAAGCTTGATTTCTGAGTTTTTGAGCTTCTTTCAGATAGTGAGGGAGAGCTCCATCCTTGAGGTAGGCAACTAGCGGGTCGATCCAGCTAGGTTCATGCTCAACATGCATAACAGGCTGTGACTCTTCTGAGCTTGGGC
Source organism: Cocos nucifera (assembly GCA_006176705.1). Lineage (NCBI taxonomy): Eukaryota > Viridiplantae > Streptophyta > Magnoliopsida > Arecales > Arecaceae > Cocos > Cocos nucifera. The sequence goes on along the minus strand of QRFJ01002224.1, from coordinate 106,554 downwards.
ACTTTAGGATTTCAAAAAATACTTCTTTGGATAGTTCGACCAAGGCTGAAGTGGCCAATTTAGAGAGAAGGTCGGCTCTTATATTCTCTACCCTTAGAATCTGTTGAATACTAAAACTTTTGAAGGCCTGAGTCAAGTTTTTCACTTTCTCAAGGTATTTTATCATGCTTTCCTCCTGAGCTTCATAACTACCACTGACCTGTCCGACCATCAGTTAGGAATCACTGTAGACTTGGAGCCGGTCTGCTGCTAACTCTCACTATTTTTAACCCAATGATCAAAGATTCATATTCGGCCCCATTATTAGTTTCTAGAAATTCAAAACATAGTGCATATTCGGTGATGACACCTTTTGGATTAACCAAGATCAACCCTGCGCCTGCTCTAGAAGCATTGGACAAGCCATCTGCATATAGGGCCCAAAAAGCTTCAAGGAGGTCAGCCCTCTCTTCAAGAGAGCCCGACTGTAACCATGGAACACTGGTTTCATCTTGTTCAAGCTCGGCTTCATCTGGGATGGTGCATTCCACCACAAAATTTGCTAAAATTTGGGCTTTGATCGACGGCCGAGGTTGATAGTTGATGTCAAATTCTGTAAGCTTGATCGCCCATTTTGCAATTCTTTCGGAGGCATCTGCTTGATGAAGGACTGCCTTAATTGGCTGATCCATGAGAAGCATTATGGAGTGTCCCTGAAAGTAAGGTTAGAGTCCTAGTAATTAGAAGAGCTTAAGTCAGTTTTTCTAATTTAGAGTACCTGATCTCTACATCCCTCAGGACCTGGCTTATATAGTAGATCGACCATTGTACTTTTATTTCCTCCTTGACCAGGACTTCTGCCAGGGCTACTAGGGAGACTGCTAGGTATAAGAATAATTCCTCTTCGGGCTTAGGCTTTGCCAGCAATGGAGGTGAGTCGAGGTAGTTTTTAAGCTCCTTGAACATCTATTGGCATTCTGTCATCCAGTAGAAGTTCTTTGGATGCTTAAGAGCTTGAAAGAAGGGCATGCATCACTCAACCGATCTCGAGATAAAGCTATTTAGAGATTCCACTTTTTCAGTCAGGCGTTGAACTTCTTTAATTATTTTTAGAGTAGTCATCTTCTGAATAGCTTAAATTTTTTCTAGATTTGCTTCAATCCCATGCCCCGATACCATGAATTTCAAAAACTTCCCCGAGGTCACTCCGAAGGCATACTTGGTCGGGTTTAGCTTCATCTTATACTTCTTAAGTGCACTAAAGGTCTCAATGAGGTTGGTGATATGGTTCATTGAAGCTCGACTTTTGACGAGCATATCGTCCACATACACCTCCATGTTGCGGTCGATCTGCTCCTCGAAGATTTTGTTGATCAGACGCTGGTACGTTGCCTTTACATTTTTTAGTCTAAAAGGCATAACCCTGTAACAGTAAAGACCACAGTCAATAACAAAAGTGATTTTCTCCTCATTCTCTAGTGCCATTCGGATTTAGTTATAGCCAAAAAAAGCATCCATGAAGGTGAAGAATTCATGGCCTGAGCTTGCATCCACCAACTGGTCAATCCTAGGTAGGGGATAGCAATCTTTTGGGCAACCTTTGTTCATCTTCTTGAATTCTATACACATCCTCCACTTGTTGTTCGTCTTTTTGACAAGCACCATGTTCGAGACCCAGTTGGGGTAGTTAACTTCTCGGATGAATCCATCCTTGAGGAGCTTGTCGACTTCTTCCATAATTGCTTTCTACCACTCCAGAGTATGGTTGTGCATCTTTTTTTTTACTGGCTGACACCTAGGATCAGTAGTCAGCCGATGTTCCATGACCTCGACATCAATTTTTGGCATATCTATTGGGACCCAGGCGAAGACATCTACATTCTTTCGAAGGAAGGAGATGAGTTGCTCTTGAACCTCATCCCCCAAGTTGGAACCGATCTGCACAATGTGTTCTACATTCCCATCATCTAAGGACATGGCTATAAGGTCTTTCATAGGCTCACCTCGCTCCTTCGTGAGGTCATCACGGACATCCAGCCCATCAACAGGGCAAAGGTTGGGCTGGGTGTCTTTTTGTAGGGCAATGGAGTAATAGTGCCTTGCCAAGGCCTGGTCTACCCTAATCTCTCCAATTTCATAGCTCGTTGAAAACTTCATCTTTAAGTAATAGGTTGATACCATAGTTCAGAGTGCATTCAAATCAGATCGGCCAAAAATAGCATTATAAGCATATGGAACTTTTATGACTAGAAAATCGACTTGCGCTCTGGCCAACTTCGGGCATTACCCTACAGCCACAGTCAGAGTTATTATGCCCTCAACTGGCATGGCATCATCAGTGAAGCCTACCAATGGAGAGTTCATAGATCCCAAGTGATTATTAGATAAAGACATTTTTAATAAAGCATTATAAAATAAAACATCAGCAGAGCTTTCATTATCTATCAGAATGCAGTGCATATCATAGTCAGCAATGTTTAAAGAGATTACAACCATGTCATTATGTGGGAATTGAACTCCTTGGGCATCTTCATTGGTGAAAGCAATGGGCTCCTTAGTTCTCTGCCTCTTTTTGGGTTCTGCTAATCCGCTAGCCTTCCCTCACCAAAGTCCCATAAAGATGGTGTTGATGATGCCGAGGGGTGGTCGGTTTGCTTGCTGCTCCTCCCTTGGTGGTTTCGATTGCGGCAATACCCTTGGTTGATCTTTCTGCCCTTCAGACTGACATTGTAGAAATCAATCGAGCTTGCCTCACCTGATGAGCTCCTCGATCTCATTTTAGAGCTGAATGCATTCTTTAGTATCATGATCATGGTTATAATGATAGAGACAGAGCTTGTTTGGATTGCATCTGTCAGGATGGGAGTGCATCCTTTTCGGCCTTAGTAGCTGCTCCTTAATCTCAATCAATACTTGAATTTTTGGAGCATTGAGAGGGGCATAGTTGTGGAACCTTCGGAGGGGGGAGCCCCACCGAGCCTTTCTATCAGAGCTTCCTTGCTTTCGAGCCCGAGGAGGAGTTTGAGCTCGCATGCACTCAGGGTGAGTTTGGGAGCACGGTCAAGCTTCACTCAACTTTCCTTTCTCAATGGGCCTGCCCAGCTCGTCCATTCATCATTCTCCAGTGACTTCATTATCCTTGGCCTAGAAGGCTTCTTTCGTCTGGGTGTACCCTTTAGTTAGAGCCAGCATGTCGGCAAAATCCCTAGGATACTTCTTCTTCAGGAAAAATAGTAGATTATTCTTCTGAAGGCCATCCTTTAGCATGGCCATTGCAATAGATTGGTGCAGATTTTGGACCTCCAGTGCAGCAGCATTGAAATGGTTGACATAAGCTCGGATGAATTCTTCCTCTTACTGCTTGATGTTAATGAGGGATTCCAAGCCTCACCTGGGACATCGACTACTCACAAAATGAGCTGCAAACTGATGGCTCATTTAATCAAAAGAGAAGATGTTATTTAGCTTGAAGGTCGAGATCCAATTCCTGGCTGTCCCTTTCAAAGTAGATGGGAAAGCTTGGCACAAGATGGCATCGGATGCGCCATGGAATAACATTATTATCCAAAAGACCTCCAGATGTCAACCAGATTAGAGATCCCATCGTAGCTCTCGAATCGGGGGAGCTTGAAGTTCAATGGGATCGGTTCCTGCATGATGCGGTGAGAAAAAGAAGGATCGATATAGATGTCATTACCATGGGAGGGAGGAGCATAGTGGAGTTCTTCGATCTGCCAGTTCATCTCTTATAGTTTCTAATCTAGATCCTCTCGATCATGGATCTCCAAGATCTTTTGACTGAATGAGGGCAAAGTCCCCCCAGGGATAGAGTCATGATTAGAGCATGGTCTCTCAGTCCTCTGCTTTCCCCTTTCAGAGGTTACCGACCAACTAGCCTAAGTCGACTGCCCCCAGATTGGATCACGGAATTTTGAAGAAGCCTGTTTTGACTGAATCGACATCGGAGGCTACTGTTATCGCATGATCTACACCACTTTCGTGAGGTCGCGAACCTACTGTACTAGCAGGTTGAACTGCTCCGTGTCTACCATTGCTATAAGTGGAGCTTAAGTTGCTGGAGAAGAAGCAGGGGTGGGCAGATCTGGTTGGGATCTGGCCATAGAGGCCATCGATCGTTGGATTGAAGCCTTCCTGAAAGGCATCCTTTTTAGAAAGGAGAACTTTGGAGGAGAAGAAGGGAGATCTTTATGGAGCACTCATTTTAGAACAAAGAAATCTTAAAAGACAAAGTTTCGATCCTTCCTCTAGTGCCAATCCTGTTGGTATGAAATTTGATTATCGTTGAAGGAGCACTGAAGTTGAAGAAGATGAGGTCGCTGCTGGTGACTTGCAAAACAAGTCTCATCCAGAGCCTTGGGGGTGGCTCCGGCAAGATCCTCTAACGATCAAGTCAGCTCTTTTGGTCAATAGGAATGAAGTGCTCAGTAGAGAAAGTTGTAAAGTATTGAGAAGGAGAAGAGAGCCCAAAGAAAATGTATCTAGAGGATCTCTTTTATAAATGAAGTCTATAATAAACTGATAGTGACAGCTGTAACCATCCGATAGTGGGTCGCTCGGAGCCATGTAGAGTTTGTTATGGTGGATAGTGTCTATTGTCATGACGTGCCAGTTCGTTGACATTTAATAGTCAAAGTTTGAAGGAGTAGTCATTAGTTGGTGACAAATCTTTAAGGAACCAAGGGAGCTTGAGCTCCTCTTAAGCGGTCTATGGGTGAGTTGATTCATGCTGTGTAGAACCAAATTCATGCGGAAACCTTCCTGGGCGACTGCAAAAAGTTCAGCTAGGAGGAGTCTGAAAGGAATTTGACTGCTGGAGGAGTCTGGAAGAAATTCAACTGCTGGAGGAGTTTGAAAGAAGTTCGGTTGCTGGAGGAGTCTGGGGGAAATTCAGCTACTGGAGGAGTCCAAAAGGAGTTCGACTGCTGGAGGAGTCCAAGAGGAGTTCGACTGCTGGTGGAGTCTAGAAGGAGTTTGTGATTGAAGCTCTCCTATGATCATGAGTTACATCTGACCGAGCACCAAATCGAACTTTGGCGGGAGCGAGGTTTACCCCCAACACATGAAAATAGTTGACATTAGGTTTTCTACTTTTTTCAAAGCTCATAGAGGGTTTTCTTAAGAATAGGATGGATTAAAATATAATTCAAAATGTTGCAGGCACTATTTATGGCTTCAGCCCAAAAATATTTTGAAAGTTTTGCTTCACAAAATATAGTTCAAAATATAGTTCTAACCATTTCTTATAAAGTCCTATTCTTTCTCTTAACAACACCATTTTATTGGGGTGTTCTTGGAGCAGAAAAATTATGTTCTATTCCATTTTCATTATAGAAAGTTTCAAAATTTTGGTTTTCAAATTCAATACCATGATCACTTCTCATTTTGATTATTGTTGAGTTCTTTTCATTTAAAACCTTCCTACAAAATTTTGAAAAAGCAGAAAAAGTCTCATCTTTATGTGCTAAAAATAAAATCCAAGTAAAACGTGAAAAATCATCTATGATCACAAGTCCTTATTTTTTTCCTCCTAGGCTTGTGGTCCTAGTAGGTCCAAATAAGTCCATGTGAATTAATTTTAGAGGTCTAGTGGTTGAAACAATATTTTTGGATTTGAAACTCCTAGTTTGTTTACCAAGTTGACATGCATCAAAAATATGGTCATTTTCAAAGTTCAATTTAGGTAAACCTTTAACTAAATCTTTGACAACTAATTTTGATAAGATGTGCATGCTAGCATGTCCTAATCTATGATGACACAGCCAAATTGTTTGAATCTTTAGCAACAAGACATTGGCCACTCTTTATGGCTATCTCATCAACCATGTAGATATTCCCATGTCTTTGTCCAATGAACATGATACTATTATCAAAGGGAGTAGTGACAATGCATAAAGATGATTCAAAAGTAACTTTGAAACTTTTGTCATACAATTGACTAATGCTTAGTAAGTTATGCTTTAAATTATCAACAAGCAAAACATTCTCAATGAATGTGAAGGGAGTGAGTTTGATTTTACCAATACCAATGATTCTTCCTTTTCCATTGTCAGCGAAGGTTACCAATTCTCCATTTTTTTTCTCAAGGATGATGAATTGTTCTTTGTCATCCATCATATGTCTTGAACAGCTGCTATCTAGATACCAAGCTCGTTCATTTTTATTGGCTGTAAGACATTGCTGCAAAATAATCAAGTGACTAATTTAGGTACCCAAGTCTTCTTGGATCCTTTTGGGTTAGTATTTGTGGTTCTCCTGGGAACCCAAACTTTCTTAACTAAATTTCCATTAATTTTTCTTGAATTGCATGCATATGCTTTGTGTCCTAGCTTACCATAGTAGAAACAAGTAATGTTTGAAGAGGAATATGATGATGTTGAGTGAGTGTAGATATTCTTTAAGAATTTTTGTTTCTTATTAGGATTATAATCTATTCCAGCTTTATCATAAACTACTTTTTGGTTATTTAGAATCATTCTTAAATTTTCAGAACTACATGTAAACTTATCAACCAATAGTTTTAGAATTTTAACTTTCTTTTTTAAGGAATTATTGTTCTCTATTAAAATCTTATTTTCTTATTGAATTTCTTCTTTTTCTTTGGATAAGATATCCCACATTATTTTTAGATTTTTATTTTTATCAAAAATTTTTCCAAATTCTTTCATTAGATCGTAAAAGGCATCTTATAATTCATCAAAGAAATATTCTTGAGTGATTTTTGAGTTTACCTCATTCCCTTGTGCCATGAAACATAAGTTGATGACATCTTCAGATTCTTCATCGAAGCTAGATTCATTGTTGTCATTCCATGTTGCAATCATTGCTTTCTTCTTGGCCTTATTAAAGCTTTTCTTCAAGTTGGGATAGTCTGCCTTGAAGTGTTCAGGTTTCTTGCACTCGAAGCATAAAGGTAGTTCCCTTTCTTTATCCTTGTCCTTACTTGTTTCATCTTGATTGAAGGGTTTCTTCTTGAAGCCTTGCTTTCTTCTTCTTATAAACTTCTTAAACTTTCTTGTAATCAGTGCTATGTCCTCATCTTCTTCATCTTCATCTGTTGACTCATCTTCTTCTTCACCAATTGTAGTAGATTTGAGGGCAATGGTCCTCTTCTTTTTTCCTTCATCTTCATTATGCTACTTCATGGTGTTTTCATGGGTCATCAGCGATCCAATCAGTTTTTCCAAGTGTAGCTTATTCAAGTCTTTAGACACTTGAATTGCAGTGATCTTTGCCTCCCATAACTTTGGTAAAGACCTAAGAATTTTTCTTACCAAATCACTGTTAGAGTAAATCTTTCCAAGACTTTTTAGACCGTTAGTTATATCAGTGAAACAAGTGAACATTTCTATAATTGATTCAGTGGATTCCATTTTGAAAAGCTCATATTGGTGCATTAGCATGTTAATTTTAGATTTCTTAACTTGGTTTGTACCCTCATGAGTAACTTTGAGTCTATCCCAAATTTCTTTTGTAGAATTACAAGTAGGGATTTGGTTAAACTAGTTGGCATTCAAGGCACAATACAAAATATTTATAGCCTTGACATTTAGCTGAATTGATTTTTTATCTGCCTCACTCCAATCCTCTTCAGGTTTGGGTGTGCTAATGTCATCGACTACAATTATGGGTACGTGCAGCCTATTGATTATGATACTCCACATATCATAATTAAGAGCTTGAATAAAGATTCTCATGTGTGCTTTCCAATATGTATAGTTTGTGCCATTGAAAAGTGATGGTCTGTTGGTAGATTGTCCTTCAGTAAGTGAATCTTCGAATTATGTTGTCATGATCTTTATCTCTTGATGGTTAGATCAGTGCTAGCTGAGAACCAAGCTTTGATACCACTTATTGCCCAGCTAGACAACCCAAAAGGGTGGGGGGGGAATTGGATTATTAAAAATTTTAATGAAATTAGTGAAAGATGTGCAGCTAAAGCAAAAAGCTATGCAACACAAAATAATAGAAAGAAGGACTGACACACACAATTAGAAATATACACACAAATGAAGCAAATTTATAGTGGTTCGGTGCACCTCCAGCACCTACGTTCACTCTCCAAGTAACTCCTTAGGAATTTTCACTATAATCATCTAATTACAGCATATTTATTTTCACTGAGCTCATAAACAAACATAATTGATTTTAACACAGGTCAACCAATCAAAACCTTCACAAGTCTTCAACCTAAGGCTCCCTTAAACTAAACTAAGTTTGGTATAACAGAATCCCCTTTTAGTATTATCCCCAGCTAATATAGTTACAAATAGATTAAAAGAAAAGCAAACACAATTAAAAATGACCCTATTTTTTGGTTAGATTGTTATTGTTGGACCTTTAGTTTAGGAAGCCTTGAATGTTGACAATGAATTCTTCTCTTCCTTCATTGAATGAGCTTTAATGATCTCAAGAAAAAAATGATTGGAAGTAGGTAAGCCTTCTTATAGATAGGAAAAACTATAGGCTCACTATTTCTTTTCTGTTCTCTATATTTTGGGCTTGAATAGTATTTTTCTTTTATATTTTCCTTTTTCTTAATCATTTCCAAGGACTTCCAATTGATATGATGTGGATTCTGGCTAAATAGTACCATTGAAGGATGAAAATATCCATTGGAAAATGATTCTAGGTGAACATAGATTGATGCAGAACTAGCCATTGTGTCTGTCAGATGATGTTGAGCTGGCTTGATTTAGTTTTGAGTTGGCTCGAGCAGAGATTCTTTGCAAGATAACATTCTATCCTACTAAGACAGTCGGCTCGATTTTATGTTGGGCTGGCTCGATCAGTAGTTCATAAAAATCAAGTTTTTGTCACCTTGAGATAGCTAACTCGGCTGGGCATTGGGCCAACTCGATCCGTAGATTTTCAAGACTGATCTTTTGCCTTTTTGAGATAGCCGACTTGGCTCCAAATTGGGCTAGCTCAGCTGTGTCACAAGCCAAAGAGTTAATTGCATGCCATGTCAGAGCTGGCTTGAATCAAAACCAGATCAGCTCGGCTTTTGAAGAGGGATTCTTCTTATTACTTCAAAAACATTTCAAGGACTGCTTCAAATAACATGAAGGAACTTCATTTGATTATAGAATCTTTTAACGATCTTTTTCTTTCTATAAAAAATAGACTTTGATGTTCTTGAAAAATATTAATATTAAGGTTATGCTCTAATATTTTGTAATCATCAAAATCATTCTTGGGGGCAACACAAGGGTTGAATTTCTTCCTTATTCTTCCTCTTATTCTTCATCTTTTGGAGTGTCCAAGAGATCCAAAGAATAATTTTTAGATTAACCATCAGGAGGGATCTACAAAAAGCTAGCACTTCGAGCGGATCTTCGTTCGACAAACCTTCAATCTATATTTGCAACTTCGTGTGGATTACTAGTAGAGGCCGGATGCATGTGCGGCTTCGAGCAATAAAGGACAATAATGGAATTAACTATGGAGTTCTCAATCCATACGAAGATAAGAGATTTGATCTCTTCTCTCACCTAGATATGATCTAGGATTTATATCTAGAACTATTCTAGATCTAGGATATTGATTTGGTCAATACCAAAATATTTATTTTTAAATTTATGTATGCATTATGACATGTTATAGATCCTAAATGTAGGATTTAGTAATTAGATTACATGTTTTTGTAGATTAAATAGTTTAATCTATAACTTTCACTACGATTTATTTCAAAAATATTTTGGAATACAAGCATAAAATCCTGCATATTTTCCAACAGTGGTATTAAAGCATCTAAGTTTTTTTATAACATGATCATATTTGCATTAAGATAAATCCAAAAATAAAACTTTAATGATCACACATAATGATATAAGATTATCCTGCTGTAAGGTTTATCCCTTACAATGGAGAGATTGTCCTAGTATGTACTGATATATAAAATTGAATTATGAATAAGTTAGATTAGATCTAAGCAAATTATGATTCATTTTTTTCATTTTAAATCTAAAATAAATAGATGTTAGATCTATTTTAGATTAGATCTAAATAATATCGGATTGGATATACTGATTATAAGGTTGTCCTGCTATAAGATTTATCCTTTACAGTAGAGAGATTATCCCAGTATGTGCTAACCTAAATCATAAATATGTTAGATGAGATCTAAAATAATTTATAATTTATTTTTAGATTTTAAATCTAAATTTAAATGATTTATGTTCTGATCCATATGATGTATTTTATGTTTAGATCTAGATCCTCTTGTTGCATATGTTTGATATATAGTTTTTTTTTTTTTTTTTATTTATACTAGTATGTGCTAACCTAAATCATAAATATGTTAGATGAGATCTAAAATAATTTATAATTTATTTTTAGATTTTAAATCTAAATTTAAATGATTTATGTTCTGATCCATATGATGTATTTTATGTTTAGATCTAGATCCTCTTGTTGCATATGTTTGATATATAGTTTTTTTTTTTTTTTTTGAATCTAGTTTGCATATGTATGACATATAAGTTTTGTAGAATTTAAATTGTAAACTTATTTTCTGCAAAATCCTTGAATCGAAACCCTAAGACATGATCAAAATATTGAAACAAATTAGATCTAAAACCATGTATTGAATATGATTCAATGTAAACTATTTAAAATTTAAAAATATTTTAAATGATCAAATCAAAAATTAGTTCTGAGGTTTCGTAAATCTAAATTCATAAGTCTTGAACTTAATTAATAATTAAGTGATTATTTAGGATCTATGTTTGTGATTTGAAGATCCAAAGATAATTTTATAAAATATGGGTTAAAGGATAATGGATTCGCTTTGATCAGGTCGTTAACTGGATTAGATCTAGGATTAGATTAAATATGGACTAAGTTAAGAAATTTGATCAAACCTAATTAATAGTTAATTAGATTAGGTTATTTCTTTTCTATAGATCAACTCAATAGTTGTAGTTGATCAAAGTTCATACGTCTAACAAATGGACCATGATCATGGCTCAATGGTTGAGCTCGAGTCTTTAGGTAGACCAAATTAAAACTGACAAACTGATTAATGTCTAAGGTAAGTCTGGCATTTTCAGACTGGTGGTTTTTAATTGATAGCCTGCTTACCTGGCCATTTCTGATGGAGTCTAAGGCAAGCCTTAGTAGACCTTTCCACCAATCTCACTTACCTGGCCAATATGGTTAATCAGCTTTTGATTAGGTTGCTTATTAATTCATGCTAACCCATGTCACATAGAAAATCAATGAGACTGATCTAGATGTCCATGGATCGATATTGATCCTAATCCTTATCAAAGACTTGAGAAGTCACTGGAAGGACTTGACTTGGTGAAGTCAGTGAGAGCAAATTGGTCCATGTCTTTTCTATCCTTATATCATAAATAAATTTAAATTCTTTAAAATTATTAGATCCTTAAAGTGACAAAGTTATGGAGATAACTAAGTCATAGCCTCCTATTAATGTGTTTGATAATGGGTCCATTAACTCAATAATCATTGGAGGCCCAAAGGTCTGGTACTTATTGACTAATGAAATTATTATTCATAATATGATAACTTGGAAGTGTCTCTCTAATGGTGGTTAGGTTGACCAACCAAAGTTGGACTTAATCATTCTTTGATTAGATGCACCAAATATGGTTATGTGAATGGTTGCACCTAACCGGATCCTTATAGTGGAGACCAAAGCCTACTAATTTAGTTTCTAGGGAAAAATTAAATTACTAAAAGTTGTTCAAAGAAATAATTGATTAATGAACCTACCCATGGTTGCACATGAGTTGACTGACCAAAGTCGGGCTTGTGTGCAGTCTATATGTATTTTAGTACCTACTAGAGAATTAAAGTAATTCCCTAAATTGGAGGTAGAGGCTATCAATTTGAATAAAATAGTGGAAGAACCTTTAGACTAAAGTCCAAGTTATTAGGCTTAAAATAATTCATATACATTAGGTCATTGATTTATTTTCTCAAATTAAGGCTAAATCCTAATTGCTCCAATCACTGTTAGACAGTGATAACTTATGGGATCCAACTTCAATAATTAGTATCGAAAGTTAAATTTGGTTCAGTAGTACGAATGGGTTCGTGCTAGGGCTTGTAAGCCCAGACAAAATATATGGACTAAGGTTAACCCAAATCTAGTAGAGTCCTTCTACTGTAAAAAGCAGGATCATAGGAAGAAGAATCATCTTGCTTTCCTTGACCATAACAGGTTGAACAAGAGAAAGGAGCAAAAGTTGCTTATCAAGGATGTTATATGATAACACCTTAAAATTTTTCTATATGTAATTCTACTAACTAGGTATTAGATATCGGTAGTCTAAGTCTTCCTAACTTAGTAGAAGACCGCCTTCATGAGTTCTTAACCAAGGTAAATTTCTTATTCAAACATGCCTAACCCCAGACAGAATTACCTCTTTTATGCTGCTCATTAGCGATGGGTTACTGGACAAAGGCTTGTCGACAAACAAGGGAACATGCCCTAACCTTGGTTCCCAGGCACATAAGCTACTTAGAAAGAACCACACAACGGTAAGTGAAATGTTTAAAAATGGTGAGAGATTTCTGAAAGATAAGGAAGGAAGTTTTGTTTCAATCCTAACATTACAAATTGTTGAGCTTATTTTTAAATGCTGTCAATCAGAGTGACTGTCACTATTATCCATTATTTATGATGAATGTGATCTTTGTTGGCCTTTTGGCCAAAGATGATTACTATTTATCTATAAAGAAAGATTATTGTGATATCATTATAAATGATGTTACAATAATGCATGGATGATAAAGAAATGGTATTTAACATTAACACAGCCTATTCAGTGTAATGTACATATTTAATAAACACCCAAGTTAGATTATGTCATAGATATCTATATTTGGCATTATAGGCTTAGTCATCTTGACAAGAATAGGATAAATAGGTTAGCTTTGGTGGAAAACCTCGATATCAATGATTGTGAATCATTGATAGCCTGTGAGTCTTATCTTCTTAGAAAGATGACAAAGTCATCTTTTACTAGAAAAGATGAAGGAGCCAATGAAGTTCTAAGTCTCATACATAGTAATGTATGTAGACCTATGAACTCAAGTGTCAAAGAAAGATATCAATATTTCATTACAGATGATCTATCTGGGCAAGGATGCATCTCATCTGAATCATTTGAAATATTCAAATAATTCAATAATAAAATAGAAAAGCAAACTAAAAAAGATATTATAACTCTTCGATCAGATCGAGGAGATGAATACTTATCCAATAAGTTTGTGACATATTTAGAAGATAATAGGATTCTCGCTCAGTGGATTTCATGGTTGCACCCAAGCTTCTCTAAAGAAAGAATAGACCTTTCTGAAGATTTTTGGGCTCTGTATGTCGATAGCTCCTCCAATGCTTCCAGAGTAGGTGCTGGGCTAATCCTGATCAATCCAGAAGGAATCATAATAGAGTACATGCTACATTTTGAATTCCCAGTGATAAACAATGGGCAGAATATGAGGCCCTAATAGCCAAGCTCAGGATAGCCAAAGAATCGGGAGCTGATCGCCTTCAGGTTTGCAGTGACTCCAAACTGGTCATGGGGTAGGTTAGTGGCAGTTATGATGCCCAGGAAGAGAGCATGGTAAAATATCTTGAGAAGGTGAAGAGCTTGACCCCAGCCTTTGGCAAATTCAGCATTCGACAAATTTTGAGAGCGAAAAATGTTAGGGCCGACCTTCTTTCTAAGCTAGCCATCCTAGCTCCTAACAAGCTTTCGAATGAAGTTTATTATGAGACATTGAAATGCCCATGCACAGAGGAACCACAGCCATCATGCAGGTTGGCCAGGAGCCCTGCTGGATTGACCTACTGATCGCTTATCTTAAGGATGGGGTTCTTCCTCGTGACCCAAAAGAGGCTCGAAAGTTGAGAAACTAAGCCTCCTGGTATATTTTTTATGAGAATAAGCTATATAAAAGATCATATTCCCTGCCATTATTGAGGTGCCTCCGACCCTCTGAGGTTGATTTTGCACTATGAGAAGTACATGAGAAAATTTATGGAAGGCATCTGAGTGCTAGATCTCTATCTCATAAGCTACTCCGACAAGAGTATTACTAGCCGACTATGCATGGTGATTGTGTTGATTACGTTAGGAGATGTGACTGCGACCAAAGGAACGTGAATATCCAAAAGCAACCAACCATCAAGCTTGCCCTGTTGAGTGCTCCTTGGCCATTTGCACAGTGGGGAATGGATATTCTTGGACTTTTTCCAATGGCATCTGGGCAACGAAACTTTCTCCTAGTCGCCATTGACTATTTCACTAAATGGATCGAGGCCGAACCACTGGCAAAGATTACTGAAGCCAAGGTGCAGGACTTCATCTGAGAGTCGATCGTTTGCAAATTTGGACTTCCCCGAACTATTATAATAGACAATGGCCGATAATTCATCGTGATGAGGTTCGCCAAGTTCTACGAAGGTCTAAATATCTCTCACCACTTTACGTCGGTAGCTCACTGATAAGCTAATGGGGAAGCTGAAGTAATCAACTGAATCCTATTGCAAGGCATCAAGATAAAACTCGAAAGAGCAAGAGGGGCCTGGGTGGATGAATTTTATCATGTTCTGTGGGCATACCATACTATCCAAAGGCTGCCGACTGGAGAAATACCTTTCGCCTTAGCTTTCGGAATAGCAGTAGTCATCCCAATCAAACTTAAGCTTCCATCGATGTTGGTAGTGGCTTTCAACGAGCAACATAACCCACAAGTCCTCAAAGCCAACCTCGACCTACTAGAAGAAAAAAAAGAGGAAGCCCAAGTTTGGATGGAAGCTTACAAGCGAAGGATGGCCTGATACTATAACTTCAAAGTCAGCGATAAAATGTTCAGAGTGGCAGACTTGGTATTTTGGCGAACCGCCATCTCTCAACCTTAGAACCAGGGAAAGCTTGCCCCAAATTAGGAAGGACCCTAGGAGGTCACGGAAGTCGTCCGACCTAGGACATACTACTTGAAGGAACTCGGAGGGGCAGACCTACCTCGACCATGAAATTTAGAAAATCTGGCAAATACAGCCACGTTAGGAACAGAAGGAGAACTTCATCCTAACATGAGCAAAATCGAAGGCCTTATTCATTTTAGATGAGAGGAGGGGAGAGGCCTCGACAATGGCCCTAATGTATCCCTACAATCCATTAGGAATAGGAGGAGAACCTCGTCCTAATGTAAGCAAAGTCGAAGGCCTCATTCATTTTGGACGAGATGAGGGGAGAGGTCCTGACAATGACTCTAATGTGCCCCTACAGCCATGTTAGGAATAGGAGGAGAAACCGCATCTTAACATGAGCAAAGTCAAAGGCCTCGTTCATTTTAGACGAGATGAGGGGAGAGCCCTGACAACCCTAATGTGCCCCTACAGCCCGTTAGGAATAGGAGAGAAACCTAATCCTAATGTGAGCAAAAGTCGAAGGCCTCATTCATTTTAGATGAGATTAGGAGAGAGACCTTGATAATGGCCCTAATGTGCTCCTATAGTCCGTTAGAAATAGGAGGAGAACCTCATCCTAACATGAGCAAAGTTGAAGGCCTCATTCATTTTAGATGTGATGAGGGGAGAGGCCCTGACAACGGCCCTAATGTGCCCCAACAGCACATTAAGAATAGAAGAAGAACCTCATCCTAACGTGAGCAAAGTCGAAGGCCTCATTCATTTTAGATGAGATGAGGGAAGAGGCCCTGACAACAGCCCTAATATGCCCCTACAGCCCATTAGGAATAGAAGGAGAACCTCATCCTAACATGAGCAAAGTCAAAGGCCTCGTTCATTTTAGATAAAATGAGGGGAGAGACCCTAACAACGGCCCTAATGCACCTCTACAGCCCATTAGGAATAGGAGGAGAACCTCATCCTAACTTGAGCAAAATTGAAGGCCTCGCTCGCTTTAGATGGGATGAGGGGAGAGGCCTTGACACCGGCCCTAATATGCCTCTACGACCTCATTAGAAATAGGAGAAAAACCTCATCCTAACAAGAGTAAAACAAAAAAAAAGAGATAGAAGGATCGAAAGCTAGCATTGCATTCATATGAGGCAACGATGGACAAGGTATTATTTTATTACAAGTTTAAATTTATTACAAGTAGGATGAAGGTTGGCCAAATCGACTACATATTACAAGAAAGCCAACGCAGCAGGGATCGACAAGACTGATTATAAAAAAAATATATAAAAGGAGGCAAAGTCTTAAGATGGATCGGACTCCTCAGGCTTCGGATCGTCAATGCCGGCCATCACCAAGGCCTGCTTCAACCTAATGATTTTCTCCTCAAGTTCTTTCTTTTTATAAAAATTATCTATATACACTCTATTGATATGCTCGAACTATTCCTCGAGCTCCCATCGCTGCCTTCTTAGGACCTCGGACTTGGCCTCCACGTCCTGGACTTCTTGATGCTCACAGATCAATTGGAGCTTAACCGCTGAACTTCGGCTTTCTTTACCCCGACAACCTCTGAAAGCTCGTCGATGGTCTTCTTTAAGGAGACAATCTCCTCCAACTCTCCACTAGAGATAGCCCGCCGACCATCAGCCAGTTGTTGCTGGAGATGGCTCACCTCTCTATTAGCTGCCCGGAGCTCATGCTCGAGCTTGGTCACCTTCTTTGACCAAGTTAGCTTATCCTCATTATGCCAGGCTTCAACATCATGGAGCTGCTTCTGAAGTTCAGAGAACCTCTTGGACCAGTCCTAATCGTACCGAGCCCTATCGGTAGACCATGATGAAGTTTCCTCCAGCAGTTGAATTTTTTTCTTCGCCACCATAAGGTCGATCTCAAGGGAGCTGATCTTTACCATTAACTCCCAAGACTTGTTGCTGGCGCTTCTCAATTCAGCTATTTCTCTCTCAAAGCCACCCTTCTGAATGCTAAAACTGGTAGAGTCCTTCCTATGTAGGTTCCTAAGATGGGTAACTTCGACATTCACCTTCAAAGCGTTCTTCCTCGATTCTTGGAGATCATCCTTGATTTTTCTCAACTTCTTCTTCAAGCGATAAATCTCCTTCTTCAAGCTCCTAATCAGTGGTTTAATCAAAACCCTACGGGGCAAAGGATCGGCATCAACTGGAAGAGGGGAATCACGACCTAGGTCGTCAAGAGTGTTCTGAACCATGCAAACGACAACACAGTGTAAGGCTAGAAAAAGATTTATCTTTCATTTGCTTAGATGTTTTTAAATACATCAGCAAAAAAAAAGGAAAAAAGAAAGCTACACGATCTTCGAGAATCTAGACCTCGGGCAGCTCATCCATAGGAGAGGTCGGAGCATCTTCATTTGCATCCGGTCCTTGGGCAGGCTCGAGTGCTACAGTGATGGGTTCGGGAGCTTCCAGGATGGCTCTCACGGCTGAAGAAGAAGGGACGTTGGCCTGGACAACTCAGATCCCGAGGGATGAAAGATGGACTCTATCGTCGGGCTCTTCCATCAAGAGGTCCAAATCTACCTCAGAAAAATTCTCAACGACCCTCTCCGTGCAGATCTGAAACCCCTCGATGAAAGCCTCCTAAGCAAAAGCTATTTTAATGTTCTCCATGTCCCTAGAGGACTTGAAGCTTTCGACCGCTCGCTCCACCACCGTGCTGACCCCTTCTTGTGCCTTCCTCTTTTCCTCCTCCTCCTGAGCCAAGGCAGTCCTCAAGTTCGTTGTCTTCTAATGCTCCACCCTTAACTCTTCCTGAAAGTGCTCGACCTTGGTGGACTGGATTTTCGAAGCCACCCTCATTCTCTCAACTTTAGCCCGGGCCTTCTCAAACTCAGCACGAGCTTCCTTGAGGGACTTCGAGGCTTCTACCTGCCTCTGACTAGCCACCTCAGAGTGGGCGAAGAGATAATGCCCGAGCTACGATAGGAAATCAAGTTAAAATTAGGAAGTCCTGACTTCAAAAAATGGAAAGGGACTTCGGCAGTCACACTCGATACTTCCTTCCCTTGAACTTCAAACTTGGGAGTAGGGGGACTAGTGTTGGGGATAAATCCGCTCCTGCCGAAGTTCGGTCGGATGCTTGATCTTGAAAGGATCCCATCCGACAATAGCCTTTATGGTTAAACCTTCAGCCAGACTCTTCCAACAGTTGAACTCCTTTCGAACTTCTTCTTCAGCCAAACTCCTCCCCCAGTTGGACTCCTCCAATAGTTGAACTTCTCCCGAACTTCTCCTTCAACTAGACTCTTCTCCTTCTGCTAGACTCTTCCAATAGTCGAACTCCTCCCGAACTTCTCCTTCAGCCAGACTCCTCTAATAGTCGGACTCCTCCCAAACTTCTCCTTCAGTCAGACTCCTCCAACGGTCGAACTCCTTCTAGACATCTCCTTCAGCCAGACTCCTCCAGTAGTTGAACTCCTTCGGAACTTCTCCTTCAGCCAAACTCCTCCCCTAGTCGGACTCCTCCAATAGTCGAACTCCTACCGAACTTCTTCTTCAACCAGACTCCTCCAACAGTCGAACTCCTCTCGGATTTCTTATTTAGCCGGACTCCTCCAACAATCAAACTCCTTTCAGACTTCTTCTTCTTCAGTCAGACTCCTCCAGCAATTGAACTTCTTCTAGTCTTCTTCTTAAGCCAGACTCTTTCCCTTCAGTCAGACTCCTCCAATAGTCGAACTCCTTCCGAACCTCTCCTTCAGCCAAACTCCTCCAACAATCAAACTCTCTCGAACTTCTCCTTCAGCTAGACTCCTTCAATAGTTGAACTCCTTTCGGGCTTCTTCTCTAGTCGGACTCCTCTAATGGTCAAACTCCTTCTAGACTTCTCCTTCAACCAAACTCCTCTAGCAGTTGAATTCCTCTCGAACTTCTTCTTTAGCCAGACTCCTCTCCCAGCCGGACTCCTCCAATAGTCGAACTCTTACCGAACTTTTCTTTCAATCAGACTCCAACAGTCAAACTCCTCCTCGATTTCTCCTTCAGACGGACTCCTCCAAATAGCTAAACTCCCTCTAAACTCCATCCAGCAGCCTCAGAGGACCTCGATAGTCATCCTCAATATAGCCAAAGGAACTATCAATCTCTCCCATCCAAGCTTCGACCGTTGGATCCTGATGGACTCGCACATCGCGACAACAGACACTATCCCCTATAACAAACTCCACGTGGCCTTGAACGATCCACTATCGGATGGACTCGTACATCGCGATAACAGACACTATCCCCCATAGCAAACTCCATGTAGCCTTGAACGATCCACTATCGGATGATTACAACTATCACTATTAGTTTGTTACAGGCTCCGTCCATATAAGGGATCCTTCAGATATGCTTTCGAAAAAAGAAGCTCTTCTTTTCTTCCTCAAAACTCTACTATAATCTCTCTACTATTCCATTTCTATTAGTCGAAAGAGCTGACTTGATCATCGGAGGATATTATCGGAGCCACCACCCCAAACTCTAGATGAAACCTATTTTGCAGGTCCCAATGGTGACCTCATCCTCTCCAAATCCAGCTTTGACTCCGATGACGGCCAGATTTTGTGCCAACAAGAATATAGGCTAATTGAAGATCTTCAGAAGGCTATGCATGAGATGCCAAGTCAAGCTGAGCTTGATATCATCAATGAAGGGAAGCCAGGGTCACAATATAGGTTAGTTGAAGGCCATTGAAGGTTGAGACCAAGGTCCCATCTCAGGCCAGGCTTGAAGTTATCAAAAGAGGAGAATCAAGATCTTCGAAAGGCTAAATTGAAGGCAATTGAAGGTTGAGGCCGAGGTTCCAACTCAGGCTGAGCTTGAGTTCATCAAGAGATGGAAGCCAGTCATAATATGGGCTGATTGGAGGTCTTCAAAAGGCTGAGGCCGAGTTTCTATCTCAAGTCAAACTTTAAGTTATCGAAAGGATGGACCCTCCAGGATGAACTCCTTTAGGATGAACTCCTTTAAGACGAACTCCCCCAGGATGAACTCCTTCCAGGTGAACTCCTTCAGGATGAACTCTCGTAGGATGAACTCCCCCAGGATGAACCCCTCCAAGATGAACTCCTCCTAGATGAACTCCTCTAGGATGAGCTCCTCTAGGATGAACACTTCTAGGATGAACTCTCTCAGGATGAATTCCTCTAGGATGGACTCCCCTAGGATGAACTCCTCCAAGATGAACTCCTCCAAGACGAACTCCTCAAAGATAAACTCCTCTAGGATGAACTCCTCTAGGATGAAATTTCTCAGGATGAGCTCCTTCAGAATGAACCCCTTCAGGATGAACTCCTCTAGGATGAACTCTTCCAGGATGAACTCCCCATAATGAACTCCCCTAGGATGGACTCCTCCAAAATGAACTCTCCCAAGATGAACTCTCTAGGGACGAACTCCTCCAGGATGAACTTCTCCAAGATGAACTCCTCCAGGACAAACTTCTCTAAGATGAACTCCTCCAGGATGAGCCAGAATAAACTCCCCTAGGATGAACTCCTCTAGGATGAACTCCCTCAAGATGAACTTCCTCGAGATGAACTCCTTTGGGATGAACTCCTCTAGGACGAACTTTCCTAGGATGAACTCCTTCAAGATTAACTCATCTAGGATGAGATCCTTCAGGATGAGCTCCTCCAGAATGAAATCCCCCAGGATGAACTCCTCCAAGATTAACTCCTCTAGGATGAGATCCTTCAGGATGAGCTCCTCTAGAATGAAATCCCTCAGGATGAACTCCTCCAAGATGAACTCCTTCAGGTTGTCATCTTTTCCTCTACATGCCATGAGGGGACAATACCTGACATGATTATTAAGAATATTCTAGTAGGCAAATAAAATATCTCGAACAATCCACTGATCTTTCATGACTAACAACCTACAATCCATCCTAACAAACTCCAGACCCTTCTATAAAAGAAGAAAAAGAGGGACCCCAAGGTACATAACTCTTCTCTCCAAAATGCTCATCTTCTTTCCTCTATTGAATGAAAAACTGACTTGAGCATCGAAGGATCCCCATCAGAGCCAACTTCAATCGAGGACTTCTCTTGCAGGTATGGCTGCCTCCATCCCATTACCGCCAACTCACCATCGTCGCACAACTCCAGCGATCCAACCTCGAGATGGATTTCTATATCAACACTTCCAAAGAATCATGCAGGAGTCGATCCTACCAAACTTCAAGCTTCTCCAATTCGAGAGCTATGATGGGACCATTGATCCAGTCGATCATCTAGAGGTCTTTCAGACCATGATGCTGCTCCATGGCGCACTAGATGCCATCTTGTGTCAAGCTTTTTCATCAACTCTAAAGAAAGTGACAAGAAACTAGTACTCGATACTGAAGTCGGGTATGATCTTTTTCTTCGACCAAATAAGCCACCAGTTTGTGGCTTATTTTGTCAACAGCCGACATTCCAAGTGAGATTCGGATGCCCTCATCAACATCAAGCAACAGGATGGAGAGTCCATCTAGGCTTATGTCAATCGCTTCAATGCCACTACATTGGAGGTCCAAAACTTGGACCAATCTGTTGCCATGGCCACCTTAAAGGATAGCCTTTAGAAGAACGACCTGTTATTCTCTCTGAAAAAAAAATATTCAAAAAATTTTGTTGATCTACTAGCTCGAGCAGAAGGCTATGCTTGAGCTGAAAAAGCCTTCAAGTTGAGGGATGAGAAAGCCACGAGAGAGCAATAGGTGGGAAAATCTAGTAAGCCCATGATTGAGGAAAGGTAGAATGAAGTTCAGTCATGCTCATGGACTCCCTCTGAGTGCAAGCGAGCCCAAATTTTTCCTCGAGCTTGTCATCAAAGAAGCCCTAATAGAAGGGCATGAAGAAGTCTTTTCCTTAGAAGGTTTCATAACTACACTCCTTTTAATGCTTCAAAAACTCAAGTACTGATGGAGAAAAAGGATTAGCTATCGAGGCCAAAGAGGATGCGCACTCATCTTGGCAAGCGTAATCCAAATTAGTACTATCTTTACCATCGTGATCATGATCCGGATACTGTGGAATGTATTCAGCTCTAAGATGAGATCGAGAAGCTTATTAGGTGAGGTCGGCTAGGCCAATTTCTATGATGTCGATCTAATGCAAGGAAAGATCGACCAAGGGCATTGCCGCAATCAAAACCATCGAGGAGGAAGGAGCAGCTAGAAGATCGATCACCTCTCGGCATCATCAATACCATCTCTAAGGGACTTCGGTGGAAGGAGGCCAGTGGGTCTGAGGGGTTGGCTAAAAAGTGGAGAACTAAAGAGCCCATTACTTTCACTGAAGAAGATGCACAAGAAGTTCAGTTTCCACATAACGACATAGTTGTAATTACTTTAAACATAGCAAATTATGATGTATGCTGCATTTTTGTCGATAATGAAAGTTTGATCGATGTCTTATTTTATGATGCTTTCTTTCAAATATCTATACCCAGTAACCATTTCAGACCAATAAATTCTTCATTAGTTAGCTTCATTATAGATGCAACACCAGTTGAGGGTGTAATAACTCTAAGTGTGGCTATAGGGCGATATCCAAAGCAATTCAGGGTGCAAGTGAATTTTCTAATGGTAAAAGCTCCATCTACTTACAATGCTATTCTCGATCGATCTGATCTAAATGCACTTCAGACAATAGTGTCAATCTATTATTTAAAAATAAAGTTTTCAATAAGTTATGGATTAGAGAGTTCAGAAGAGATCAAACTCTAGCAAAGCATTGCTATTCAATTGCCCTGCAAAAGGTTGAGCAGTCCAACCCTTGCCCAGTTGATGGGTTGGACGTTCGGGATGACCTCATGGAAGAAAGGGGAGAACCAATGGAAGATCTTATCTCAGTCTCTCTGAATGTTAGAAATAAAGAGCACATGGTGTAGATCGGCTCCAATTTGGAAGCAAATGTACGAGAGCAGCTCATTGAATTTTTGTAAAAAAATGCAGATGTCTTTGCTTGGGTCCCCACGAACATGCTAGGAATTGATGCCGAAGTTATGAATAATCATCTGGTTGTTGATCCCAAGCATCAGTCGGTAAAGGAAAAGATACATAGCCATGCCTCGGAGAGATAGAAGGAAAATGCAGAAGAAGTTGACAAGCTCCTCAAGGCCAGATTCATTCGAGAAGTCTCCTATCCAAGCTTGGTTTTGAATATGGTCCTTGTCAAGAAGGTGAATGGCAGGTGGAGGATGTAAATAGACTTCAAGAAGTTGAATAAGGCTTGCCTAAAAGATAGCTACCCCCTACCTATAATCCATCAATTGGTGGATGCAACCTCAGGCCACAAACTTCTCACTTTCATGGATGCCTTTTTTGGCTATAACCAAATTTGGATGGTACCAGAGGATGAGGAAAAAACTACTTTTATTATTGACTATGGTCTCTATTATTACAGGATCATGCATTTTGGACACAAAAGTGTAGGAGAAACATACCTGTGCTTGGTCTATAAGATCTTCAAGGAGTAGATCGATCGCGACATAGAGGCATATATAGATGACATGCTTGTCAAGAGCCAAGCTTCAGCAAATCATTTAGCCAATCTTGAAGAGACCTTCAGCACTCTTCAAAAGTACAAGATGAAATTAAACTCTACCAAATGCACCTTTGGTGTAACTTTGGAAAAATTCTTAGGGTTCATGGTGTTGAGGCATGGAATTAAGGCAAATTCGGAGAAAATTTGGGCCATTAAAAAGATGACCACTCCAAAATCAATAAAAAAAGTTTAGCACTTAACCAAAAAGTTGACAACCTTGAACTGCTTTATCTCAAAGTCGGTTGAGCGATGTATGCCCTTCTTTTGAGTCCTCAAACAGCCTAGAAACTTCTACTGGGATACTGAATGTTAATAGACATTTGAAGAACTCAAAAGCTACCTTGGCGCACCTCCCCTATGAGCCAAGCCCGAATCTAGAGAAGAATTATTTTTGTACCTGACAGTCTCTTCGATAGTCCTTGCAGTAGTCCTAGTCAAGAAAGAGACGAAAGTGCAGTAGCCGATCTACTACATAAGCCGAGTCTTGAGGGATACCGAGATTAGATATACTAAGTAAGAAAAACTAACTTATGCTCAACTAATTATAGCCCAAAGACTCCGACCTTACTTTTAGGGGCACACTATAACCCTCCTCACTGATCAGCCAATCAATGCAATTCTTCATCGAGCAGATGCCTCTAGAAGAATTGCAAAATGGATAATTGAACTTACAAAATTCGACATCAACTTTCAACCTCGATCGTCAATCAAAGCTCAAATACTAGTAGATTTTGTAGTGGAATGCACTATCCCAAATGAGGTCAAACTTGAATAGAATGAAATCAGCATTCCATGGCTATAGTTGAGCTCCAATGAAGAAAGTATCGATCTTTCTGAAGGCTTTTGGGCCTTGTACATGGATGGCTCATCCAATGCTTTAGGTGTAGGCGTGGGGTTGGTCTTGGTAAATCCAAAAGGAGTCATTACCAAATATGCATTGCGCTTTGAGTTCTTGGCAACTAATAATGGAGCCGAATATGAAGCTCTGATAGTAGGATTAAGGATAGCCAAAGAGTTAAAAGCGGACCGACTACAAGCTTACAGTAATTCTCAACTAGTGGTCGGATAAGTTAGTGGTAATTATGAAGCTCGAGAAGAAAGCATGATAAAATATATCAAGAAAGTAAAGAACTTAGTTCCAACCTTTAACAGCTTCAGCATTTAGCAGATTTCAAGAACAAAAAATGCTAGGGCTAACCTTCTCTCTAAATTGACCACACTAGCTTCAGTTGAACTGCCTAAGGGAGTCTCCTTTAAAGTCCTGAAATACCTGAGTTCGAAAGAACCATAGTCTGTGATGCAGCTTGAGCATGAATCAAGCTGGATTAACCCACTGCTCACTTATCTCAAAGATGAAGTTTTGCTTCATGACCCAAAAGAAGCTCAAAAATTATGGAATCAAACCTTCCGATATGTTCTCTATGAAGGCAAGTTATACAAAAGATTGTATTCATTGTCACTCTTAAAATGCCTCTGACCCTCCGAAGCTAATTTTGCATTATAAGAAGTGCATGAAGGAATCTATCGGAGTCATTTGGGGGCTCGATCCTTATCTCAAAAGATACTTTGGCAGGATTATAATTAGCCGACAATGTACAATGTGTTAGATATATGTGCCCTAGAAGCCAGAATTGGCCGACACTTGTAATACACTTCTAGGGGCAAAATTATAATTTTGACTAATATGAATAAAATGGGTTATTTTCTATCACATATGTGTATTTAGTGTCTGTGATACATCCTTTGAGTTAATGGTAATGATAATTCATATTTTCAAGAGTTGAAAATTTAAGACATGAATAATCATTATTAACTCATAAATTGCTTCCGACCATAGGATCATCATGAGGATGGTGATTGATCCGGAAGGTTGGTGTACAATCGCTTCTCTTTAGTAGATGAGTCTTGAGTCTACGGTGTGGAGACACCGGAGCGAGAGTATAGGTACTCGTTAGAGAACGAGGGCACTGAGCGTGACCACCTCGAGTAGTCATTAGGAAGTCTACCTTCTCGTCAATGACTGACTCGATGCTGCAGTAGTGTGTCTGGTTCTTTGACCTGAGGTGCATCGACAGTTACCTTGAGGGTGTTATAGTTTGACTACACCATTATCTCCTAGCCATATGGAACCCTGAGGTGTATATGCACATTGTCTGGATATCAAGATGGCGGTGGGAGTTGAAGGAAAATTCTGATTTCTCGATCCAGTTCGTTCAGATCTGATCAGATCAAGAGATATATTTTAAAAATTTTTCTCTTTGATCTATATCAGATCTGAGATATTTTAGATCTGATTCTTATTATTTTAATAAATAAAATAAAATAAGATAAATTAAATCAAATTTAATTTACCTGATTTGGGTAATCCTATTATCCTGTTGATGATCCTGTATGCAGCGGAAGGTTCTGGATCTAGCCACGCAAGCGCCTGGCCTCTACCGGTATCCACTCGGGCTGGATCTGGAGATCCTCTTCTTCTCTATCACATCTCCAAAAATTAGATCTGGATCTGATCTGGAGGATCTTCAAAACTCCTTTTGAAGATCAGCAGTCGTCCTTTGCAGCAGCGCAGCCTTCTTGCTTTTGATCGCCTTTCTCTTGCTTGAATCGCACCAACAAAAATCCAAAACTCCTTTTGGACGTGGAGAGCAAGGGGAGAAGGTGGTTTGGCATGGAGAAGGAGGGGAGAGGCAGCCTTGGGGCGTATGGAAACTCTTATCTCAATCAATCTTTGAGTTGGGCGCAGGGTCTTATTTATAGACTACCTGTGATCCAACTCCTCTTCTTCCCAACCAATCACAACCCTTTGTGAAATCAGATCTAAATCTGATTGGTGGGAATAGAGTCCCCTGGATTCCTCCTTAGAGGGCGCCTAAGACCAGTCAAAGTTGGTTTCTTAGAAGAACTCTAATTGGAATCCAAAAAGGAGATGGAGTCCTTGTCCAACAAGGACTCCTAGGCGCCTCCAACTTGGGCACACGCCTAGGGTGGCGTGCGCCCTCCTCCTTGCCAGGTTCTGGCAGGGGGACAGGCCCCCACCAGCTCTCCAATAGGTGCATGACATGTGGTCAAAAGTCAAAGTGTCAATGGTCAACGTTTGACCAGTCAAAGGTAGACTTTTGACCAAAGTCAAAGAACAAGAAATGGCAGGACCAAAAATGGCAGGTAATGTCTTACAAAATAAACAATTCTGACTTGGACAACCTCCAGTCAGACCATATGAAGGCCTCTGATTGAGCACAAACTCCTTGGCTCAGCTCAGGACAACTTATTTATGATAAAAGAAGAACGTTAGGTTCAATCGAGTGCTAGCACGATTTCCTTGAACCTAATTGAATCTCATTCAGATCAATTGAACTAGATCAGTTCAATTGATGATCACCAGATTCAAACCCTTGTTTGTGTGACCCAGTTAGGTTCAGTTCTGTATGGTAATGGGATATGTCATGATCTCTATCATCGACATCATCGAAACTCCTTTCGATGGATCAGAACTCTTCTGATTCGAACAGCTAGAATGATCGATCATCTAAATCATTCTAATTGCTCCCAAAATCCACCAGTGACACCTAGCAGTATATGGTGGCAACCCATCAGAGCTGAATGCGAACCTCTTGGTGCAGCTACCTGTGTGATTAAGTTCTTCTATCTTGAGCCCCGATCAGATTAGGGTTAAGGTGTAAACTCGTCAAACCCTAGTCTCTGTCATATGATGTAATCATTCGATTCGAGTCCAATGTGAAAATCTAAATAGCTCTGCCATGGCCACGGATTTCTGGACTTGATTCTCATGATTATCATAGGGCTGCTCCTCTACCACCGAGGTAGATAGATCCCATCTTGATGCAATCCAGTTCCTACAATGAACATGCTATAGCCAACATACACCTCAGGGTTCCATATGGCTAGGAGATCGGAGACCGAGTAATGGTGTAGTCAAACTATAACACCCTCAAGGTGAACTGCCGATGCACCTCAGGTCAAAGAACCAGACACACTACTGCAGCATCGAGTCAGTCATTGACGAGAAGGTAGACTCCCTAATGACTACTCGAGGTGGTCACGCTCAGTGCCCTCGTTCTCTAACGAGTACCTGTACTCTCGCTCCGGTGTCTCCGTAGACTCAAGACTCATCTACTAAAGAGAAGCGATTGTACACCAACCTTCCGGATCAATCACCATCCTCGTGATGATCCTATGGTCGGGAGCAATTTATGAGTTAATAATGATTATTCATGTCTTAAATTTTCAACTCTTGAAAATATGAATTATCATTACCATTAACTCAAAGGATGTATCACAGACACTAAATACACATATGTGATAGAAAATAACCCATTTTATTGATTTTAGTCAAAATTATAATTTTGCCCCTAGAAGTGTATTACAAGTGTCAGCCAATTCTGGCTTCTAGGGCACATATATCTAACAATCTCCCACTTGTCCTAAAGCCAATTGGCTACAAGTCTAAGTCCCATCTTCTCAAGGTGGGCTTCGAACTTCTGCTGGCCCAACGGCTTTGTAAGTGGGTCTGCCACATTATCTGTGGAGTTGACTCTCTTGACCTCGACGTAACCCTTCTCGAGGTAATCGCGGATGAGGTGGTATCGCCGCTCAATATGCTTGGATTTTTGGTGAGACCTCGGCTCCTTAGCAAGGGCTATGGCGCCATTGTTGTCGCAGTATAGAGGAATGGCATCTGATGGCATTACTCCAATTTCTGCAGCAAACTTCTTGTACCAGAATGCTTCCTTCGCAGCCTCTGATGCAGCGATATATTCTGCTTCCATGGTGGAATCTGCTATCACGTTTGCTTGGAACTCTTCCAGCTGACAGCACCACCATTGCACACAAACAGACTGCCAGATGTCGACTTTCGATCATCTATATCAGACATGAAATCCGAGTCTGTGTATCCCTGGACTTGGAGTTCTCCATTACCAAAGACCAACATCATATCCTTAGTTCTTCTCAAGTACTTAAGGATACATTTCACAGAAGTCCAGTGTTCTTCACCTGGATTTGACTGATATCTGCTTGTGACACTCACAGCATGGGCTATATCAGGTCGTGTACATAGCATGGCATACATGAGGCTCCCTATTGCAGAAGCATAAGGGATCTTGCTCATGCGTTCTATTTCCTCAGGTGTGCTAGGGCACATCTTCTTGGAAAGATGAATACCATGTCTGAAGGGTATTAATCCCCTCTTAGAGTTTTCCATACTAAACCTCTTTAGTACTTTCCTCTATGTACATCTTCTGTGAAAGTCCTAGCATCCTATTCGGTCTATCCCTATAGACCTTAATTCCTAGAATAAAGGATGCTTCACCTAGGTCTTTCATGGAGAATTCCTTGGACAACCATATTTTGACTGTTCGTCAACATGGGAATATCATTCCCAATAAGGAGGATGTCATCCACGTACAATACGAGGAAGACAACAGCGCTCCCACTGACCTTTTTGAAAACACATGGTTCCTCTTCATTTTTGATGAAACCAAACTTTTTGATCACATCATTGAAACGAGTGTTCCAGCTCCGAGATGCTTGCTTAAGTCCATATATGGACCTTTGCAGCTTGCAAACCTTGTGATCAGTATCACTGGATGTGAAACCTAGCGGCTGTTCCATATAGATATCTTCCTCAAGATATCCATTTAAGGAATGCCGTTTTCACGTCCATTTGCCATATTTCATAATCGAAATAGGCTGCAACGGCAAGCAATGTGCGGATGGATTTTAGCATAGCCACTGGGGAAAAGGTATCCTGATAGTCAATGCCTTCGCGTTGACTATAACCTTTTGCCACTAGTCTAGCCTTGAATGTCTCCACATTCCCATCTGCACCAATCTTTCTCTTGAAGATCCATTTACACCCAATAGGTACTATACCTTCTGGTGGATCTACCAAGGTCCAGACTTGGTTTGAGTGCATCGAGTCAATTTCTGACTGCATTGCCTCTAGCCATTTCTCGGAGTCGATATCTGATATCGCCTCGTTGTAGGTTTTGGGATCATCACCATGAGCACCATTACCTACGAGGAACATTTTCTCTACTTCCTCTGAAATAATACCTAAGTATCTTCTCAGGGGGACGGAAAACTCTTTCCGATCTACGAGGTGGAGGAGGTAGTGTTCTTATTGGCTCAAACCTGATTTGGTTCCAATTGGTCCTTAGCTCGTTCCACTTGTGAGACTTTCTCATCAAGCTTGATCTATTTTCCAATGCCGCTATCTTGAATAAACTATTTTTCAAGAAAGATGGCATGTCGACTCACAATCACATTGTGGTCTTCTGGAATGTAGAAATAGTATCCTAATGACTCTTTAGGATATCCTATGAATCGAGCTCTAAAGGACCTAAACTCTAACTTGTCCGCTTGTTGTCTTTTGACATGAGCTGGACAACCCCAAATTCTGAGATGACTCAGACTTGGTTTCTTACCGTGCCATATCTCATACGGTGTGGTAGGAACGATTTTAGAGGGAACCCTATTCAGTAGATAGATTGAAGTTAACAATGAGTGTCCCCAAAGAAAATCAGGGAGGTCTGTGAAGCTCATCATGGATCGAACCATATCCAATAGAGTCCGATTTCTCCATTCTGAAACCCCGTTGAGTTGAGGTGTTCCTGGTGGAGTCCATTGAGAGACTATGCCATTTTTCTTTAGATAGTCTAGGAATTCCCGGCTAAGGTATTCACCTCCTCGATCTGATCGAAGAACCTTAATGGGTTTTTCAGTTTGTTTTTCTACTTCATGTCTGAATTCTTTGAACTTTTCAAAAGCTTCAGACTTGTGTCTCATAAGATACACATACCCATACCTAGACAGATCATCGGTAAAGGTAATGAAGTAGACAAAATTGCCTCTAGCCGGCACATCAAATGGGCCGCACACATCAGTATGTACTAGGGCAAGGAGATCTGTGGCCCTTTCCCCATGTCCAACAAAAGGGAGTTTAGTCATTTTGCCTTGAAGACAAGATTCACAAGTTGGATATGACTCGGAAAGTCAATGGACTCAATAGCCCATTTTTCTCCAATTTGTTGATCCTATCTTCTGCTATATGACCTAATCTCAGGTGCCATAGATATCTGTCGTTTGGACTATCCCTAGGTCGTTTGGCATTCACGTTTTGCTCGATAGTTAGAATAGGTACATCAATATGTAGCTGATAAAGACCATTAATAAGGAAACCATTTGCAATTTTATTTCTTTCATAAAGAATGTTACAATGGTCCTTAAAGAAGGTGATCACATAACCTTCTTGTGCTAAGCATGAAACAGAAATCAAATTCCTGCTAGCTGCAGGCACAAAATAACAGTCTTTCAAAACTAAGTCTAAACCAGATGGTAATCGAAGAGGGTATGTTCCCACGGCTACTGCAGCAACTCTTGCTCCATTACCGACATGCGTAGGATCATGTCTCCATCCCTCAGCCTCCTGCTATCCTCAAGACCCTGCATGGAAGTGCACAGATGAGCACTAGAACCAGAGTCAAGCACCCAACTGGATGCAGAAGAAACCGTAAGGTTAGACTCAATAACGAGCATACCTCCAGAAGGACCTTCCTTCTTGTTCTTCAGGGTGGCCAGGTAAGTAGGGCAGTTCCGCTTCCAATGGCCGTCGCTGTTGCAATGGAAACACTTTCCTTTGACATCGGCCTTTTTCTTCGGCTCTGCCTTCTTCTTCTTTGATCCTTCCACCTTTTGCTTTTTCACAGACTTCTTTTTCTTTCCATAAGACTTTCTTTTGGAAGAAGTCCGTTCCATAGCAAGAACTGAGCCTTTAGAACCTTTCATAGAAAGCTCAGCGGTAACCAGCATATTCATTAATTCGGCCAAGGAATTTCTGAAGTTTATGCATGTGGTAATTCATGATGAATTGCCCATATGCATCAGTCAAGGATTGCAGAATAATATCGTTCTGCAGGTCCAAGTCCTAACTTCACACCGAGCTTCTCAAGCTCTTCCATGTCCTTGATCATTGTCAGACAGTGATCTTGGACTGACTGCCCATCACGCATCTTAGCCTTAAAAAGTCATTTCGTGACTTGATATTTGGCTGCGCGACTCTGTTCACCAAACATCTCCTGCAGGTGAGCCAACATTTGGCGAGCAGTCCCGATATCCTCATGTTGGCGCTGGAGCTCATCAGACATCGAGCCCAACATGTAATATCTGGCCTTATTATCTTCGTCTATCCATTTTTCCAGAGACGCTCTCTGTTCAACAGATGGACGGGCTGGTAAGGTGGGAGGGTCCTGGTCCAAAACATGGGTTAACTTCTCAGAACCCAAAATAATTTTGTAGTTCCTGAGCCAATCTTTATAATTGGGTCCGGTCAGTCTATGTGTGTCCAGGATACGTGCCAATGGGTTGGACGCAGACATTTTTCTGTAGAGAGTCAAAGATTCTAGTTAGATATTGTAATTTTGACTTGACCAATTTATTTAGGAAATTTTATTTTTAAACAAATTAGCTCCCACTATTTTCTCGGATCCCTACACTCCCTCTGTAGAGATGCGAAAATCTCCATGATTAATGATTTCTAGTGGGTGGTGCGGTCTCACCAACTGACTCATCACCTCACCTAACAGTTATTGGTGATGGGTTAGCCAATGAGTGAACAACTCTTGTTCAATGATTCTCTAATCATGGTGCACCCAAACTTGGTCTCTAATTCATGAATCTCACCGTATCCGGAAATATTGATCCACTCCTTAGTTAAGTCAGACCCACCATTTGCATAGACTGGGTTCCTAATTGAGTCTCTCACCGTATCCAAAATATTGAGCCCAACTCATCCTCCAGCCCATAGCATCCAATGCCTAATAGACATGGTTGCATCTTTCCCGGTGCAACTGAGCCACTGTATCCAGCCGAGAACAATCAACCCCGGGAAGGGCCCGCACATCTACAATGGTGGAAGACCTCAGACTTAATCTTTTCTTAGGGAGAATTGATTCAGGTCTCATTAAACTAGACTTGGCTTAGTCATAACAATTATGACTAACCTAGTGGCATGGGTTAGCTCGGATTATTGACCACCTCAGATCAGAACTGTGTCAACAGATATGGCCAGGTAAGTGAGACCGGTGGAAGGAATATGCCATTAACTCGTACAAGAATGCATTCAGGTCGAGTAGCTTCCAATTAAAAACCAGTCGGTCGTATGTGCCAAACTTACCTTAGACACCAAATTGTTGAGTCAGAACCAATTGGGTTAGCCTACAATCCAGACTCTAACCTCTGAGCCTAATTAGGTCTTGCTTGATCGTGACTCGATCTTGACCCAGACTTAATCCTATTAGGCTGGTCAATTTAAGCATTGTTGATCCCATCTAACCAACTCTTGATTCGGTTTGATCAACCGCTTAGACCTAATTGAGCTACCCAAGCCCGAACCCAGTATTATGAATATGTCTTAGATCTAAAATTCTCAATTTTAGACCTAATTAATATTTCATAAACTTAATTCTTAATTAAGTAGGGTTCATAAACAAAATATGCACAATAAATCCTAGGGTTTCAGGATCTAGGGTTTTGCAGAAAGTAAGTTTTGGGTTTCTGATTAAGGACGAACACGCAGCACCCCTACACATCATAAGAACACCCCATCGAATGGGAAGAGAGGGCCTTTAAACCCTTCTTCGTTCTTATGACCGGACGGCCAAGAGGAACGCCTTAATCAGGAACATTCAATACTACAAAACAGTATCAGATCTATATCATATATCTCATATACAAAGTAGATCTAATCATGGCATATTTTGCATACATCTCATGTATCGAATCATGCATATTTTCAGATCTAAATTATCTCATAATAATCTAAAAAATTAGATTTAAATTGATCTTATCAAAATAAATTCTAATCTAGACAACTATGTAGAACTATTCTACAACTAGTCTAGACATGCATCAATCATATCTCATATGATGTTTAAAATTAAATAATTTTATTTGCTATTTTTTAGATGTTATTATAACCATTATAATATCAAAAAATAGTAAATAAATGGATCTAAAATATGGGTTAATTAAATTAAATTGAAAACATGCAAGACTATTCTATAGAACTATTCTATTCTAGAACTAGTCATGCATATCTTCTAATCTTAGATCCTAATCATTTAATTTTAATTTTTTCTGATTTTCAGATCTGATCACATCTCATGTGACATCTAAAATCAATTATTTTTTAATTAAAATAAATTTAAAATTAGATCTAAATATTTTTAGAACCATGGCTCTGATACCAGTTGAAGGGAAAATCCTGATTTCCCGGTCCAGGTTCGTTCAGATCTGATCAGATCAAGAGATATATTTCAAAAATTTTTCTCTTTGATCTATATCAGATCTAGATATTTTAGATCTAATTCTTATTATTTTAATAAATAAAATAAATAAGAATAAATTAAATCAAATTTAATTTACCTGATTTGGGTAATCCTATTACCCTGTTGATGATCCTGTATGCAGCGGAAGGTTCTGGATCTAGCCACGCAAGCGCCTGGCCTCTACCGGTATCCACTCAGGCTGGATCTGGAGATCCTCTTCTTCTCTATCACATCTCCAAAAATTAGATCTGGATCTGATCTGGAGGATCTTCAAAACTCCTTTTGAAGATCAGCAGTCGTCCTTTGCAGCAGCGCAGCCTTCTTGCTTTTGATCGCCTTTCTCTTGATCTGGAATCGCACCAACCAAAAATCCAAAACTCCTTTTGGACGTGGAGAGGCAAGGGGAGAAGGTGGTTTGGCATGGAGGAAGGAGGGGAGAGGCAGCCTTGGGGCATATGGAAACTCTTCAATCTCAATAATCTGAGTTGGGCGCAGGGTCTTATTTATAGACTAAGCTGTGATCCAACTCCTCTTCTTCCCAACCAATCACAACCCTTTGTGAAATCAGATCTAAATCTGATTGGTGGGAATAGAGTCCCCTGGATTCCTCCTTAGAGGGTGCCTAAGACCAGTCAAAGTTGGTTTCTTAGGAAGAACTCTAATTGGAATCCAAAAAGGAGGTGGAGTCCTTGTCCAACAAGGACTCCTAGGTGCCTCCAACTTGGGCACACGCCTAGGGTGGCGTGCGCCCTCCTCCTTGCCAGGTTCTGGCAGGGGGACAGGCCCCCACCAGCTCTCCAATAGGTGCATGACATGTGGTCAAAAGTCAAAGTGTCAATGGTCAACATTTGACCAGTCAAAGGTAGACTTTTGACCAAAGTCAAAGAACAAGAAATGGCAGGTGACCAAAAATGGCAGGTAATGTCTTACAAAATAAGACAACCTTTTCTGACTTGGACAACCTCCAGTCAGACCATATGAAGGCCTCTGATTGAGCACAAACTCCTTTGGCTCAGGACAACTTATTTATGATAGTAAAAGAAGAACGTTAGGTTCAATCGAGTGCTAGCACGATTTTCCTTGAACCTAATTGAATCTCATTCAGATCAATTGAACTAGATCAGTTCAATTGATGATCACCAGATTCAAACCCTTGTTTGTGTGACCCAGTTAGGTTCAGTTCTGTATGGTAATGGGATATGTCATGATCTCTATCATCGACATCATCGAAACTCCTTTCGATGGATCAGAACTCTTCTGATTCGAACAGCTAGAATGATCGATCATCTAAATCATTCTAATTGCTCCCAAAATCCACCAGTGACACCTAGCAGTATATGGTGGCAACCCATCAGAGCTGAATGCGAACCTCTTGGTGCAGCTACCTGTGTGATTAAGTTCTTCTATCTTGAGCCCCGATCAGATTAGGGTTAAGGTGAACTCGTCAAACCCTAGTTCTCTGTCATATGATGTAATCATTCGATTCGAGTCCAATGTGAAAATCTAAATAGAAACTCTTTCTATTATTTCACTCTGCCATGGCCATGGGCTTCTGGACTTGATTCTCATGATTATCATAGGGCTGCTCCTCTACCACCGAGGTAGATAGATTCCATCTTGATGCCATCCAGTTCCTACAATGAACATGCTATAGCCAACATACACCTCAGGGTTCCATATGGCTAGGAGACCGAGTAATGGTGTAGTCAAACTATAACACCCTCAAGGTGAACTGCCGATGCACCTCAGGTCAAAGAACCAGACACACTACTGCAGCATCGAGTCAGTCATTGACGAGAAGGTAGACTTCCCTAATGACTACTCGAGGTGGTCACGCTCAGTGCCCTCGTTCTCTAACGAGTACCTGTACTCTCGCTCCGGTGTCTCCACACCGTAGACTCAAGACTCATCTACTAAAGAGAAGCGATTGTACACCAACCTTCCGGATCAATCACCATCCTCGTGATGATCCTATGGTCGGGAGCATTTTATGAGTTAATAATGATTATTCATGTCTTAAATTTTCAACTCTTGAAAATATGAATTATCATTACCATTAACTCAAAGGATGTATCACAGACACTAAATACACATATGTGATAGAAAATAACCCATTTTATTGATTTTAGTCAAAATTATAATTTTGCCCCTAGAAGTGTATTACAAGTGTCAGCCAATTCTGGCTTCTAAGGCACATATATCTAACATCCTCATGATGTCGAGCTTGAACAGAGAGGCGGGCTCTGTTGTCACAATCGAGCTCTCCGAGAGAGTGCCAATCTTCCGAAGGTTTTTAGGCCCGTAGTGGATGTTCTCCACTCACAGGGCGGTGTGGTTAGCTAGCAGCCCCGAGGATTGCGTCAAGATCGCTATTTAAATTTTCTACGACTAATAATGTGGCCGAATATGAAGTGCTGATCGCCGGATTAAAAATAGCAAGAGAGTTAAAAGTAAATCGACTTCAAGTCAACAGTGATTCTCAATTAGTGGTCGGCCAGGTTGGTGGCAACTATGAAATACGGGAGGAAAGTATGATGAAATACCTTGAGAAAGTAAATGATTTGACTCTAGCCTTCGGTAGTTTTAGCATTCGACAAATTCTGAGGGCAGAAATACAAGAGCCGACCTCCTTTCTAAATTGGCCACTTCAGTCCCAGCCGAACTATCCAAAGAAGTATTTTTTGAAACTCTAAAATGCCCAAGCTCGGAGGAATCATAGGTCATTATGCACGATCGAGCTCGAGCGGCTGGATTGACCGTGGTTGCCTACCTCAAAGATGGAGTTTTTTCTTGTGATCCGAAAGAAGTTCGAAAACTTAAAGAATCAAGCCATTCGGTACGTGTTGTGTATGAGGGCAAGTTATATAAGAGGTCATATTCGCTACTACTACTGAGATGTCTCCACACTTCAAGCCCGACTTTTGCATTATGGAAAAGTGCACGAGACAATCTATGGAGGTTCATGTAGGAAGCTAGGTCCCTATCAAAAACTACCTTCGGCCCAAAAGGTACCTATTGCCAACTTGTACCATGATTCTATGGAGTATGTCAGAAAATATGACCGCGTCAGAAGAATGCAAATCATAGCAAAGACAATGGCCTCCGAGCTTACTCATTAAGTGCACCTTGGCCTTTGATGTGGAAATGGACATTACTTGACCCTTTTTCAAATGGCATCCGGACAACGGAAGTTCTCTTGTCGCGACGACTAGTTCACCAAATGATCGAAGCGAACCACAAGCTATAAACTTAACCGAGGTCAAGGTTACAGACTTTCATTTGAAATCAATAGGTCTCCGATTCAGTATGCCCCAAACCCTCATAATCGATACGAGCGATAGTTCGCTGGGACGAGGTTTGGTCGAGTTTACGATATTTAAATATCTCCCACCACTTTCACATCGATAGCTTATGCCACAGACAAATGAACAAGCTTGAAGTGATGACCAAACTCTCTGTAAGGCATCGAGATAAGGCTCATAGAGTAAAGGAGGCTAGTGGATGAACTCTGTCCACGTCCTTTGAGATACCGTAAACGATCCTCAAAGGCTCTCAATTGGGGAGAAACACATTCACCTTAGCCTTTGGAATGGAGGCAGTATTCTGATTTAAACTTAAACTCCCGCAGCAGGGTTGTGTGGCCTTCAACAAGCCAGCACAACCGCACAGGAATCTGTAAAGTCAACCTCGACCTACTGAAAAAAAAAAGAAAGGAAGCCCAGGTCGGATGGCGGCCTACAGATAAAAGGTGTTTGTACTATAACTCCAGAGTCAGAAGTAAAAATATTCAGAGTGGGGACTTAGTGCTTCGGCGAGCTGCTGTTCTCTCGCACTCAGAGCTAGGGAAGCTTACCCCAAATCGGAAGGCCCGTAATGAAGTGGTGGGAGGTTGTCGTCAAAACTTATCGTTTGGAAGGATCGAGGAACAACGCTTCCATGATCTTAGAATCAAAAACTTAAGGATGTACTACTAGATTTTTCTTCAATAAAACTCCTTCATTTTAGTATTATTATTTCGTGGTGCAAGAACTAGTGATGATCAGGAAAGAAACAACCGAAAGTGGCCATTCTAGGGAACAGGAGGGGGACCTTGTCCTAAAACATGAGCAGTTGACAGGCCTTTTCATTTTGCGAACGCGAGGGAGCAGAGCCAATAACGCCTTATGTACCTACAGTCCCGTTAGAACAGGAGGAGAACCTCATCCTAATGCGAGCAAAGTCGAAGGCTCATTCATCTTAAACGAGATGAGGAAAGAGGCCCTGACAATGGCCCTTATGTGCTCCAAGCTATTAGGAACAGGAGGAGAACCTCATCCTATGCGACGCAAAGCCGAAAAGCCTCGTTCATTTTAGATGAAGAATGGGAGGAGAGGCGCTTGACATATGGCGCTTATGTAACCCCCACAGTCCGTTAGGAACAGTGAGGAGAATCTCGTCCTAACCGCGTGCAACGAAGGCTTCATTCATTTTAGACGAGATGGGGGGAGAGGCCTTGACAATGGCCCTTATGTGCCTCCACAGTCCCGTTAGGAATAGGAGGAGAATCTCGTTCTAACTGAAGCAAGTCGTAAGGCCATGTTTCATCTAGACGAGTGGAGGAGAGGTCCTGAAACGGCCCTTATGTGCCCCACAGTCCATTAGGAACAGAGAGGAGACCTGTCGTCCTAATACGAGCTAAAGTCAAAAGCCTCATTCATTTTAGACGAGATAAAAAGAAAAGACCCCCGACAATAAGCCCCATATGGCCGACTCAATAGGAGATAAGATTTCTTTCAACCTCGGTTTGAGGTTAAGATCTCCTTCGAACGTCTACGTTCGAATCTTCTTCAACCTTGGCTAGTAGAACAAGATCTCCTCAGCTTTCTACAATAATAGGAGATTAAGATCTCCTTCAATCTCGGTGGAGATAAGTCTCTCCAAGCATCTACGTTAATAGAAGATGAGATCTTCTTCAACTTCCGGCTGGGAGATAAGATCTCCCATGAGCTTGAACCGTAATTGTCAACAGGAGACAAGATCTCTTTGGACCTCGAATTAGAGGAAGGTCTCCTCGCAGCCTCAACTTCAATACCAACCGTCGGTTGAGGCAAGATTCCCCGAAGCCTCAACTTCAGTGCCACCTCGCTGAAAACAAGATACTCCCCCGAGCTCCACGTTTTAACTTCAACCTCGGCTGGAGACAAGATCTCCCCCGAGCTTCAACCTCAATGGTGCCAGAGCCCGAAAAAAGACTTCAACAGTTGCTTTTTTGTTGCTACCCCTTCCAATTTCGAATTTGAAAGTGGGAAGACTATTATTGGAGATAAATCCCACTCCCCTTGAATTCAGTCTAATGCTTATCCTAATTGCAATCGGTAATCACGGGAAGAGCTTTCAATTGAAAATATTCCTTCAGCCAGTGTGAACTCCTTACAGTCGAGTCCCATTCAGATGCCTTGGGAGCCGAACTCCTCAGGGCTCGAGTTTCAGTTCAGACTCCTACGGGAGCTGAACTCCTTTCGGATCTCTTATTAATCGGATGCCTATGGGAGTCGAACTCGCTCACAGTCGAGCTGCCAGTGGACTCCTAACGGGAGCCGAACTCCTTCCAGATCCCTCCTTCAGTTGGACACCTAATAGGAGACCAAACTTCAGCAGCCGAACTCTAGTCGGACTCCTATGAGAGCCGAAACTCCATTCCGGACTCTTCTCAGTCGAACTCCTATGGGAGTCAAATTCTTCCGGATCTTTCCCTTCATCCGGACGCCTTATGGGAGCCGAACTCCTCAGTAGCCAGACCCAATCGGACTCCTATGGAAGCGAACTCCTTCCAATTCTATTCTTTAGTCGGAACGCCTACGGGAGTCGAAGCTCCTTCCGAATCTCTCCTTTCAGTCAGACTTCTACAGAAGCCAAACTCTTCTAGACCTTTCAGCTAGCATTCCTTCCGGATGACTCCTCTTAACCGTATTTCCTTTGGAAGTCGAATTCCTTCCAAAATGAGTTATAGTCAAAACTCTTCACCCCTCATGCGCCGCCGGCGCTCAGTATCGGATGGCTGCGGCTGTCAATTATCGTCCACTGCAGGCGATAGCGATCCGCTATCGACGGCGATGGCGTGTCACCATCAATCTGCGTAGAGGTGTACAGGTGGCGCCTCCATTCGTGACAGACTCCACAGATCTCGAGCGGCCCGCTACCAGGTACGGCACTATCAACTATCAACCCCTACAAGCTGCGTCTATACAAAGAGGATCCTCCAGATATATTTTCTCAAGCTTCTTTTTCTTACTGAAAACTACCGAATTTTTTCTGTGCACTCCATTTTTGTTGGTCAGAAGAACTGACTTGATCGTGGAGAGTTTTGCTGGAGTCACCACCAGCCGACTTCGGATGGAACTTTGTTTTGTAGGTCACCAGCGGCAACCTCGTCCTTCTCCATTCTAGCCTCGTCCTGTGTCATCAGATTCTGCACCACCACTATTCTATATTTTCATAGGGTAATATAAGTCCATTCATCTCCTAATTAAGATCAGACATGATATGTGTTGGTTTGGTTTTTTTGAAGAAAACAGAATCTGACATAAACTAGCTAAGTCCGGACACCAAAAATATGCCAACTGGCCCGAAAATTATCACTCAAAAATTAGTAATAATCCATTATCTTTTAGTCTCTCTTTCTCTTCTATCCAATTCCTGGCCTCTTTTGTTCTCTCACGGACCGAAAGATGTTCTTCAGGCTCTAAAAATCAGCAAGAGCTCGCAATCTAGCTCATAGTGGAGGTCCGGAGACATATCGTTTGCCATATTACAATCATCATGGTCAAGCACAATCTGCGAAATCTGGAAGGAGATTTTGGGTAAACGTTCTAATTTTGATGTAAAGTGAAACTTGATTTAGTTTATTTGTTTCATTGTTGTGCAAGTAAAGGAGAATTCAAGACTGTGAGTAAACTTTATTTATAGGTTAAGGATGTTGCCAGCCACTTTCAGTGGTTGGATGCCAGAGTAAAGTGGTGAGCATCGCAAGATAACGGTAAATTAATAAAAAGAAATTACAAATTAGAACATTGAACTTGGTTTGGATTCAAAGAGATAGAAAGAGAGAAATTTTACTTAAAAGTATTTTTTGAGCCAAAAAACGAAAGAAAGTTGCAAGAAGACAAAAATGCAACAGATTTGTGGCTTATTTTAGATGCTCACAATTATATGATTTTTCCTCGGGGATATAGGCCTAATGCAACCTATTCTCATCTTACTTACTATGACATATATTAACTTCTTGTAAACACTGTTAAGACAAGTGGAAATTAGTTTCCTGTGTTTAAATTGTAATCATATTTTTCCTATGTATAAAGTGGGACTGATGTCTATTTACAAAGCCAGTTTGTATAAAGGTTGTGTGTTAGTCTGTACAAAGCCAATTTAATTAGTAGTCTATTACAAGGTCAACCACTAATATCTGAGAGCAAAGCATGTAAACTGATTTCCATCATGTTGAGACTATATAAAATCTTAACAAAGTATATATAAATCTGATCATCTGTTACTAGCGTTCTATAACAGCTTTCAGAGCTTGCTAATTGTAGAGCACTTCGGCACATATCAAGCAATAGAATCACATCAAAGATAGTTTGCTGATTGTAGACAGCTGCAAGCTATATGCATGCAGTTCAGTCTTTGGTGAAGCACTTAAGCTACTCAACATAAGTTAAGAGCAAATTCGCAGCATTCGTTCCAATCTTTGTTCATAGCACTGAACAAATTCACTTCTATCTACTTGTCACCATGCCCATTGCAGATGCATCTTAAGTATTCACTTCTTACTAGATGATTATAGATAGCTCTACGTTATATGCATTCAGCATAGATTGCTGTA